>BJKM01000193.1:0-432500 GCA_015082035.1 Chaenogobius annularis | reverse complement strand
GTCTGGACACATATTTTAGGATACACATTGTTTATTATTATTTCACTCATTGGCAAAGCTAATAAACAGCAAACAAATTCTCAGTGCGATCAGGTGTAAACGGTCCAGTGTTTGGATGTGAAGGGAATTCGGGTTCAGGCCTGCCCCCTAGGGTCAGTGAGGACAAAGGTAAGGAGGAGGAGAGGTGTCGCTCAGGGGTTAATGACCTCCTCGAAAATCCCACATGTGGCTAAAGCACACAGACGGCTCCTGCGTCTGAAAAAACAGCGCTCACCTGCTCCTTTTGTACACTTCAGTTTATGTCTATTACATTTAGTGCTTTATTTATTGTTTACATTCAGGCGGCTGTTTTGCTACTTAGCTGTGCTACCCCCCCCCCAGCAGTCGATAACCCAGGGACAGAGAGACCTCAAGACCCTCACCCCACCCATCACATGTTACCTCAGCCCAAATTGACGAGCAGTAATAGCAGTAGCACTACCTTGGCTCTTGATGTTGGCTAAAGAATCCCCCGGTCACCCCCCTCTTCCCCCAGCCACCCGGCCGGCTGCTCTTGCTCTGTTCTCACATTGTATCCAGAGTGAGGAGGATAGTGGGATGAGAGAGAGAGAGAGGGGGGAATATAGAGGCCCCTGGTAGTGCTGCCTCGCCCTTTTCTCTGGTGGAGCATCCAAAGTCAGGCCACAAACAAGTCATCCCTCTTCATAGATAAATAAGACAATTATCTATATAATCATGTGTTGACTCGTGTTCGGTTATACTTAAGATTACCATCCTATTGCAGTCATGGGCAAGTCTGGGTTATGATTATAGATCACAACATTTAAACACAACAAGCAGCATTGGTCTTTAATCTCAAATTTGTGAAACACCATTTAAAAGAAGTGAAGCCGCTAATCATGGCAGATTATACCAGACCAACTGCCTAAATTGCCCTGTTAATAGTATTAGTAACAGCCACAAAGCCTTTTCCACTTGAACATTGTCTCCATGACCCACTTTTTTTTGTCCTTATCTTTTCTTTAATCAAATAGCATTGTAAATATTTGATGCAAATATAATGTATAAGGCTTTCCACAGAAATGTATTTCTATGCTGAAAATTGGCAATTTTTACTCTTATTCAAATCTGAAACAGCAAACAGGTCATTTTATGTAGCCATCACTTGTTTCATAGTCCCTAATGTTTCTTTTAGAAAAGACATTTTCAAAGTGCGGCCTCGGGCCCAGTCCCAGCACTCGAGATGAACATATGGCCTTTTGTTCCCATGATAAATTGTGTTACGGCTATTTGGCAAGATCAATCAGCTACAATTAGTACAACTAGTATTTTTGTCTGCACATTATCCACTTACAGAAACTATACAGATTTCACTGTTGCTAATGCAATTCAGTAGAGATACATTATTGTACTTAACCATGTATAACCAGGTAATACATTTGAGTTTGACTACTATTTTTTTCTTCTCCTAATATTCCTCTTCAACATGTACATTTTTGCACTAACCACAATAGTACCGTATAGTGCAGTAACAATACCCAAAATTTCATTGTAGAATATTATCACACAATGGAACTCACACAATTTTTACTGCAATAATTTGGAGAGGTGCTTTAAGATATGCTACTTTTTCTTTGAAATACCTTGACTAGACATCCCTGTCATAATCCATATAGTTAAGATTCAAAAGTGCTCAATAATTTATTTTGTCTGCATTCAAATGGGGCAAAGGATCATGGTCTTTGTAGTTCTCTCTGCTTCTTAGCTGCTGTTGCTGCTGCTGCTGCAACAAAACAACACTTTTAAGCTAAATAACTTGTCATTCGATGTATTGTGACAGCCCACGCTATTATTGTGAGACTTTTGACTATATGATATCACAATATTTGGGTTATTGTTAAATCCCTTCACCGAATAATTTGTTGTAGTAGCAAAGTAGCAAGAGAAGTAGCATCATTTGTGGTAGAAGTGGCAACATTGATAGCAGCAGAAGTATTTTGGACGTCTCTGTTGATGAATAATCTCCAGAATCGTCTCCATTTTTGGCACTGCCCTCAGTGTGCCGTCAGCTGGTGCGACGTGGAGTGCGACAGAGTGAGTAATCCTCTGTTTGGTGTATAATGGGCTGGTCAGCGACTGTTGCGCTGGTTTGGAAGGGCTGCTGCTTTAATGGCTGTTTTGCTGATGCAGGTAACTCCCGTTGGAAGTGCCTCTCTCGGGGTCTCCAGAGGCCAAAGCTGCACAAACAGGACTTGATGCAACATTTGCTTGCTCTTGAATTCACTCTGCACTGCCCCACTCAATTAACGTGTGCACAGTGGTCAGTCGTGGTGCGCAGCTGTTGATTGTGGGTTAATGTTAACATATGCTGCAATCTTTTTACATGTGTTGTTATAATATCACTGCTGTAGGAAAGTGTCCCCAGGCATTATGTGTAATGAATTGATTATTTGTAATATGTAATTAGATCTTCTCTTACTAAGTGTTACTAAGGAAAATACAACCATGTTTATTCAATAGTGGCACAGGACTGTGCTTCTAAATGGTTTGAAGCTACTTCTAGATTCATGGAATTTGATTTAGAGTTTTATCAATTACTACTCAGCTATTGATAATTTAGGCCAAATTAAGCTGGTTGAAAGCTGGTTCAGTCCTGGTTTGGTTTTGGCCCAAATTTAGACCACATAAACAAAAACTATAAAGATTTTGTCCTGGTTTAGATTTGGTTTTGTGGTCATGTAAACCTAGTTTACTTTTTTGAGGATGCTTGCTTACTTTCTTATGTTTAGACGGGGGTTAACACCTATTTAGGTGCATTTATATCCACTCATTTGTTATGTTATTTTTGGGACCTACTATAGACATTTACATATAGATTCTTTATTATAATACAGGATATATTTGCCAGTTGAGCACCTTACTCCGTCTTGAGTCCACACCTAAATGAAACTCCTCGTCATAACTTGTAATAATTTCTTGATTTGAACAGATGTGCCAGTGTCAGCTGAACATTCCAGCCTGTGGACCTCGGTCTGGTGGTTCTTGTCTTGTATAAACACAGCAACTGGTGCAGAGTTGGTTGGGCTGGTGAGCTCATTGCAACAGGTGGGTCGAGGAATGCTTCTTCACTGGCAACATATTGTAATCTAGATTGTGAGACCACCTGTGGATGAATGAAAGAAGTTTGCCTTTTATTGTGAAAAATTGGTACAGTAGGCAAAACAACACGGAATTTAACTTTTAGATTTGACATCAAACTATAAATGCTCTGTTTTTCTGTAGAAATAATTGGTTAATAAATATTATCTGTGAATACTAGACTATTCCAGGTTTTGGTTGCTTTGCTTTTAAACTACAAACATCTGTCTAAACATTAAAAAAGCAAGTGCACTCACTGTTTGTCACATGTTCAACCTCTTACATGTGCCAACAGATTTGAAAACACACCCATATGCTCACATTAATTCATTTATACTATACTTAACCACTTCACGATACAGTCATTGTAGTGAGGTGTGGCTCATATTCAGCATTGTTTCTGTGGAGCGATTTGGGATGGAAGTGGAAAACCCTAAACAGGCTGCCATCAGTAGATAGACAGATACACTTTAGATGGATGGATAAACAAGACTTTTTCTCTACTCGTTCATCCCCAAGTCATGCATGAAAGGCACATTAAAAACAAATTACAATTAAAAAGTAAAAGACAATAGCCACGTGGTTTTAGCTTGTCTGTGACTGTTCAGTGAGCCATTTGGAATGAATTCATTTAGTTGATCTAATATGAAATTGGAAAACAAAAAGTATATTTTCTTATTGTGTAGTAACTGAAAAAAATACATTTAATACATTTTAATATTTTGTTTTACTGTCTAAAGTAGCATAAAGAAAATGCGTCACTGCAGGGTGTGCCCTGTCTCAAACATTTATCAAATCTGTATTGGCACTATTTCTGTTTTTGTGACCCTTAAAAGAAATATCTGAGGACATGCGCCGCCTTGGTCCTTCCTGGTCCTCCTCTCCTCACATCTGTCTCTTTACGTCCTTTCGTATTATCTCGATCCATCTCCGGCCATGACTTTACATCACTGTTCATCACTTACCTTGGCTGCGCTGCCCTCCCTCTCATTATTAGCTCTGTCTTCTTCAGTCTCCTCGGCACGCATCTCTCCTCTCTGCCTTGTTTTCCCTCTACTATTAGTTTAGGCCTTTCCACTGTGCGGGTTAACAAGCCACAATGTGAATCAGTCAGCTTGATATGATGTGACCCAGATGGGATCTTCAGTACTTTTTATACAGCCATCCATCCATCATCTATCAGCCACAAAGCCACACGAGGGCTGGAGTGCACATTACCTGTCAGTCTGAGGGATATTAGGTACACATACACACTGAAAATCTCAGATAGTCACTATACTGTTCGGTTGAATTAACAGGTTGGCCAACATTAAGACGACTAGACTACTGCAATCTAAAACTCTGAGGCTGTTTATTGATTATCTTCCGTGTGTGTGATTCTCAGCTTGTTAAGAATGAAAGTGAAGACTGCAATTCTTAGGAAATCTCATGGTGTTTCTCTTTTGTAGGTATTATTTTCCCAAAAGAGGCCAGAGACTGTTTAGTGGTGTGTATTTAATGACTATCTACACCACCGCAAACACATCAATATGCTGTCAAATTGAGTCACACCAAAGATTTGACATGTTATTATTGAGCAAGACTCCCTACGAAATGTTGCCCCATATTTTGATTGCGCTAGTGACACCTGTGGCCGGTGATGGTAATTTCTTTGCATTCCACCTGATCATTTGACTGATATTATTACTGTTTGACCGGTTAGGTGCTAAACTGTATTTCATAATTTGTATTTGGCAGTGGCAATCCAATCCAACTTTATTTGTAGAGCACCTTAAAAACAACAGTCAACAAAAGTGCTTAACACTCAAACGCACATAAAACAATGTAAAAAAAACAAAACCTCAATAAACACACACACAATTAAAAACTAAAGTCTACATTCAAATTTTGTTTAAGAGAGAATAGGCGTGTTTTTAAAGAGGACTTAAAAACAGAAAGTGACTCAGTTTGTCTAAAGTGCACCGGCAGCTCAATCCGGAGTTTCGGCCCAGCAACAAATAAAAATCTCCGCCTCCCCTTGTTTTTCTCTTGTTTTTGAGTTGTAAAGTAAATATTGGTGAGTCGACCTGAGAGAACGTGCAGGTGGGCAGGGCAGCAGCAGGTCGGACAGATACTGAGAGGCACGGCCAAGAAGACACTTAAAACCAAATAAAATCATTTGAAAATCAATGCAATAAGAAACTGGGAGCCAGTTTTAACATTGGGATGATGTTCTTATGTTTTTAGTGCCAGTTAAAAGCTGAGCAGCAGCATTATGGACAAGTCGAGCCAGTGAATGGCTTAGCACGACATAAATTACAATGACATTCCATTCTGTTCCAAAACATAAAATACTTGTTTCTTTTAATAACAAGAACCACTCTGTCTCAGAAGTTGGTTATGGGTGCGGCTAAATTGTTTATGCAGTGCGGGGGATCAATTTAGATTTTTAGTATTTCATTCTGAAACTTCTCACAATGGTTTGAGTTTTTCATGACTATAATTTAATAAAAACCACCCACCCTTTTCAACCAGATCCTTTATATATAAAGCACCTGGTGTCAGTGAGACATAGTCATTTCAGTATTGGGCTGATTATTATTATTATAGTAGTCAACAGTTATTTTTTGATCAGTCAACTAGTAAAACTTTATTTCTATTGTACGTGAGATTTTTTGGATGCCTTTTTAGCTAATTAAAGGTTGAAATATGCTGACTGAACACTTCTAAATAGAGATCATTTACAAGTGAGGTCTATTATTGCTGAAAACAGATTTTTTTGGGGGGCTTTTGGATTTAAAAATGTTGCTGTCTTTGTTATAAAACGTCTTTTGGCGTTTGTTTTAGTCTCTGTTGTCCAGATAACAATAACAAAAGCATGGTTAGGATTACTTTAATAGTCGACAAGCCACAATTATTCAGACTAATCATCACAGCCCTAATTTAGTAGAACAACAGCGTCGTTTTTATTCTAATATATACTGTCAGGAGCGCCTAGGAATCCTTAAACTCTTCCTCGTCTCTATTAATGTTCACATAGCTTCGATTTTGAGACAGGTAGGCCCTGACACTCAAAACCTGTGATGGCAGCTTGCAGTTGTTTTTCTTCGGTTTTGGCTCGCGGACCTGTGCTTTCGAACAGTGAGTGGAACACCTCTGGAAAACAAATGCCTCTTTAAGCCCACACAGGCGCTCTGTAGTCAAGCCATCGGAGGATTTCTGTGGGAACCCTCTCGTCCAGGCTGTGGGAGAGCAGTGCTGTGTATTTGAATGTGTGTGTTTTTGAAAGAAGATCTATTGGCCTGTTATGCTCTCAAAAACCCTTACAGGATATGTGCTTCTGTAAACGCCTGAAGGTAAGGGCAGGTTGAAAACAGAAATCCTTGCCAACTTCACACATAGCTGTAAAAGTTTTGCTGCAAACTTTGTAGCTCACAGGTTGTTACATAATGCATATATACTTTCCAGTTCAGCAACTTCCCTTACCTTCCTTGTAAACCCACAAATTGCACGGACCGTCTTGTCACAGCAAAAGGCAAAATAAAACGGTCGCATCAGAAAGTGTGACGGCGTGAGCGGCCGGCGGCGAGCTTTGAGGTCACTGGTCTAATTACACTTGGGAGAGAGTGATTGGAGTTCAGAGGCAGAGGTTGGGCGCCGCTGCAGATGGATGTGGGGAGCAAGGACAAGTGGATGGACAGAGCAGGAAGTCAGGAAGTCAGGAAGGCAGTTTCAATTTAGATTCAAATCGAACCAGTCATGACTTGTTGCCACAGTATATTAGACCAGTGAGGTTTGCTTTCTGTACTGGTTAGTATTGAGAAGGGCTGAACGATTTGGAAAAAATATCTAATTGTAATTTTTCTGACAAACATTGCGATTGCGACTAGATTTGTGATTCATGTTTTAATAGGATTAATAGGAAAGTAAGAGGAGAACTGACAAAAAGATTGAAATACTGTATAAATTGACAATCTAATAAAATAATCACATGTATTTAATGTTTGTACAGATCTAAACTACACGGTTTGTAGTTTTTTATGCAGAATAAGACTGGTTATTTTGTTTTTTGCTGAGGAAATTAAAAACTGTATTTGCTAATCACGCTCATTCAAATTGCAATTACGATTCGATTGTGGTTAAGGCGAGGCAGGCAAAAGTAATTGTTTTAATTGTATTTGTTGTTTTTTGGTCAGTTTTCCCTCTCAACTTAAAACTTTAATTTGGAACCTACAACACAGTCCAATCTGCACCTAAAGATGTTTTATTATTTGATTGAATCCACTTCACCATAGATTTATATGGGACATTGTAACTTCAAAGGCTGCTTTCTCCAAATGCATTTTTATCACACAGAGACGTAAAGATCAGCACTTAAAGTACAACCTACACTCACCAAACTTTACAATCTCAGACTGAACAAGATTTTGACTAATTGAACCGAAGGATTTATTCAGATCTAATTCAAAGCCTGATTTATTCAAGTTTTAACTCCAAAAAAGGTGACATTTGAACTTGAACCAATTTGCAGTCACATCTAGTTTATTCAAATACTAAATAGCATATATATATTACCCTCTGTATGTTTTTTGTATTTAATATTTCAACAAAATGAAGCAAGACATTCAAACCTGGTTCTGTCCATTTTTCAGATTTGGATGTCCCAAAAATGTGCAATTTTAGCAATTCTTACACCTAAACTGCTTTATTTTATATGCAAACATTACATAAGGAAAAACGTAATACTTTTTTTCTTATATTTGTGTGCGTAAACTACACAAGAAATATCAAATTGATATCTTGTATTAGTATTGAACAGAAACATAATATTACACATGTAGAAGATTAACATTGTCTTTACTGTATTCCATTATTTGTTTGTTTAGGAGGGTCTAGGCACTACATAGATGTGGACTGAGTAGCCAAAATTGTATTCAAGTAAGAGTTTTATTTAAAAATAATGTTACTCTAGCTGAAATAAAATATGTGTTGCTGCACATATAGACATACATTTTGAAGCAAAGTGGTCACAAAAGGGTGTAGCCTTGAATGAAGGCGGTTGTTATGGACGACAGTTATGTTTTTGAATAATACTTTGTGGCCTCTTTTGTTTAAATCTGAGGTAATGATAGTTTGGTAGACGTCTATGAGTGAGAGAGGAATGCTGCAGTGGTGTACAGGGAATCGGGGGGAGAGGGGGGGTTACCGACGGCTGCTGGTCGGAGGAGCACCCAGGGCTTAATGAGTGGTGTTAGAGAAATAGGCTGCTCGTGAGGAAGAGGAGGAAGGGTGTCTGTGTGAGGCAGGACGATGCAAGCACAGATTTGAAAAGTCACTAAAATGATAGAATGGATCCAAAAAGTAATCCTTTAAACACTAGAAAATAAGGGCCACTCAGATCTCTTTGCACTAGCGGGAAAAGTAGGAGCTTGATGCTTTTTTGTTTTGTTATCGACTTGATTAGTAAAGCAATATTTCATATGTTAATTATAAAACAGCTAAGATAAGAGAACCTCTATTTGTCCCACAAATTCCAGGGAATTCCACTGTTGCATTGCACAGTTCAAGAACAGCAGATAAATACTTAAATCGAAAGGATAGTGTGCAAGCAGGTCAAATTCATTGCTTTTCACTGCTTTATTTGATGTGTAATCCTTGAGACACTTTCAAGCTGAATTCATTGTAAAATTCTGTCAGGGAGGGCATCTGTGGTAATTCTATGCCAATCAATATGCAACTTGACCATAGATGATATCATATTTCTCCCTATAAATGATTACAACTTTCATTCAACATTCATTTAGTCAGACATCAGTAACTTTTTTGGTCAGTCTGCGTTGTTGTCCACAACAACAGGACTCATGTCATCATAGAAATTGAAACAAAAATAAAACATTTTGTTACAATTCTGCATTTCTTGTTCGTAGTTTTACAATTATTGTGTGAAGAAACAATGCAATTTTGTGACTATTGACACTATAACCAAACAACAGTGAACTCACTTACTGTACCCCTTCTCATGTATGTGGCCAGCTTCATCATCCTCTGAATTATAAAGTGACACGACATAAACAGCCAGATATAAAAACTCTATACATTAGATTGAGTTGATATCTGTTTTTTGGTACTATAATTGTCACTATTATTAATATTGTTATAGTTCTTACGATTATATAGTGACCTGCATAATTACAATCATCGATTAACAAAATAATCTTGACATCCCTACGTTATTGTTAAACACTAAAGGTTTCGACAAGGAGCCGTCCATCCCATAATCCCCAGTAGCACGGGTCAGTCCCCAAAATGTGAGATGACAGTACTGACCCAAACACCTGCCACTTCCTTCCCCACATACACACACACGCACACACACACGATCAAGTGCACCCTTCTTTCCAACCCCTTCTCACACAAATAGCAGCAGGCTGGATCCCCCTCTCTGCCTCTTTACCAGGGGACCGGGGGGGTGAGGCTGAGGCTGAGGCGGGACAGACAGAGCAGACCCCCGCCATTGTTCTGGCCTAAGTTTAAGGGATGGGGGGAGGCAGGGATGGGACCAGGACTAGGATGGGAATCAGCGAGCCCAACAATACCACAAAGCCCCCCACTGCTCCTCGGACTTATGAGAATGACCCGCTCTGACAGACTAGGGGGCTGGCTGCAACTTGGGACAAATGGTACCAAAACTGTCATACGCCGCAGTTGATCTTCATCCAACTCAAATAGGGATGTTACAATATCGACTTAAAAAACACACACACACCCACACAGACACACACACTAAAAGATAACCTTTGCTCTGTGACATGTGAAATCAGCTTTATGAAATCAAACTTTCGGAATGATAAAGTAATGTTATTGATTGTTATCTTTATCATGCAAAAAAAAACAAAAAAACAACAACAACAAATATTTAAGTTTACTTTTTTGGCATGAAGTTTGAATTTTTTACTTCCTTAGAACTTACTTTTGCTTCTAAAATTCTCACAATTATAGTTTTGATCTCAAATAGGGCAGTGGGCGCCTACAAGTTTTCCGTCATACTATCTCACGAATACTACTAACTAAACAATAACAAGCCTTCCATTAGCACCATTATTACTCACTTATTTGCATACATTACATACATTTGCAATATAAAACCACACAAGGGCACTGTCACAATAGACAGAATAAAGAAACATATAGACAATAAATATACGTTTTTAAAGAGCTAGGAATTAACAGTACTGCGGCTCATACACATTATTTATACCTCATAATAATCTTCAAAAACAAATTAAACAAACCACTTGGGTTACATTCTGTACTTATCATTTGTAGTAATGTTTCAATACAAATCAGTCACTCTGATCAGCTCTTTCCTACAGCTCTTCAAGTACACTTTACGTGCTGTGTAGGTGGACATGTTGTGGTGTGTGTGTGTGTGTGTGTGTGTGTGTGTGCGTTTGTGCGTGTGCGTGCGTGTGTGTGTGTGTGTGGTGGTATCCAGCTGTGCGTTAGACTTCACAGCGTACCTCTTTGTTGGCTCATTTTGGAGAAGGGTGGGAGGTGAAGCGCAGTTTGTTCATAATGGACTATTGATTGGTCTGGGAATACACTGCCTCTGTACTGCATGTGTTTGTGCATTTATGTGTCATCCATAGCGTTCCCTGTTTCGTAAAGTTAAGACTGGATTTCTAAGTGAGCAGCTGTAGGGAGATACAATTTGCCTTTTTTTCCCCTGTGTTACATGTGCAGCTTATGTGTGGCAGCCAGCTCAGTGTGGCCTGTATAGAGCAGTGTCAAGACGACCAACACTGTGCGCTTTTAAACTTTGAAAAGTCATGTGTGGACGACATTAAAGGAGCTCTCTGTGTTGCGGCTTGATTCCTCAATTCTGCCTTTACAGATGTGAGGACGTTCACAGAAACCTGACACTTTATTTATCACAACTGCACATTTCTGCTCTACCTCAAAAGCTGCTACTGGGAGGGAGAAAAACATTAGCAGAGGATGGTTAAAGAATGACCCACTGTTTATGTCAAAGATAAGATAGTGGCCTGCATTATGAAGGTCGACTACTGCTTAAAAATATATTACTGCTGCAATCACAACTCTCACCACCGCTACTGCTGCTACGACTGCTCTCAATTCTGTTCATCACCACATCTACAATGTTTTCCCTCTACAATCCACTACTCCACTACCTGTGCTTTTTTTTTTTTTTTTTTTGTAGATTTCAAACATGTACTTGTACTTGTAATTGAGTAGAATTCTAGCCATGTCGTTGTAATTAGCTCATGTAAATCGTTCGTAGAAGTTACTGAGTACATTAAAAGTCCCAACATGGCACAAAGGGCGGCTGTCTCACATCTGTCTTTGCTCTTTTCTACACCGACAAACACACAAACACACAAACACACAAACACACAAACACAAAACACTGAACAGCAATGCATCACCTGCTGTCTTTGGCAAGAGCAAAGAATACGTAGATTGTGGTTTCAAACAACTTAATTTAGCTTTAAACAGATACAGAATCGTGTTCAAAGACTGATCTGAGTGTGATCTAAATTGCATGACAAAGTAACTAGTTCTTTGAGTAGTATTGTATTGTATTTTTAAGTAATGTTGGCAGCAGTACTTTTAGCCATGTTACTACTTTTACTGGAGTACTCTTTCCACCTCTGCTGTTTTAAACATGATTTTCACAAGTACTTTAAGTATACAAGTAATATTAAGTCAGTACTTTTAGTTAGACATTTTTTATTCATTTTTTGATATAAACCTATTTGACTATTTTGTTTCTTTCTAGAACAGTTTGTCTGCTTTTTCATTAAGTTGTCGCAGTTTTTGTTAGTAATTCACTTAGTAACGTAGTGAAGTGAATTTGAATAAAACCATCAAACATGTTCTGCAACTGTACTTATTGTTCAAACTATTGCTTGATAGTAATATTAGTGTACTATTTTAGAAGAGAACGAGGTTTTGCAGCTGTAAACACTTGTGGCTCACATGGACACTCTTCTTGACACTCGAGACCCAGTCCAGATGTGGACATCAGAAATAGCCGGTCTGGACTGAAGGGATGAGTGGGAAAATAACAGCGGATTTCCTCCTCTTGCTCTGGTCCGGCCTGAGCGGTTTGTGTTTGGAGAGAGAACAGCAGCACCTAAACATACATAGAGAAGAAAAGGGAAGTGTTTGTTTTCATTTAACACTGGTGTCATTAACAGCTTTGTATAAAAAGGCAATGTGTGGAGCTGAGAAACAAAACAATGATGAAAATCATGAGAACGGGATTGTTGGACATTTATGGAAGTGCCATATGGCTCCAAATCTCTAGCTCTAAGCAAGGAAAACATATGAATGGCATTAACTTCTATCCTTTTAGTTACCATTACAGGGCATTCATTTGCAGTTATTTATATTGTTATTATGACAGATGTTTTATATGTTTGTCCGTATTTAATACTTAATAATACTACATTATTTGAATCCACTCACAATTAGTTTGTAACATGCATGCCACACAGTAAAACCACATTTCTGACTAATAAACTGGAAATTGGAAATCTAAATTGCATCTAAACATAGAACTTGGATCTAGGGGGGCTTGATTCAAATCTCCCAAATCACATGAAGACATCTGGAGCACTCTGCATGTATATAGTGAACTTTGACCACGTAGGAGAGGCATTCAACTGCACGGAGACAGCAGGGAAATATCAGACATGTGTTGGACTCACTCATTTAAGATCAACAATGACACATTATAGTCCCTCCATCACAGACTAGCTTGTGTTGTTTCAGAGTTTCTTTGTTTCGTTACGTACCTGAGCTTTGATGTGTGTATTTTGCTCTGTTTTTTACATGTCTAAAAATGTATTACTCAAAGTAAATGAGTTATCTTTATTTGCAAAAACTTGATTATTTGTATTTTTTTTTTTAAATGTGTCATTATAGCTTCACAGTTTAACGCTAAAGCTAAATTACTAGATGCCCAGTGTTTGCACCTGCACATGACTGGGACAAGAGTGGTCTGACAAGTTCTCTGGAAAAGGGAGACAAAAATCAGATCAAGAACGTACTATTAAGAATGTAAACTGAGTTGCTATTTTAGAGTACATTTTACATTGTTTAAGGTCTGAGTTGTTACAATAACATAAAAAACGAATAGCACAACTTGATAAATGTGTTTTAATAACCATTTAAACACAATCTTTCAGTTACATGCTTGTCTTTTGCGATCAATAGACTTTCCATTGTAATGGCTGCATCAAATCATCTAAAGTGAACAGCCATTTTCCACACTAACCTACTCTGTATCATATTAATTTTCCCGTGTTAGAGGTTAATTAGCTGTAAGAATTCAATGACGAACTAGCTTCACAAAGTCAACTTGAACTGTTCTTGAACGCCTTTTGGAGACGTATGCATTTCCCTTTATAGAGTTCATATCGCTGATGTTGCCGATGTCATGCTATACAGCCATTATTACATCTTATTTGCCCCTATGACCAAGAGGGCTTCTGCATTGTTTCCCTTGTGTTGACTAATCTTATTACATTTCAATTTGCACATGTGACTGTCTGCTGGATGACAGGCTTACCATTGAAAAGGCAGCACCCCCGCACCATGACCCCCAGTTGAGAAGGCCATTTAATAGGAAATAAGATCATTATCCACTGTTTTTTATTGGCAGAACTGGAGGGAAGCGCTAATGGTATTAATGAGTAACTGAGCGATGTGGAGACGGGGAGCTGAGCAGATGGAAGAGGGACGTTAAGTGGCCAGATGAATGGGACAGTTATCTATGTCACCTTATGTTCTGTCATAGATTAAAATTGAATGTGGTGATTCCATGAAAACTTAACTACTCAACTAATACAAATGACTGCCTTGTATATTTCAATCACAAATATTACTGGTGGTATAAATGTCTATTTAAAATAAAGGCAAGACACTGCAGGTGAAAAGGAAATAATCTTAAATTTAGAATGATCAGTTTGAAACTTCTTGTGTGGTTTACTTACCGTACTTAGATGTAAGGAAAACATCATGTAATGTTTGGGTAGAGTCATGTTTAGAATTCTTGCTTCATTTTGTTGACATATTAGATATTAGATACCAACAAATCTTATCTAGTATTTGAGTAAATCAAATTTAACAGAAAATGTGTGTTTGAGGTGGAACTGAAATAAATCAGGCTTGAAATGAACAACAATCAACAAATCCTTCTGTACGGCCCATCAAAATCTTTTCAAGTACAAGATTGTAAAGTTGTGTGTGTAGGTGCTGCTTTAAGGGTTGATCTTTATGTCTATATGAGAGAAAAATGCATTTGGAGAAAATTACCTTTGAATTTACAATCTGCATGAAAGTGGACTCACTGAACAAATAAATAAAAACATTTTGGTACAGATTGAACAATGTTTCTGTTTCCAGGTGAAATCTCCTTGTAGTGTCTCTCCCTCTAAGAAAATATTTATACATCTAAACTAAAGGTGTCTATAAGCACTTATCACATCATAGTGCTACTGACTAAACTTGATAATATTGAACCTTAATCTCAATTACGCATATTACTATAATAAAGGACATAATAGTCAAAATAGTTCCAAAGTTGACTTTATCAAGACAGTGTAATAGTACCTTATAATTTGAATCCTTTCAGTGTGAGATCTGTCAGAACTGCACTTCTGGCTTGAGAAGGGCCTCACTAGCCACATCTTACTAAGCACTCCAGAGAGTCCCGGCTGATTTCAACAGTGTAAATCATCAGTGGAGAGATAGGTCCAGGGTAGTCATTTTCAGTGCCCGAGTTTAAGACATATGATTGTTCTTGTACTAACGTCCCTCCTCCAGCACCTTATCCTCCTCTGATTATGATCAATTATCCAGATATAATTATATGCTGGCAGTAACTCAGCTTATGGGCCTTGGCACTTTATATTATAGCCTGTAATAATGCTGTCAGTCACTTTTCACGTAGACCACAGTTTCAAGCGTTCACATCAGCTGAAATTAATACTACACTTTCCTGCTAAATTTCCTTTTATGTTTTGGGGCTTTGATGGTGATGGCTTTCCACTGTACCGGCTGCTGTGAAGTTTGTTCCTGAAAACGTGCCAACAAATATAGAACACACGTACACGCGGATGTTTTAATGAGCTGACTGACCTGACAAGGAGGACAGAATAAAGATGTGGTTTACTCTCTAAGTGCTTCATGTAAAGAGATTAAGACCTACATCAATACATAATTTAAAACATCCGCTTTTTTTCTGTTAACAGAAGGCAGGCAACATATATCCAGAGGCATGCCAATCAATTTGAATATTATACATGAATTATTCAGGCGTAAGGATAAATAATATTTTTTTTCCCACAAACACATGCCCATAAACATATTTAACACTCCCTGTAGAAAATAAACAATATCCATTAAAAAAACTAAATATGTTTCTTCAATTGAGCTACTAAACAATTCAGTTAAACATTTGTGACAGACACCTGTATATACCACACTGCATCAAAAATGCAACTTCCTTCATTTTTTTCTTTCATTTTTGTCTTTGAATGCCGGCGTGACCTCATTCAGCGACGCTTTAAGAAACAGAGCAAACTGTCTCAGAGCCACTTCCTGTTGTGCACTTAAGATCCCAGTCATGTGATAGTGCCTGTAGAGGCGAGTGCACGGGGCCATCGCTGTGGGAGGGAATATGGTGGCACTGCTGATCTTGCTGATGTGACTGCACCTCCCTCCCCTCTTCCCCTCTTCCCCTCCTCCTCTCCACATACACCCCCCCTTCACCCTAATTGTGTAAAGTGTCGACTCAGCCAGTGTGTCGTCGTGCATGGCTCTGCCTCTGCCACAAGCACAACATGTATAGTCATAGACCAAAGAGGGAACTCTGAATGGAACACATACAATGAAAATTAATTAGCAATATGTCTATCAAAAGGTCTTTTTTTTCCTTCTTCAGAAATTAGTATGGGATTCAAAATTCATTTTTAGTAGCGATATATTTCAAATTGTTATTATTATTATTATTATTTTTTTTTCTTTTCTTTTTTTACAACTACATAACATGATAAACCATAAAAAAAGATCTTAACATTACATAATCAAAACAAAATGCAGGTTTGCTTTGATTATTAGACTTGTGTGCAGTTCTATGATGTAGTGTGTTTGCACGATTTAACATTTCCAACTCTATTTCAATACTAAGGAATAGGCAATAGACAAAGTAATACTACTGTTCAACAAAGATCACATTTTGTCCAGTTTATGTGATTTTTAGTATCAATGTTTTGTAAAATGAATATCTAGTTTTGATTCTAGTTTCAGTATTGTTCATTATCATTATTGATGTCAAAACTAACCTGCATCTCTCATGTTCTTATTTTCAGGTGGATAAAAAGCCACAGAGACCATTTTGTGATCAGGGGACCGAAGAGAAGATGTGGATGTCAAACACATTTTGTCACAATGAAGACATGAATGGATTTCAAAGAAGTTGTTAATTGTGCTAATTGCACATTAATTAAATGAAGAGCACTGTATGACATTTAGAGGTGCCCCGGACATTGCTAGATGAGCTGCAGATAACACTAGATTTCAATTTGAGCTTGAAAAAGGCCAAATAGATGTCCTCAGTTATAAACCCTCGAGACAGTGCGGACGTGATGGAAACAGAGAAGAAGATAGTGGATGAAAAAGCTATTCCTGAAAGTGAAGATGGAGCCAATGAGAAAGGCTCGGGCTCATTCAATTGCAACGTGTGTGGACGCATTTTCCCCTTTCTCAGCTCTTTGTCCCAGCATATGAGGCGACACACGGGGGCCCGACCCTACAAGTGCCCCTACTGCGACCACAGGGCATCCCAGAAGGGCAACCTCAAAGTGCACATCCGCAGCCACAATCTTGGGACTTTGTCTACTCACCATTCCAACGAGGACGATGGGGGGGAAGAGGAGGAGATGAGCGTTTCCGAGGGGCTTGACGGGGGAACAAGCCCAACTAAAAGCAGTTCAGCATGTAACAAAATGATCAATGGTAACGCGTCAGAGGAGAGCCGGAGAAAGTTGCCTGTAAGAAGTTTGAAAAGAGAAAAATCAGCATCTGACCAGCGGCCTTTTTGCTGTCGCCTTTGCGGCTTTGAAGCACAGAGGGAGGACCAACTGCTAAGCCACATAGAGAAAGTTCACATTACAGCCGATACAGAAGAAGAGACTGTTGTGAAGGAGGAGACCTTGTCTGAACCGGATGCAGCGCCGTCTCAAGATGATGGCAGCTTCCCCTGTGAGACCTGTGGCCAAGTCTTTACCCAGGCCTGGTTCTTAAAGTCACATATGAAAAAACACGCTGGGATTTTCGACCACTGCTGCCGAATCTGTGGACGGCGGTTTCGCGAGGCCTGGTTCCTCAAGTCTCACATGAAAACTCACAACACAAAATCCAGGTCGCGATCGAGGATTGACTCTGCGGAGCATCCTGCCACCATCAACGACGTGGCACAAGATCCAGAAATCCTCTCCTCTATCACATCCAGCTATCAAATGTGCTCCAAATGTGGCAACCTCTTCCATACTAAAGAAAGCCTGCGGGCGCATGATAAAGTTCACAGTTTTAGTTACGGCAAGAAATCCCAAAACCAATGCAGGCCTCGTGAAGAGGATGCTCCTGCTGCTAAGAAATGTCTCCTTGACTACTTAAGTCTAAAACCTCTAAAGGAAAATACACAGAATGAAGAGGAGGAAAGTGAGGAGAAGATGTTGGGTCAGAGGATCCCAGAGCTCGATCCTGTTTGCAGCTATCAGGCTTGGCAGTTAGCCACGAAAGGAAAGGTGGTGGAGCCTGTGGAGCCCAGTTATAAGACATCTAACGGAGGAGGAAGTAATTCAGAGGAGGCCTTGGGTTCAGCTGCTGTGGTGTTTGAAAAAGAGAGCAGTCGTTATGTGCTTCAGGGTCAGCAGAAGAAAGGCCCGGGCAGACGCAGCAGCTCTGGGCAGGGCAGTCAAGCCTCTTCAGGGGACAGAACTCCAGAGAGCCTCAGTGACTCAGAGTACAGACCCGCATCTCGACAAGACCGGAAGCGACCATCCCAGTCCCCGGCTCCTTCTAAGGCCAACGAGTGCTTCGAGTGTGGGAAGGTGTTCCGCAGTCGCCACCAGATGATTCTCCACCAGAAGGTCCACAGCAAGGACAGAGGTGGACGGGCACCAGGAGGAAAAGATGGCACCACAAAACACAACCGCTGTGGCTCCAATAGTGATCCAGATTCAGGGTCCCCAAGTCGACCCAACACTCCGGGATATGGGGACTCTCCTCCGGCTTCAGCGTTGGGACAAGACGCCTGTGAAATGGGCTCTGCTAATGCTGGCGAGATAAAAGGTAAGTCAATCGAGCAGTTTGTGAAATTGGGATTAATTACAAAACTAGGGCTGCAACGATTAATTGATTAATTAGAATCAGAATCAGAATCAGAAATGGTTTATCATTTATTTTATTCATTTATTTGTCAATGAACAGAATTCACAAACATAGGAACTTGTTTCGGCATTAAGGTGCAACATAAATTGTGACTAGTCGACTATAAAAACATTTTATTTTGATATGATATCATTATTGTTGTTTAAGAAGACATTATTAAATCAAATCCCAATTTTCATCAATAATACACTTTATTCATAAATATTCTCTTTCTAGAAGCCTTCAGTCAACTTATTTCAGCCGTTATTTGGTTGATAAGTCGCTTGACTAGGCGACTATTAAAAGAATAATCACTGAATAGTCGATCATTAAAATAATCGTTAGTTGCAGCCCTTGTACAGAACTTAAAATTAGAAATTAAAACTATCCTTCAATGGCCTGTGTACTATAATGTTTTGTTCATGATAGCCTACATGATCATAATTAGCATGGTATAAATATTTAAAATCTTGAGCATATTCACATAGAATAATTACATTTGTCTGGTTAATTAACTTTACGATTACAAATGCACTTTCTGACAAACAGTCACTTTGATTTTCTCACAGTGAAATGACTGGCACTTTCCAGGACTCCCACTGGGGACCTCTCACTTTGTCTCTGTAGTAAACATCTGTTCATAAAATGTGCTTTGTGTGGGTCCAGACTTATGGCAGTGTGAACAAGGGCCCTCGTGTGGTTGAACCTTAAAATTACATCAGATTTCTGCTCTTTAATCCTCCTTAACGTACACAGGATCAAAGAGTCGATAAACTTTCAAGTGTTAAAAATAACTATCTTTACAAGTCTTCTCTCCATCCTGATCATATAGTTTTAGGATTTGGGGCATTTGTTGTTAAATTAAAGTGTCTTTTCAATGACTTGTCAGCACAGTGCATTTTTGGAATGCTTTCCATTTTTTCACCTCCACAACCAATAAACACAGCCGAGCAAAACAAAAAGGCTAACCATGCAAGGTCAAATCCAGCTGTGTAATTATCACAAAAGAACAGAGCGCTCTGGATGAAGTGTTAATTCTCTACTTACCCTTGGATTTTCAACTACTGTAGCTGCATTTACAGTACCAGATCAGGATACAGTGCTGTGCTTAAAAGTGATTGTTTCCACTCTTCCCTGTTAGTAGAGACTTTCTAAAATAGCCACAGCGTTTCTTCAGGCCTGATCGAGCTGTGTGCTATTTCAGGTCTTCCTGTCTCAGGAAACTCCCCGCACCCCCCTTATCTCTGTGTGAATATTCTTTTTGCTCCTTTTTTGCCAGTTAAGTAAAATATGCCTATATGTTTACTTTTATAGGTCAACAACATTGGTTTAGTTTGTAGGAGCTCATGTTTTTCCCATAATAATAATAATAATAATAATAATAATAATAATAATAATAATAATAATAATAATAATAATAATAATAATAATAATAATGAAAGACTAAACACTGATTTAAAATGTAAAATCAGTACAGGTTTAATCTAGTAAAGTGTAGTAATGATCATAGCCTGTCTCTTTAAGGTTACTTTGTGGGACACCTTACTTGTCTCTCATCCCTTCTTAGCAGTGAGGGAGTCAGGCAGACTGATGTCGAAAGGATTGGTTATTTATAGTCCCCTCCCAGTGGATTGAAATGCAGTCAACAGGGAAAAGACAACCAGAGGACAGCGATGCTAGTCCTAAATATCCCACACTGTGCTCTTGGAAATATTCTAATCACTAGTATGTTCATTATCTGTAATAAAACAGACTGGCTTTTTCTGGCAACAAAAGCAGCGATTTACAGTAAATAGTAATTGAATATATTTTAGATCGTAATGTGTTATATTTCAATATCAATCTTTATATTTATTAGAATAAGTCATTTTCATAAACAGGACAGTTTAGACTTGCTACAGTTGAACAGAACCTGACCTTGGCGGTCTGAGCTGCGAGTGTTGCCAACTGAACGGCCAAATAAGAAACAGATGTTAGGTTACTACTGTTGGTGGAAGAGACACAAAATGCACGACTGTAATAATCCTTCTTTATATATTTATATATCAATTTCATCATAATTATTATACTTCTCAATTAATTATCTTCTAATAGGGCAACTGTATTGTAAAGTTGGTGAGATAAAGCTCAACAATAACAATGGCTACAAGATAAAACAAGTCATGTCTGCCATCTTGTGGACACTGTGTGCAGCTACACCAACTAAGATTTACATTTACTATTATATACTGTAGTAGTTCTACTGCATCTTGTAGGAAGATATATTATTGTTATATTACAGATATATTTATATTGTATAATATAACATAACATAAGAACATAACTTAATAGAATATCTCTGCAATTACCCATGTTTGCTATAGAGAGTCTTACTATTAAATGTTG
This sequence comes from Chaenogobius annularis, assembly GCA_015082035.1. Lineage (NCBI taxonomy): Eukaryota > Metazoa > Chordata > Actinopteri > Gobiiformes > Gobiidae > Chaenogobius > Chaenogobius annularis. The sequence continues at coordinate 411,536 of BJKM01000193.1, read as the reverse complement.
TGTAACATTTCTCTCTCTGTCTCTGTCTCTCTCTCTATAATAATAATAATAATAATAATAATAATAATAATAATAATAATAATAATTATTATTATTATTATTATTATTATTATTATTATTATTATTATTATTATTATTATTATTATTATTATCATCATCATCATTACCATTATCATTATCATCATCATCATTGTTTATGATTCACAAAAGTGTCTGATCAGTGTTGCTTAATGCTGCGCCCTGGTGGTGGTTCAGGGGAACAATCCCCAGATAACAGTGCAAGATGAAGACACATTGCAGTGAAGTAATGAGCTCTGACTTTTGGCTGGAAGCAGCAGGAGCTCTATGCACTTCTCTCTCTGCAGTCTCTGACCTTTCTGCTGTGATTTCTCTTTCCCACAGATTTGAAGCCCTTCGTCTGCAGCTTGTGTGATTTTGTTACTACTGAATCCAGCGCTTACAAGACTCACCTTCGTGTTCAACACCCAGGTTCCCATGACGTCAGCCCCAGCCCGAGCTCCAGCTCTGACAGAGGGACCCCTAGTGGCTTCTCTAAGAAAACTCTCCTTCATGACATGAACAACTCTGTTTCCTCTTCCACTGACCTTTCCCTGAATTCCTCTCCGCTTGACCCAAGCTCAATGCCTGTAAATCTGTGTGTTAGAACAGATGAACATAGAGGGCCAAGCACCATGGCAATGGACAGGAAGAACCTACCCAGCCACAAGTGCTCCTTCTGCTCTCACTCCACCCGCTACCCTGAAGTCCTGTGGATGCACCAAACTGTGGCACACCGCATAAACAGTAATAGCTCAAGTATAGCTCCCAAATGGGCCCCCAAAAACACCCCAAAAAGCTCCAAAGAGAACTCCCTGTCCTGGAGGAGGAGAACAGGTCCGCCCCCTGTTCTGGAAGGAAAGGAGTGCCCACCTTTGGCTCCACTGTCAAGATCAAAACGTACCCAACCCCCAAATAATTCAAACGAGCCAATTAAGAAAAGCAGACCCAGCAGCAATCCCACTCTGCCCTCATCTTCAACATCTGCCTTTACCCGGAAGACTGCGTCCGGCCAAAGTGGTAGGCCACCTGTGCGTCCGCAAGGGGGCAGCACCAGCAACAATAGATCTACACCAGATCAGAGTCACCAGTCTTATTTTAAATCCAAAGTAGATAATATTTACCCTCGGACATCCTCTTCTTCGTCTTTGGAGAAAAGTGCACACTCCTTATTGCGATCTACAAAATCGAATCCTAGCTCAACTCAGGCCCCACGGACTAATGAACGCTATGTGATGCCTCAGGAGGGGTTAGGCTACATGTTGTCCAGTAAACATGCACTAGCGGACTACAACAGAGCGAGAGGGTCCCATCACCAGCCCATAACCAGCGCTCATAGCCAAAGCCGAGCTAATGCCACAAGGCCTAGTGCTATCACCCACAGCTCAACACACAGTTACTTATCCTCACAGGTCCAAGGAGGAGCACTGCAGAACCATTCATCGGCTGCTTTGCCTTCAGAAGGTCACAAAGAGGTCAGGCAGGACTCGGTGTCAGAGGCTGCTGCTGCTGAGATGCCGGCAGATGTCATCAGCTTTCTCAAGAACTACAGCCCACATGAACTGGCAGCGCTCTATCAACGCTGGGGAGCAGCCAATGCCCTGCTGGATCCCACAGGTATCAGTCCATTTTACTTTCTACATTGGGCTGGATCAATGATTTGAAGGGCACTGGTAGGCTGATTATATTTCAGATTTTACTAAACATTTTGCCTATTTGTCCCCAGTTTGACAATTTTTGTAAAGTTTATAATTGTCCTTCTTCGTATGACATGGTAAGCAAATATGACACAGGTCGAGGATAACACCTTTATTTTGTTACGCTCAATCGTTAAACTGTCAGAAAATGGTGTCAGTTAAGTATAAATTGTGTATTTTCAATGGCACGTTGCTAATTGATGACATATGTAGAGGGATTCCATTTAGATCTCAGCAGTACTTCTTGTGATTTCAAAGTTTTATTTTCCAAAATGTCTTCACAAACTGCAACTTTACGGATTTAAAACTATGATAAATATTTACCAGAGGTTCTACATCACCAAACTATGTCATAATAAGAGAAACAGGAGTCATATAGACTTTAACCAAATTCTAGACATGTTTTTAGAATTAAATAAAATTTTCCTCTAGTGCTAATTTGACATTTTATAAGCACAAAGTAAATACATTATAATTGGGCAATTTTGGCACAGCAGATGAAGCTTTCAATCACAAGAGAACAAAAAAACAGTTTTTTGTATACTATTTATATATAGTATAAATAGTATACTGTTTATACTATATATTTATGCTATATTTTATGTAATCCTGTTTCACCAGGAAGCTGCTGCCCTCAAGGGGTGGAATAAGAAACTGCAGTTTGAACTCATGAAAAGCCATTACCTGTACTTCCAAGTGTTGGCATTAGAACAAGATCAGACTTTGTTGGCTGAACCCACAGTTTTCTACGATAGGGAAAAAGGCCGGGTAGAGCAACACTGAAGCATAAAATAAATTACACTCTCTTACAGATCATAAAAAAAACATTTTGCACACAAGGAAATGACTACAGGTTAAAAGCTTATGGGAAAAATGTCGCATTTACAGAGGTCTCTTGATTCAAGCTGTTATGAACAACACTGACTCGACCTGACAGTCTAAACTAGGACAAGACACCTGCAATTACACATCCACATATAACACTATTAGCCTCCTGAGCAGACTGTCGGCGCTCACTCGAACTCACCATCTGGCAGTGCAAGATTGACAGACACGTTTGCTCCTATGTTCTGACAGCACTTTGAATATTCTAAACAGTGCCACATGCAGGTTTGTGAGCCATGCTAAAAGGCTGTATCTGGGGCAGCTCGCGTGTGTAGTTGTGTGTCCATATGCGCTTGGTATTTGGATGCAAAGTGTGTGTATTTTTTTCTGCTGTGAAAGATGTGAGAGAACCTTTGCTACTCTCAGGTCTGCGAGGCATAGACTGTAGCTGTACTCTCCCAGAAAGCTGTCACAAACAGTTTGGGTCACGGCTCTGCTGATGAGAGACTCGCGCAGATGCGAATGGAGCGCGGCGAGGCACACAGAGAGGCAGCATAAGAGGAAAAAAGAGAGATGAGACAGAATAATTACCCCACCAGCTGCTTTGGAAATGGTCATTACCAAACATCAGTATTATTTGCCCATTTTCGCTTGTGCGTCTGAGGTCAAGTGGGGCTGTGTGGAGCCAGGGGTCAGAAACAACAGCCCCAGAGCAGGCACTGACATCGCTGTCACCCGTCCAGGCGCATATCGTCACTAACCGCCGCAGCCCTTTGAGTCAAAGGCTATAAAGTGACCTTTTTTGAGTGTCTTTCTCCTTTTCTCAGTAATCTGTGTAGGGTGCGTGTGTCTGCCTGTGTTTTGCATCCCGCTCTGTCTTGTCTTTCATTAGTTCCTCGGTGAGAAGGTCTGGCAGACTGCAGGATAGGGAGTGTATCCAGAGGCCAGGAGTGGAGATGCCAGACACACTCGCTGTCACCTCCGCTGCAGCAGAGTCCTCCTTGAATCACTATGTCCCACTAAAGCGAGCCTCTCTTCACCCACACATCTTTTCACATGACTGAGGCTCTGCCCAGGTGAATGTCGGACTAACGTTGTGGCCTCAGGCTGATTATCCATCGGCTGCAGAAGTCACAGACAGACATTTTAACATCTACACTTTGCTCTTACCGTGCCATTAACTCAAAGTCAACATTTATTTTGAGGGATTGAATGGATGAATGTGACATTTTGTGGGTTTAAGCTAAATGTTTGCTTTTGCCCAATTAGCATCTGCTTTTCCGACTGCATTTAGGCTTCACATCCCTTAACAATTAATTTTCTGGTGGCATTTTTTCTTAAAGTGCCTCATTATACTTTCAGAACTCTCATTAGCTGTATTAGTCAGAAGTTGGTTGGGTTTGCCATACTTTCTTTTAGTTGTTAAGTTAGCCCTAAAGTTAACCATGAAAGTTTGGCCATTAGGATATTTAGCTTTGTTTACCAAAAAGTAGCACAATTACACTTTTCTTTGGGTGTTTTTGAATTTAAATTCTGGTTTATTCACGAATATAATACAACTTGAAAACAAACTTCTAACTTTCTGATTTCTTGTCTGAATAATTAAGAATAATTTTGAAGATTTTAGCCTTAAAACAAAAGCTCTATTTCTTCAAAGCCGTGTTGCCTCTGATGCTAAAGTGGCTACACGGCAGCAGCAGTGTTGGAGCCATAGTCCATGCCTCACTTTCTCCTCTGGACCAAACACAGCGCGGCAGAAGCGTCCACGTGCACTCACCTGACATGTGACATGCGGGCAGCGGAGCGGGCACATCACAGCCAGAGCGTTTTAATTGCCTGTAATTTATGCAGCGTGTGTGTGTGCTGCATGTGTCTGGCTGTCAGCCTCTGAGATGATGCTGTGTGACAGCTGCAGCCCAGCCCCCGGAGCGGCCCGCTCATAATGACACATTAGACATACTAATGATGCCGGCACTAGTCCACTACTGATGCTCTCCAGCCTCTGCCACTGCCCACTTGTTCAGCCATTGTGCCCTTTATGTCTTCATTCAGTCGAAACCACGTGCATTGGTGGGCTACTACAGTGGGCTAACGTCAATTAAGGTTTAGTTGTATAAAACGAGTACTTTGATGTTTTTATTCCAAATTTCGTGTGCAGTGCAACCTTTCTGACTGTAATTGATGTCTATAATTTAGTTCATTTTTGGTTTTCTGTGTTCAGGGATGCTGCAATCTCTAATGCGACAAGGACAATACTTCTGTCATGAGTGTGGAAAGAGCTTCAGTCAGCCAAGCCATCTGCGCACTCACATGAGGTCCCACACTGGTAAATACACAAGACACTGTAAACATTCTAAACATTATCCACTCAAAAAAGTAAAGCACATTTATGAAAACCTCCAAAGTTGCACCACTTACTTGTTATGAATGTTTTTCCGAGACATTTCTTAAACAGCCACTCTTCACATGCCACCTGTGAACACGGCGCCTCTCCCCTGCAGCCATTAATCCACCCAGAAACATGCACATGAAATATAGAGGAAATATGCATGGGGGGATTCACATTTGCCACAATATTTCATCATCAAACCCTCTATATGTCTGCTTATTCCCAGCCTTTTCCTAAATAAATCAAAACCGATCTTTTTGTTCACTTGAGTGTGACAGCCAGTCTGGGAGTCCTTCCCCGCCCTGGGCTGGGCAGCTGTCTCTATTTTTTAAACTGAAACATGATTTGCTCCGGATACTGACCTGTGACAAATTGTATACATTATTAATCACATGTCAATTAGAGAGACGGAATTGCGCATTCTAATGAAGCAGAACTGCATTTGTCTGTGCCAACCTCAGGATCCATTTGCATGTGTCCCTGTGCCATTCACCAAACAGCTTCATTTAGACATCTCCCTGACTTCAGACGTGGGTGGTAGACAAAATTGTACCAAAATATAACTATGATGATATCAAAATAATATTGCCTGAAAGTAAAAGCATAAAAGTACCAATTCAAAGTGGCTGTGTAGCATATAATGTTAAAATTGGGACTAAAATTTATACTTTTCCCTTTTTTGATTACACTGCACGTCTTAGGTAATTTAAAAAAACTTTTAATTATGAGCAATATATTCATACAACATACAGGACAAGAGCTCCAGTAACCTGCTGCACAAATGTTATCAGGAAGTGCCTTGTAAACCATATATAGGCATGGGACGATATTGCAATTCTGGGTCTCAATTATCATGCCCAAAGTAATTGCAGCACAATAATTATTACAAATGTTGACTGTTATGGATATTCATATTTATTATTTTAGTATTATAAATAGGTTCAACTAGAAGATAACTTCATGGATAAGTTGCCTTTTTACAATCTGGTGGTATAATGGCGATTAAGGTTGTGCAACATAGACAAAAGTGAATATCTCATACATTTTTGCCTTATTTTGAAACAATATTCTGACAATATTTTCGCAATGCACCAGAAATGCGCTAAAATGTCAAACGTCTCGGTTGATGTTTGCACTAAACATGAAAATTAACAACAAAAGAACAAAAATATCACTTTATACCTTTGTTTGGGAGATTAAACAACTACACAGGAGCTTTTTTTTGTAGCTGATTTTTAATAGTTTTCATTATTTAGATATTAATATTTGTACACCTCTAAAACAACAATTATGATATTATAAAAGTTTCGATACATCTTCCACCTCAAATGTCAATTATATTTTGTGCTGATTCTACAAAATGTACAACAAACAATTATTCCTTACTGTTTTTTTTATCCCAATAAAAAATATTGTCGTTTATTTTGATTTTTAAAAAAAAAGTAGGCAATAAATATATAGTTGAAACATAAAATAACAAAAATCTAATGATTACTTAAGTACTCAAAGTTGCAAAGTATTAAATGTGTGTAAGGATAAGTACAAATTCTTAAAATGATTATTGAAAGTTTTTAAATCAACCAATTACCACCAACCTCAGCTTGACTTTATAGTTCACTTTTCTTAATCCTACCTTAACGCCCGCTCCCTTTAGTTACTCCCCTCCTTCCCCCGTGCGCTGTCTCTGCTGTTACTGTCATGTCCATCACCCGGGCTGGCAGTGATCACACTAGACACTCAGATAAGTAGCTTCTTTATAGAGAGTGTGAATGATATGTGGCACAGCCCGTGATTCTAAGTGACAGAGGCCAAATGGTAAGTGATGCGGTGCTAAGCTAGCTAACTCCCCCCTTCCACGCCAGCGCCGCCCCCTTCAGCCTTATCGTGAACACATACACGGCCGATCCTCCGCCAACTAAATCTGTAATTACTGTTGTCACCGGCGCTTGTCCGTGGCGTGGACGTGCACACGCGGAAAAGGCCACGCACCCCGAGGCCCCCCATTAACATGCGTCATATTAAATCACTGACTTGCCTCCACCAGTATGCATCATCATCATCATCATCATCATCACCACCATCATCTTCATCACTGCTAGCCTAACCCCCCTGACTCCCCATTTGGTGAAAACAGGGCCAGGGGGGTTTGCTAGTTCGCTGGTGGCTGCTTTGCTGGTGGTGGGGGAAGAAATTGAATGAAAAACAATCAAAAGTGCTTGACTTGTTGTGCTAGAGCTTTTAACCAAATTCCCTCCTCCCTCCCTTCCTTCCTCCCTCCCTCCCTCCCTCCTCCTCCTCCTTCTACCCGCCGGCCGTCCTCCCTCCCTCCCTCCCTCCTCCTCCTCCTCACCCCCTGGCCCTCCCTTACCTCACCCCCCTTCGCAGTTGGGTTTGATTTTAACGGACTCCACAGAGGCACTGATGCCACTCACGCCACCGCTTCTGAAGCTCCCAAACAAGTATGTGGCACTACGCCTTTGATCACCGGGCACCCTCATGGCTTCACCTCTTCTTTTTTTGTGTGCGTGCATGTTTTCTGATGATTATTTTCTCGCCTCGGCCTGCCTCTGTCTCTACGCGTGTGTCTCTTCTACACCCCCTTCACCTGTTTTTGTATTAGGCACGTGCGGCACACTCCACACCTGGCATTAACACCTGGCATTCTCACATCTGAATTGTTTTTGCTGGATCAAACCACACCTGACACTTAAGACTCGAAAAACTCCAATCTGGTGCCTTGGGTTTTTAAACTTGCACTGCACATTTTAGTTACAAGGAAGCCAAGTTTGTGTGAAACAATTTGTTATGTATTTTGAACTTCTGGAAATAAACTGCCGACATATCTTACAATCAGTAGAATTTGAATCTAACAGAAAACATGGAAAGTACATCTCTATTAAATCCTTCTTAACACGCATTATTATTGTGATTTAGGGTTTTGCATATGCCTATTTATGGGTTCCCAGATGGTAAGGGGAAAAGTGAAATGTTTTTACAATAGTCTCAAACAGTCATGACACCCTCAAAAGGCAACGATAACTGTAGATTCCCATTTGTACGAGTACCAAATGAATGTATCTAGGTTTATCTCCTCAAAATATATCCACCGTTACCATTTTGTCGGAAGCATACTTTTTATGTTCGGGGGTTGTGAATGCCAACATTTGTTATTATTGGAGTGGAAAAAGGTTAAGAGCCAATGTATAAACAAAGTGTTCTTTCATAAAAAGAGTGGTTTGCTGAGAAACTTCTATATAATAATTGCAGCCTTTGCAATAGGATAAGTGTGACTTGTCAATTTGCAATTCGGAATTCGATTACGATTCTTTGTGTAACCAATGTGAATTTTCATTACGAATAAAATAATTTCCAGTTTACAAAATTACACTAAATGGACAGGTATGAAAGATAAAGTAGTTATTATCCTGTCTTGTCACCCATTGTTATTTCCAAGTATGTCAAAGGGCTGAAATAAGGCATGGAGGTAACTCTGGAGTAAATTTGCACTGCTTTGACACTGGTGTTGAGTTGGCTCGCACACGCTGCTCCTCCATCTTAATTAATCACACACATGCATGGACGTAGATTCACCTCACACTATGAATGATGGGACGAGGCGCAGCGCACAAGTCCAATTAGATGTAGTGTTGATGCTGCTTTACGGCGACGATAACCTTTAGTATAATGTAGTGCTGCGGTGCCGTCAGCCATGTTTCCTCCAGGACAGGGTCTTCTATAAGTTTCTTCTCACGTAGCAAACCTCAAGCCATCTTTCCAACTATTTTAGATTTTTGTGTGATTAATTATACCTTTTTTGTTTTTTATCTCTCTCCCCACCTCACACCCCCCATCTCCCTTTTCTCTATGTTTTGTTTCTGATGATGTATGATAACAGCTATATTTCCCTGTTTCTTCTACTGGGAGCAGGGTGCGGGAGGGGCACGGGGAGTCATTTGTTTTCCCGCTTTGATATTCTTCCATTTATCAAAATGATAATTAGGTGCAATTAAATGGCAATCTCATTTGTTTTGTTCAGGTGTGTGTTGCTTATATTTTATTATTCTTGCCTTTTTTGCTGCAGAGGTGTCTATGCCATTGTAGGTCAGTCTAATTAAAGGAGGGACTGCAGAGAGTATAGGGTGGTATATGGGGGGTGTGAGGGCTGATTGAGAAAAATACACAGTAAAAAGTAGGACTGTTGCTTTTCTCCAGATGGCAGTATCGGAGAAGGGGAAAGAGAGCACCCCGTCCATCTGGGTCAGAGTAGACGAGCCCAGTTAATGTCTTAAGTGAAATTAGGTGTGGAAAATGAATTGTGAGAGGTGCGTTTTGACCTGCATAATGTTTCCCTTCTTGTACATGAACACAGTCATGTGTCTTAGCTAATGTTTGGTAGCCTTTGTACCATTCCTCGCTTTCTCTCTTTGCATTAGTTTGCCCTGTTGTGTTTTTAATGTTTTCCAGTGCTGCCTTCATGTGCTTCTGGGATAGCTTTGATGTATAAAAAATAATGAAATTAGGATAGTGAGGAAGTAAAATTATTTACAGAGGTATATTACAATGTGCACACAACATAAAATACTGATGATAACATAACAATACTGTCAATAAACAACAATCAAAATGTTTGAAATGTGATCACTGAATCTAAAACATATTTGTTTTAATTGTTCAAATCAACAGATGTTTCATTTCACACATATAGTGCTTTTTTATTTGTTTTACGTGGACCTTGTACATTAATTCACATTTCTGTAAATGCACCAGATTAAGCCATAAGGCACAGTTGATTGAGCTTGCCATTCCCATAGACATGATCTGTTATTCAAACTAAATTCCTTTTAGTGTCTGAATATTAGGCTGTTCAGTAGCACATGAATGCAGCATAAACCCTTGTTTCCCATTCAAACAATTGTGACTCTTGTTTTCCTTGTCCACCAGGGGAGAGGCCATTCTGCTGCCAGCTCTGCCCATACCGAGCATCTCAGAAAGGGAACCTAAAGACACACGTCCAGAGTGTCCACCACATGCCCTTTGACAACAGCCAGTGCCCAGGTACCAAGGCGCTACGAGTGGACCAAGCAGAGCACGACGGCCTGGCTTCCAAGCATGTCCCGGGACCGCAGCAGCAATGAGAGATCATTATAGATTGAGGAATTTATTAGTCCATTTTTGGAATCACTGGCAGACTGACTTGAGAAGACATACTCTCAGTGATAAGGATTTTTGACTGTTGTGGAGCAGATTTTTGAGGAATTTCTCTAATAAGAAATTCCAGGTCGGGATGACAAATGGATTTATTTTGAATATTTTACTTTAAAAAATGACTCCCTTGTCTTAAAGTGGACCTATACTTTGAATAATGAAGCGCTGACGGGCTGTTTACATCACATTTACAGATAGAAGCCCCCATAATTCAAAATGGATTCCTCTGCTGCCATTTTGGAGGAACTGGATACAAGGTGTCTATTATCAAAGTGGATCTTTTTTTCAGACATTGCATTGCTGTCCTCTCTGTATTTTCATCTTTATTGTACTAGAGCTTGTGTATTGCTTAGGATACCAATCAAATGCCCCAGGCTCGAGTGAAAGAAAGAGCTCTTCATCTGTAGTAAACTTGCCCTGCCTTTTGGTTTTTGTTTCAACATAATCAAATTGGATACTCGCCTCCCGTCTGCATGTTTGTGCCCTCCCCGCTCCAGCGTCTGGGAGTGCAGTGACCACTTGGAAGCTGCAATGATTAGAGGAAGTGCTTGGATAAAAGAGCGAGAAAAAGAAGTGCGCACTAATGGGGGCGTCCTCTTTAGTGCTCATTAAAAAGACTGTACGTTTTTAATAGCCAGTATAAATGAGCATCAGGTTTTTATGGTCGCTCAATTACTAGCCGTTTAGGAGGAAAGGAGAACTGAACGTAGGTAGTTTGGCTTCCGTAACTCCTGCATATTACAGAATTATTGAGACTCCAAAGTGGTGACCTCAAGATGCCAGTTTGCCTGACCGAAAACTCCACCTTTTGTTTTTGAAAAGATTTTATGGTACGGTTATTATTGGCCCGTTAATATTTTCATTTTTAACTGCTGTAAAACTGAGGTGAAAGTGCTGGTACTAGAATAACCCTAAAGACAATATTATTAGTCATTAAACCTTATGTGACTGGCTGTGTGTAGTATCGAAAATCCCTGTTGTACCATCACATTGACGTCTATTATTGGAAATAGCTCAATGATAGATAACTTGAAAGAGATAGTTGCAAATCAGATGTTGGTACTACTGATTATTTCCAGATTTAAAGGAGTTAGAAGGTCACAGTGGGATCAAAGAAGAAAGAAAGTAAGAAAATGAACATGTATTATAGTGATGTAGCGCCGTCACAGCCTTAACTCAAGTGTGTATGTAAATGTGTATATTATTTTGACTCCTTACAATGTATTCGAGGTTGACTAACTTCTATGTAGTGTCTCGCTTTAGATGCTTCAGATACTAGCCTACCTCTTTCCTCCAATTCCAATCCCTATCTTGTCTTTTCATATTATTTTGTTCCGCAGTAAAACAAATTGAATTACCTGCAAGTTGTTTGCATCTTTGTTTGCCAATTTTGAAAAAGCCATGTCCATTTATGAAGGAGGGGAAAATGGAATACAATATGTTCAAAGACAAAGCGCTATTTTCGAAAACTCATAACACGCTATACCGACGGGTTGTTCAGTTATGCATACAGTAAGGTGTGCTTGCCTATGGAAATATATTGAAGGTATGGGTAGTAGTGAGAATACTTGAAAATACTCTTAGCCTTCGAGGTAGTACGGATACAAGTGTTGTACAGAATTCCCTTTAAGACGAACTCCTCAGTTATAAATTTGTACTCCGAAGTGTGACTTAAAAAATACTATGATTCAGGAGCAATTGTATGTAATATAGATCTGTACATGTGAAATCCACTCTTACCAAACCCTTTATACACAGCAGTAGAAAAACCAAAAGGGATTATAGTGCACTTAGACTAGCTTTAACTCCTCCTATCTTTGGCAAAATTTTAGTTTTTGAGAATGTCTTTTTTTATTAATTATTATTATTATTATTATTATTATTATTATTATTATTATTATTATTATTATTATTATTATTGTGCCGCTTATAATATCTAAAGTTAAACCCAAATTGTTCATACCTTGGCTGAAAATGTTGGTTTTAATCCCTCATTTACCGTATATCTCAAACAGGCTCAATACAATGTGCTAAAATGCAGAGATTTCCACTTTTTCTTTTGTAAATTAAAACAAAAATACATACGAAAATCCAGAAAGAAGGTTGCCAAATATTATTTTGTCTGTCATAAATATTGCAACTGTCAAACTTTTTTTTTTTTTTTTTTGTCCGTTCGAATGATTCATTTCTGTCACTGGTTCAATTCAAATCGGTTTTATCAAATCTATCATGCGACTTTATAAATGATGGTATGAATTAACACTGTAAATGTTATTTGATTTTGACATTTTATTTGCTTGGATAGATTATTAACAAATTGATGGAGGTTTTGATGATGCTAGATGCAGTTTTTCATTTTTGCGAGTGTTGCTGAATTGTAGTTTTTCAGTATAGGTAGTTGCTGCTCTCCCACAGGGGCTGGCAGGTGTTTGCGTTTCTCTTGGGTTTTCTCATGCCTTTTTCTAAGTTGTATTATTTGTGTCTGTATTGTTTTTTATTTGTTTTTGATTAATTTACCTAGAAAACATTATTATTCAAAAAGTTGTTTGGTTGGTGTATTTATTACTCTTCAAGTGGATAAGAGGACAGTTACATCTAGTTTTTTGGGGGGGATTTGTGACTTTTCCCCCCTTTTACTTGTATACTGTGTCATTTTTCAAGCCAGCAAGCCGATGTGAAAGCTCTACCTCGTCTGAGCCAGTTCTGTTACACTTTTTGTACATCAAAAAGATGTAATGTCATGTCCACAATAAAGACACACAAAATGCACGAGTTGGCTGTGTTATATTGTTTGTGCTGGTGAAATGTGATTGCCATTTGTCCAGATAAAATGTGTTTTTTCTTCAGAAAATACGCTGGTGCTTACAAAGTGCCTGTAGAGTTTGGAAAGTAGATTCAGTATAATTGTAGTAGTTTGGTCTGTTTCATAGAGAAACACGGCCTCAGTCCCAGACAGACTGAAGTTTTATAGCCTTTATTGGTGGCAAAGAGGTTTAGCATCTACATCTCTGTAAGAAGGTATTTTGTCTCTTTTTGTCAACCCCGAAACATAATAACGATCGTAGTGGAATAAACCAAGTTCCAGTGGGGAAAAATCTTTAGATTACAGGGGGGGAGGTTTGTTTTGTTTTGTTAAGGGGGGACAATGCACATGAAACCTTTGCCCGTCTTACAAAAGAGAGGAAATATATTTGTTCCAGTCTAATTTGTTGACAGGCCCTAAAGAAGAATATCTAGATATCTTTCAAATGTCCAATATCCAACCAACTTCAAAATATCTCATTTCCACCTGCAGTCCCTGAACAGGTTGATGTAAAAGAGAAGAAAAGAAAATATAATATCAATATAAAGTCTACAAATGGGGTGGGGGATATTTATAAAAATAAATGTCTCTATATAGACCAAATGTCAATCACACAGAAATGTGTTCAAACATGTTTTTAAACGTATTAGTTGAGGTTTCATTATGAAACAAAATAAAATATCTGTAAAAATGAATTCCAATAGTGCCGACATCTCACCTTATTGCATAGCCTATACCCTTATTTATTTATATCAGTTCTTCTTGTAGCATTTAAAACTATAGGTCAAGACTATAGGCTAGACGACATATCCACATTGTGCTTCTTCAAAACAACATTTTTGATATTAGCTAAATGTTGATATATTGACCAAATTACCAGTGTAGGATTTTTATACAAGCACCCATCCAGTCTTTTGGGGGTCCAGTGGGTTTGCCCTCTCTGATCGGTCATCCAACTTCAAATTCCACACCCACAAAAGGTGCGACCCCTGACGGATGACGGAAGCGGACCGGCCGTTCCCTCTCACGTGTGACCCGTTTGATGGATAGGACTTTGATGTTGTGCTGCGCGCTCGTCTAAACCTTGATGTCCGTGTGTGGCCGCTGCGGCCGGTTTGAGCCAGGCTACCACGGCAACAGTCATGAGAAACTCACCCTTCAACTACCGGAGGACCACCTAGGGAGCCGATCCGAGCGCGGGCTGCTGCTCTATACTCTGCCAGTCTCTTTCATGTTCGGTGTCTACGTGCACCATCTGTCTGTCTGTTTGAGTGACGGCTGAATGACAGGTTCCCTTGGAGAACATGGCACATAACGCTAATGCCAGGCAGGCCCGCAGGCTGAGGTAAGACTGGAGCTGCCCGTCACTCTCTCCACAGCCTCATCAGTCACTCCCGGGGCTGACGTGATGGGCCCTGAGCTCCCAGCAAAACCTGTTCCCTGACATCTCTGCTTTCTGTCACACACAGGCAGACGCTGAGTGACTGACTGACGGAGTGACTGACTGAGGAGAAAAATACGCTGAACGTCAAACTGACTCAGATTTGATGGATAGCAGGCGAGTTGCACGTACAGAACTGTTGTGTCATTTGGAAAATGGAAGTCCCATACTGTTACCTAACAGTAGTGAATCGTTCAAACCTATTTCATAAATTTAACAGGCTCACTCTTTTATGTGGTATGCAAACTTTTGTGGATCAATTTACAAATGTGTATGCAACGCCTGACACTGGCTGTCAGTTTGCCATCCACATCTGGCACTGTCACAAATGTAGCCTACACATTGTCGATTGTTATGGAACCAGTTTAATTGTCCCATGACCCATGAATCAAAGCCATAGGTGAGGAGGGGTGGCCAGTTAACTTTTTTCCCATTTCTGCTAAACCATCTCCATTCACTGTCTCCATCCTCTGGCCATTGGCCTTACAGCACGTTTAGTCCAGAGGGCATGATCTAGCTCAGCCACCAGAGAGCACTGTCCTCAGTAATGTGCTTAGCCTCCTCTGAGGACAGGGGCCGCAGAGGCTCCAAATGGCACTAGTATGTGATATATGTAGATGGCAGTGGTGTGGGCGGCCGAGGGGTAAATATACTTAAAGCTCACATGAGAGCGTGCATCAGTGAGCCAGCCCTGACTACACTTACCACCAGAGAGTCCCGACTCCTCCGCGTTTCCCAGGCAAAAGGCCAAACACATTTACAACACTTCAAGTGTCTGCGACACAAGAACGCCCTCTCTACTGTGAAATATGTAAATATTGCACTAATCAAAGGGTTGTGGAATCGCAAAATGCCACGAAAAGGTTATGACCCGGAGCCTGTGCTAATAGGGGAGAGGGCGGGGGGAGGTAGAGGGAAGAGAGAGTGGGGCCGTGGGTGCAGCGGAGTGACAGCTACCACAGGCGTTTCTCCAGCCTGACCTCCGCCTCCTGCACTCCAACGCTCTGACAGTAATGAATAGGAAGGGGCTGTTTATGCATATCAAATGTTATTTACTCTCCCACAGTCAACTATAGCCACAGAGGAGGCAGAAACACACAGGATATTCCCCAAGACCGTGGGCTGCCATTAGAGCAATGTGAACACAGATACAGAGACCTTGACGATGCGCTGAGGTTAATTCTTCTTTCTCTTTACATTACATGACATAAATATACTTCTGCAGTTGGATATTCATCCCTTAAATGCTACGTAGTTCTATGCCTTCATTTGTCTGTGACCAAAGACCAACATGGAAACGAGCTGTCTGACAAATTGGGGGCCTCCAAAGCGCATCTTACACAGGGGCTCCCGCAAGTCTAGAAACGGCCCTGCCTATGTCCTTACCTTAGTGAACTTGACAATGAACTTCTTGATCCATGGCACATGATTATTTACAATAAGTCTTGCCATACTAGAAGCACACAGAATGAGCAATCTGAACATTGTAGTCATGTAAAATATACTTTAAGCAGGATTAATTCTTTTCCACATTGACATGATTGGCCTTAAATAGCGCAAACCTTCGAAAAGCCGTAGGGAGGACAGGCCTGAGTGGAATTATTCACGGAAACGACGTCGGGGAAAATAACCTTGAGCATGAACAATGAAGACTTTTAGCTGCCGGTTTGTTGTCTCCTGGTTATTACTCCGAGCCTTGCGTGTCATCGTCATTGCTTTTACGGCTCCATTTCCCCTCAGCCCCTTGTGAGAATTAAGTTGGATCTTAAGTATGTAAATGAGGAGGCACCCTCTCACACACGAGTCCCAGGACAGACCATGACATTTAACATCGCCTTCACTAATTTGTGCTTAATAGCCAAAAAGTGATTAGAATTAACATTAACGGCATTTCATATGTCTCCCCTTTCTACATTCATTACCCCTTCTCTCTAGCTGATACTAAACCGGCTAATACTACTGCAGCTGCCTGCTTATTAGAGCTTAAATTTTATGTTACACTTTTGGCAGTTTTTTTTCTCTCTTTTGAACAAGGCAACAACAAAGGAAAGTGTTTTTGATAAATCCTGTAGAATCTTTTCTATTGGTTACACATTGACATTACAGCAGATTAAGAAATAGGGGAATCATTGCTCTTTCTAGTCCGTCACCCCCAGGCTTTCAACTTGGAACAAAATGCTGCCCAATATTCTTCATCTTTAAGCCTACAATAGGAAATCACAGGATAACAGCGCTCAGTGACGCTGACATTTTATTATTATGAATCTGCTTAGATCTGCATACAGCGTGGATTAATGCAGTAGGAACTTTATGTTTCTATCAGAAATCCTCAGGAGTAATTAGTGGGGGACCCTAACCTTGTTCAAGGGCACTGGGGGTTCCCTCTTGCATTTCTCAGCTGCAAAGGGGTCCAAAGTTCCTATATTGCATGAGTTGGTGATGTCGCTCATGTCAAAGATGCTCAGACTTTGCCATGAGGAAGCACTGGTTGGATCATGAAAAATTTGCTCATGTCAGTAATCGGTGCTTTCTTATTTATTGTCAATCAAACTGTTTTTATATTATTCCAATATATAATATGTCTTATGTAGGGAAAGATAGAACTACAACTATTACTGCAGCTGTGTTTCTAAAATCTACAAATATTTTAAATGAACAAAAAGCAAAAAAACAAAAAAATGCAGCAAAGGAACTCAGATAATTTAGTTTTAGCGTATACATTTTTAAATCAGTTTCACAACTAATGGTTGGTCCATAGATTAGAATTCA
Source organism: Chaenogobius annularis (assembly GCA_015082035.1). Taxonomy (NCBI): domain Eukaryota; kingdom Metazoa; phylum Chordata; class Actinopteri; order Gobiiformes; family Gobiidae; genus Chaenogobius; species Chaenogobius annularis. The sequence continues at coordinate 394,350 of BJKM01000193.1, read as the reverse complement.
GCTACATTTCTGGTTGTAATTAACTACTCTACTCCATTATAATGACTCGTAAAGAAAATACAATTTTACATGAACTTATTGTGTGTGTGTGCGGGGGTGTGTGTGTGTGTGTGTGTGTGTGTGTAGGTGCATGCCTGTTGTGTTTGTATCCCTATTTTATATGGCATTTCATCATTTACAGTCCGGACAGGGTTTAACTAGAGGTGATACCAACCATGGCTGCCTGTTGTTAAAGTGTACATCGCTGTGGTGGGACAGGGGGGTAAATCAGCAGGAGGGGGTGGCGTGTGATAACATGTAATGGTCTGGGAGGTGTCCCGCTGACGGACAGGCCAATCTCAGCTCTGGACACACTGAGGAGAGATGTGTCAGTCTGCACCGGCACCTCAGGCCACTGCACCAGTCAGGGCTAAATCTGTATTGGCAAAGTGTCTGTGCCAATGCCATTACCCTGCACACTTAAATTCCCCTGTAATTTTCTATGGGTGTCATTCTATTGGCAGCTCTGATGAGTGGAGTGGTTGAATCCTGGTTGACTTTTAATGGATGGCTGCGCGAAGAAGCAAAGTGCATCAGATGTTGAAATTAAATAAGAGTTAAAGATGTTTGATTGTCGTAAAAAAAATATAAAAATGTCAGTATTTGCTACATTAGATGACAAAGTCCTTTCATAAAAATAAAAATAAAACGCACGTAGGCTTTTTAGGCCATAAAAGATGTAAGTGTGGAGTGACATTCAGCAAGTTGTTTCTAATTGAGAAGATTTGTGTTATTTAGCAAATTCGCAAACCATAAAACCATTGTTTTCTAAATTGCGTTATTTGATATGGAATTTGATTGTAGATTTATCGAGACCGAGATTTATGCTACCACAGAGAACAGTTATTAGGATCCTCATCCACTTGTTGAATAAGCAGGTCTAATAGACTTAATTGTATTTTTTGTATGAAATTTAGTCAGATATTATGGACCCCTTAGCCTCAGTCATTAACTCCTACAAGGACAAACCCCACACCAAAGCCGCTGCAATTAGCACTTAGCACATTCATCCACTTTCATTTGGTCTTTTCGCTTAATTCTCCCTGGAACGTAATACAATGAGTGTGAAAACAGACTTTTGTGTTTCCTCTTACCATCTGTGACCCAAAAACACATTAAAAACTGCTCGCATTTTCATGAGCTAACGATTGTCAAAGTTGTTTTGGACTCTTGTGGGATTTGTATCGGATTTGTATGTCTCTTTGTATGTCTCTTTCTCACTTTTTTTTTTTTTTTAACAAATCACTCTGCTCCCTTCCGGCGACATTGCCCGCATAATGCATCGGGGGAATTGAGTCTTCATACACACACACTTTAGCGGCTACAAAAGTTAAACAACTATATACAGGGGCAATTTAGCAGCGGCGTAATTTGCGCGTATAGTGTTTGACAACCTTGCTGGAGAAGTTTTCACCCCAGAAATGCTAAGTAGTCCCAGCAGGAGTCAGTCAGGAAGAAGAGAGGGGGCTTCTTTGGCTGTTTAATGTATTCTTGGGCAGCCTAGAGGCCTCCAAAAATGCACATGCACACACACACACACACACACACACACACACACACACACACACACACACACACACACACATCTGTCGGCAGCTCTGAAGGAGCGCTGCTAATAGGGCTGTTTTTAATGAGGCAGGAAGAGTAGAGTGACCCTTCGAAGGTGAATATCTCTATCTTTCCCAGCCACTCCAATAGTGCAGCATTATGCAAGTCTCAGTCCTTTACCTCTTTACGCAAACATATACATTTAATCAAGTTATAATATGGGCTTATTACTCATGTAATTGTATTACATCCTAGATGCATATACTTAATAGCATATCAAAAGGTTAAAAGTTAATTCAACAAATGAATCCCTGCATAAATTGAGTCAATGCATTACTTGCTCGTATACTAATTGTACAGTAGTAGCAGTATTTAATAACAATTGTTTCTACTGCTGTGTTTTACAATCCTACTACAGCAACATACTACAGATTGTTGGCAAGCACTGGTAGTACACTGCATGGGAGATTATGCATTTATTCTGTATTTGAAAATGGTATTACTGTTTTTTTTGAGTTAACAAAGGTGTGACCCATTAACATGACACTGCTGTCTGTGTATACAGTAAAAAAATACCCAGATACTGTTCCTCTCCCTACCATAAATCTCTATATATCCTTCAACAATTACAAAATCGAAATGACTCAATTTACTTTGAAATTCTCTGAATTCGTAATATTGAAGAGCGTGCTGAAGAGAATGCATTTTTCACAGTGTCCAGAAGATGGCACACTGTGTTTGGAAGGCAAAGGAATTCGATCGTTGTTGCCTGTAGTGTGGATGTGTGTGTTTAACCTAAAACCTGAAGAGAACAGGGATTCTTGGAAGATTTGAGGAATAGGAGAGAAGAAGGGGGTGATTTGAGTGATTGAAAAAATAAAAAACAAGGTCAGTTAGACAAGAGCTTTTTACATCACTGTATCATCAGGCGGGTTCTTTGTTAATCTGGGAAAATACTATTTTTAATGGCAGTTGCTAAATTTAGTTAATCACTCCCCACATCAGCCCCCATTTTGTAATTTCCCTTTGGCTTCGTTTACATTGAGTTACAGTAATACCAAATTACATACAATAATTACATTTTTGCTACTCATATATAACTATTGGAAAATAGCTGTGGTCAAAATGCTTTATAACCACTGGATTAACAAAATAGAAATAGACACAACATGCATACATTTTTGTTAAATAAATATGTATTCTTCACATTTTGATATTTGACAAAATGTTTCCTTTTACACACTTCTTTCTTTAAAAGTATGCCAAAATGATTACATGAAGTCGGCTTTATTACAACACTCAACACAGTCTTAACACTCTGGATACTACACATGATCCTGAAGCTCTGCAAATCAATGTGACAGCTCTCAGTCGTCCCCCAGTGTGCACATGGCCTATCAGAACCTCTCCTGACATCTGCTCCATTACCTCCAGTGCACCCCCTCACTCCTCACCCCTCACTCACAAAGTATTGGCTTCCTTATGGCCACCTAAGCCCCTCTGAGCCATGTGAAATGTAGAGGAAAAACAGATACTACGGGTTGTGTCACATTGAGTTTGCTGCGTACCGTCACGATCAGGGGCATTTTGAGCCACAGACATCATGACAGTGTCAGTCAGCAGCCCAGAAGCAGACGAGAGAAAGGGACAGACAGAGCGAGGGGATGAGAGGATTTGAAGATGAGCAGGTACACTGTGCCATTTCCTATTTTACCAACTCTCATTTCCTTGAATGGTTGTGTTAAAATAACGCTTCATATAACACATTCTGAAACGCAAGTTGTCCTGGTCGAAACATAGTAGTTGGACCAATTATTAATGATGGCGTCAAAGAAAGCATAAGAGGTGAAAGCTGCACTTGATGAAACATGTCCTTGATATCACCGCTTAATGGCCTAGAGCGTGTTCACGAGAACCCCAATCAGTGAAGGGCTATTATATATTATCATTATATTGGACTGGGAAGAAGTTGGTCTTTCAAGCATATTCCATGGACTCGTAATGAATAGTTGAATACTGGACAAGGGTTTGTTGTTATTGAAAATCAGATGATTAGGCAAGTGCCAAGACTCCTCAGTCCCCTCCCTATCTTCAGGAGTGACCGCCTCCTCTAGTTTAACAATTTCCTAATTGTAGATGGCGGCCTTGTGAATCTTTGAGAAGCTTTCTCTTCATACTCCACAAGTTAGCCGTTGTTGCTTCTGTTGGAGCTTTCAGTTCAGGGCCACAGCTGGACCGCAGCAGAGGGGTGTAGCATAATGTGCAATGCCAGCAACCACAACCCTTCTGGTCTGCGTCTCCAGAGTATGTATTGCACTTGTTTGGAGCAACCAACAACCTTTTCCTCTCTACACCGCTGAGTAAAGACCCAGATAAGGTCCCAGAAGCAGGGAAATGGCAGCGGTGATCTTAGTCCATAGACCTTAGACCTTTTAGGGCCTTGTAGTGTCCAACCCAACGTTTCTTTCCACTGTGAATGGGGTCGACGGGAGAGATCAGCTCACCGTTATTGGAGCCAACCAAGACCAGAGGTTGAACACTGTTGAAGGACTGAAAAGAAATATCTTGAAGGTAAGGGTAGTGTTGCTGGAGTGAGCAGTCCGTCATCTTTTGCTGAGAAGATGTCAAGGAGATATTTCAAACCAATATTGTGTCCCTCAATATCACTCAGGTAAGACCTAATTGTAGGGCATACAAGTACAGGGTTTTCCTTTTCCTAAATGAGTTGAAGATGTTTGAGAGCCGCTGACAGAGTACCGAACATTTTGCTCTGTGGTTATATTCCGTTCTCCTTGGCAATAGAATGTAGTACTATAGCCACAAAATGTAGATTTTGTTTTTCTTTTCTAAATGTCTTTTAAATGAGTAAAGTTTGTGTGTTTATATCTTTACTTTGCCCTGGGTCATCCTTGAAAAAGAGGTTTCAATCCCAATGGGTTCTTACCTGATTAAATCGAGATTATTATTATTATTATTATTATTATTATTATTATTATTATTATTATTATTATTATTATTATTATTATTATTATTATTATTATTATTATTATTATTATTAATAACAATGACAATGGCGTCCCCACACAAGGTTCTAAGACTACAATCAAGAAATGAGAGGCACAATCACATTTCCAGCATCTATTATCCTTCTGTAGCAGTGTGGGTTATACAACGAGTACACTGCTATAAAAAGGGTACTGTTTTTTGTGTTCGCCCTCCACCTGACTGCTCACCCTGACGCCAGATGTCATTCAAGTGCCAGGCATGGCAATGCCCGCAAGGCGCACTTAACCCTGTGTAACTAGACGTCAAGCCCCGGCAGCCACTGTATGCAGAGTGTTGTGGGCATCGTCTTTTTCTTTTTAACTGTGCTGGGGCTGATATGAATGTTGTTTTGAGTGAACCCTGCGTTGGACTCAGGCTTGTGTGTGTGATGAGAGGTAAAGACCTGTGATGTACCAAGTTCTGCGCAACCCTCGGTGTGTCTGTACAGTTCTGTGGTGTACAGTTCTGTGGTTTATATAATGGGTATCAAAATCTTAAGCGATGCTGATACTTATAGGGCTCTGGCAGTGACAAGTCTCCCTTTGGATGATCCCAGTTCTTGTGCCCGTTTCACCAAGAGGGCTTTTAGTTTTGTGTGAAGGCCTGTGGGCCATTGTGTCTCCAAGGCACCCATTATTTATTAGATTGCTGTGTTCTTCTGCATTGTATTTTAACTTCTGTGAAATAAATCTAAATATAGGACTTTATTGGCGGAAGCACTGGCAGGAGTAGTAGGAAGCCAGTGGAGAAGGAGGCAGCGGTGCATGACAGTTCATATGGATGGACAGAATAGGCACCACCAGGGGGAGGACAATGTGGCAGCAGAAGACAATGTCTTGGAGCAGGGGCACGGTCAATAAGTACATGCTGGTTTGGTCGGTTAGAGGCAGATAAAGGCTTAATAGCTTAGCGGAGAATATGCCACATGAACAGGCAAGCTGATGATGATGCCGAGGTTGTGTTGGCCTAGACTGGGGAACTGCAACTCCCTGTACCAGTTAAATGTACTTCACCAAATCTGCTCGCTTCATAGAGGTATGAGGCTGCAGCCCAGGTGTGAGTAAGTGATGCTTATATTCTGCTAATGAAATACTTATTTGAGCCACATTCACTGCCTTTTGTGGGTTGCTCTCCTAATGTTTGTGTTTTTCAAATAATTTTCTGGTCCGAAGGCTTATATAGACAGGGCAGTTGTAGTGCGAAAGGGGGAGAGAGAGGACGAGACATTCAGCGTGTCGACTGACTAAATTCACCATGCGCAGTGACAGCAACCACACATGTGCAACACCCTTATCCACTGTGCACCACCGGTGAAGCACAATTTTTCTCCTCTGTGATCTACTATAGTCAAGTTTGTTCTTGAAATAGGCTAAACTCCTGTAGCTTAGAATAGAATAGCTGTAAATTACAGCACACTGTTTCCCAAGCAATCCATGGTTTAAAAAATAAACAAACATAAACATATAATAATTAGTTACATCAATGACAGCAGATAATTAAAATAAACTAATAGAAACTCCCTCAAATAAAATCGAGATTAGATGCAGGCGGACTTGAGTATTGTTGGTTTGAAGAGCTGCGCACAAACGCTCAGATTCAGCCCTTTCATGTGTCAGCACACCTGATTTGGGCTGGGAAATATGTGTGTAATGCTGCCTTTCCCAGCTTGCACGTAAATGCCGCTATTTCACCCATTTCTGGTCCGATTCAAATTCAAAACTTTGTATTCGCAGTTGCACCAGAACTAAAGATTGTGATTATTTGGTAATAAATGTAGAATTAAACTTTTTTTTTTAAATTATTGTTAAAAGATGGTCTAGAAAGGAAAGAAGTATGAGTCACTTTTTTCAAAATGGGAAACTAAGTCGGATTCCTGTATATTGAAATGATTTTTTTTACACAAATGAAGCCACGAATCACAACAGAAGAAAACAAACCGCTGTTGGAAAAAACCCTGAACAAGTAAGCTTAAGAGATCTCTATTTTAAACAGGTCTTGATAATGAAAGGGCATATGCTGACATCTTGAGTGAAGACGGTGCGTGGAAGGAAGACATGTTAATAAACAGTTATGCAGTTATGCAGTTTCGAGGGTTGGGTATGGTGCAACTCGAATGGTAAAAGTAGATGAAGATTGGGATCACGGTCGTCAAACAAACTACTTCCTCCTGAAGAGAAGAAGAAAAGGAGCTAATGACACCCTATGGCTTCGTACCCCCACCCTCTGCTCCTCCTTCGTCTTTATACAGGCCGATCTGCACCCACATGCGCCCCAATCTGGAGGTGAGGAGGGCGCACAGACAAGCCATGCCATCCCACCACCAAAAAGACTCAATGACTGTGATTATTTTTACTATATATAATATAACACCGTCGGATGCGGGGGCACGCAGGAAAAGAAGAGTAACCACCCATCCGCCCACTTTCTGACGATATTGAAAAGTGTGTTGAAGACGCAGCGACAGGTTTGAAGACAGCGCCTTTTCAAACACAGGGCACACGGGAGGGGTTAATGAGGGGCTTGGTGACGGAGCTTATGGCAGGGCGAGGGGTAGGAGGTAGGGAAGGAGGGTAGGAGGCTAAGGATCGGGTGGATGCCACAGTGACAAGCAACCACCAAACCTGCAGCTATGGGACTGCAAGACAAGGAGACATTGAGCAGTGTCTTGCCTTGCACAAATGAGGGACAATCAGTAACAAATATGTCAGTATGTTTTGAAATGTAATTGTGTCTCAAGCCAAGGAGTGTACAATTTTTTTTTCTTCCTGGTTTTGTCAAAAATGGGAGGCGGTCCTGTCTGCGAAATCATGATGGAGAGACTAACAAAGTAGCACCTCGCCTTGCCATTTTTAAGATGCAAGCAGGCTGATGTGGGGCGACTTTTTGCTGTTTTCTTGTCTGTGATTGCTCGTAAAATGACACCGGTAGGATGCATCTACCCCCCTAGTTTGGTGAAAAGTGGAGCAGCGGTGTTTGAGAAGCTGTGAACAAACAAACACACTGACACAATAAGCCCTTTGATACATGAAAAAGAGGACAAGAGAATGAGATTTCACTAAATAAAATGACGACAGCTGCTGTAGAGAGAGAGCGAGAGATGCGATCGGAAATACTGACCAGGGAAAGTCAAGTGAACTCGTTGATAAGAAGATCCGCTAACAATTTTGTATTTTTGTATTGTGTGTTTTTTGTCTAACTGCTACTTTGTGACACACCGCCGTCGCCTAGTTATTTTTCTCACCGAGTTGGCAAGTTGAAATAAATAGCTTTTAGAAAGCCACAAAATCCTGAGTACACTGCCCCAGCACTGACCAGGAAAGAAGTCTCTAATAAGAAACCTCGACAAGACTAGTACAAGTCAAGGTCGCAAGAAATCAACGGGACAGACTTTTAAGTGCTGATTTTCTGTAGGGCTGCTAAGTACGGGACGGTCCCGGCTGCAGTCCCAGGGCTATAAATCCCTCTTTCCCCTGTCCAAAATTCATTAATGGCTACACAAAGTGGTCAGTGATCCAGATGGAGCAGGGAAACAGTGGAGAATAGTTTTTTGTGTGTGAATACTTGGGACAGAGCCGAGCGCGAAACATGGCGCCTACTGGGTCCACAGCTCCAGGCTTTAGTGTGAAATTATAAAGCGTTACCTGCTTTAATTTTCCAAATACAAATTAAATACTCAGTAAGTTGACTTGGAATCAATAGTTTCATTTAAAGGGGCTGTGTGATTTAACAAAAATGAAAACTAGCTGTTCTTCTCGATTGTGCAGGGTCATAAATCACAGGGCTTTGGGAGGCAAAAAAGCGATTTGACTTGTATATGGAGCAGGCCGTGGCCAGGGGGGAGAGCAGTGGGGAAATGAACTCACGGTTTGTTAGGGCTCATATTGACCTGCCTTTTCACCAGCAGCGCCACCTCCTCTCGCCACAGAGTCAGGCTTCTACTGTGTGCTGAGAAACCACAGGAGTGAAAAAAAAATCCATAGAAATAAAATGGTATAGGAGTTTGTCTGTTTGGTCGCATTTGCAGTTGCACTCTAATACTGAAAACATGTTATTAAAACCATGCACACGCTGCCAACTATGCAACACCAGACTTTTGCACTGATTCATTCAACGTTTTTTTTTTTTTACATCTTCACAATTTCACAAAAAACATATAGCTTACAAAAGGACTTTCATTTTTCTGATAGAAAGAGATAAAGTTATATGCATACATTTATCCTGTTTTGCATTGATATAATTCAGCATGTTCACACTGTAGCTGTTACTTTTACTACTACTAATATTCACTGCCTCTAAATTACAACACGGGAAGAGCTATCATTACATTTAGGTGAGATTTTAGAAACAGTTGTATTAAACAACAAAAATGAATAATAATAAAGTGAGAATGAGTGATTGTTTCTCAATTTATTAGAACCGAAAGACAGCACATTTTCTAATTAGTTTTATTTCTTAATCTCTCACGACCCTGAATAAATCTTCATCAACTAACGTTCCTGCTTGAGCAATAAATCAACACACGATTTTGAAAACAGGGCAAAAAGGTAAACTTAAATCAAATCAACAAACAACAAATTGTGTTGTCAAAATAGAAGAGTAAAAAACACACGTCTCGCTGGTATGATTGTATTTACACATCAGTCGAACACGGCAGCATCAAACATTAAGTGTCAGTGTTCTTCAGAGACTCAGACGAAAGGAAGAAGAGGGAGAGATGCAAGGCTCACATTGTCATCAAACAATCAAACAGAGATCTGCTTTTCTAAACAGCTCCTCTCGGCTGGCACCACAAGTACAATAAACATGTCTGCTAATGTTGTTCTTACACCACGCTAACAGACTCAAAAAACACACATGAAAATATCATATCTGTTTAATGACAGCTGGGGAATCAGAGACACTGCCAACCACTGAGACAAAATCGTGCCTTGAAGCTATGTGCAGACATGTTTGAAGAGCGCGGAGAAGGCCCTTTTCTACAGAAGTGGATGTTGTAGTTTCTTGGGTTACTTTTAAAGCAGCAAATACATGAATCATTTTGATACACATTCAGAAGAAGATGAAAACCATTTGGTGTAAATCTTTTCTGATCAAATTTCACCCTGGATATAATAGATCGGTCAGTTTGTATTGCATAATTAATGAGGTGGTAACCACTTTTTTGCTGCCATGCCCTGGGGCAGACTGGAACAAGTGTGGCCATCGATGCTGCTGCACTTTCATATAAGGTGTAGGAAGGGTCTAGCCCAAGGACACAGTGGCAGTTTGCATCGCTTTTACCACTCTAATTTACAGCATAATTTATATAAATGTATTCTTTAGAACTAGTCATAATTATAAATTGACTCGACTATAAGCCAGACCAGTAATATGAAATCAGTTTAAAATGTTTTTAAAACACAGCAAAACACCTATTCAACTCTTTGAAGACCCATCAGTACTTGACAGAAGAATTATATGACAAAAATGTCAGTAAAAGTTATGCCCCGTTGTGAATGAATGGTTCAAAGCAGCACAATAAATCCATTATCAAGTTGTTATGTCATACTTAAATTCTCCCCCAAAGTGTTCCCATATATCTTGTCAGCGGTTCATTAGCCGTTTGGACAGGTAAAGCTTTTTGAGTTCGGCCCAGAGCTGACCCCACATTCTGCCTCTGTGTTCCACTTAAAAATAATGGACATCCCCTGTCCCGCATCCATCAATCACACACACACAGGACCCCCGTAAGAGGAGAGGAAGGAGGGATAGGCATCACACTTACAACAGCGTCCAGGCTGGGGATAGATTAGCCACGCATTAGCAGTGTTTCATTAACCTTGCGTTAAGTGACATCCATGTGTGATTAATGGACATTATTAACAAAAAGGAGATTGTATTTCCCAAAATGAACCTTTTGTGGAATGTCTGCTGCATTGTTAATAGCTTTGTTTATTAATCATTCATAGCAGAAAGCCGTCATACCACGAATTAGCCAGGCTGACACACACTGGTAGGATTTATGTGTTTAAGTAAAAAAGTGGTGGAAGGATTTACGGGTACAGTAACAGTATTGATTTTTCATCTTTAGTGTACATTTAGTACAATAATGTGTAGAAAGAAATCATTCTGAACTATAAGGCTGCATGAAAATATAGCCTATCCAATAACTAATGAATAAAGTTGAGATAATATGAATAATTATTTTAAAAATACAATGTTTTGAATATCTGCAGCCTGTCCATCCGTGGGAGTAGGATCTCTCCTCCACTGTGGTTCTCCCCGAGGTTTCTACTTTTTCCCAACTGGGTTTTTGTAGTTTTCCTTTGCCGTGAAGCAGGGTCTAAGGTCAGCTCTGGGACAGTTTATCCATTTGTTTAATTCCTGTGAATGTTAATCTGCTTTTTACTGTTTCATTGGATTTTTCTGTTTCTTCTCTGACTGTTTTTGTTAAATCAACAATTCTGGGAGGCCCATCAAGGTATCTGCTGGTGCGATGTTGGGCGCAACAAAAATGAATTGAATTGATATAAAATGAATTGTAATGTAAGATGCCGTGCTGGCTCCAAGGGCAGCAGGCCGCAGTGTCGTGAGTTTTGAATCTTGACTCTGACAATTTACTGCATGTCCGACCTTCTCTCTCATCCCCCATTTCTCAGCTCATCTGTAGTGTCTCATCTGTCCTGTCTAATAAAAAAAAAAAACAGCCTGTGTGGTCTCAACTTGGCTTCAGTTCTAGAAAGTCTGTTCAGTCATTTTTAGTTTGATCCATGGTCACTGGTCTGTGAACCCCACATTGTGATTTGAGGCCCTAATCCAAGTTGAGATTGACATCACAAAAATGTTTTACTGGACAAAGACTCTTCTATTTAATTTCCCAGAGATAATGCAATATAAATTTGTGTAATTTAAAAAAAGGGGAGAATGAAGATAATTAAAACACAGTGAAACACCATTGAAGATCATAAATGAAACTAAATCTGAAGTAGTTCAAAAAGTAAATATCCTCCTCTGATTACTGACACAGACTAACATCACAAAAGTACAATATTTGGACTTGGTTTCCCCTCTTGGTGGTTCTTTCTGTCACTGTCTGTCCACTTTGCCATGAGACGGGGTACAGGGCTCACACCTGAGACAGTCCCGTCCATCAGCTGTCCTCACGCGGCTCTTCAGAGGGTTCCTGTCCGCGCGCGTGAGGGTTCGAAGGTGTGTGAGGGAGTGAAGGATTGTGGGTAAAGAGGAGGGGGGTTGAGGGGAGTCTTGTCCTGCTGTCTTCAAACTCTCCAGCAGGCCACATGGGAGCTCGCGGGGCTGTCGGAGCACCTGACAAACTCTGCTCCGGTCCACTCTCTGTGCGTCCTGAGAATGTATCAAGAATGTGTAGAAATTTGGCTTTGTGTGTTCTTTGATATGAAGAGGTTGTGCCTGATTTTGAATGTCTTAAAAACTAAAACAAACTCATTCCTCACTTTCTTAACACATGTTCAGCATCTCAATTCTTTACTGTGATGAGTTTATTCATGAGTTTCAGAGTAGAGAAAATTTAGCACTGTTGCCAAGACCATTAACAACTCAAATCAAAATATCTTTTATCAAAATGGCGTATATAAAGAGGAAGGAATGAGCTTTCAAGGAGTAAGGCCACTACTCACAACTAGTCTGCTTTTTTACTTCCACGTTCACAACTGATTCCAAAACTTTATTAATAGATTCTGACAGTGATCTGATTTTGACTCCATTGCTGATTTTTCTTTCTATCTATACACTGATAAGATCTGCCCCCTGCAAGTTTTTCCACAACTTAACTGTTTCTATTTCTAATTTTTAAATTGTCTATAGCCATAAAACATATGCCTTCACTTCATAAAGATTCAAACACTAGCTAACGATATAACTTTTTATGTTTTTGTTTTAATCTAATGGTAAAATCTCTCAAAAAGTAAAGGCCACAGGCTTTTTCAGGGACTATATTTTAGTGTTGTTTTACATCTACTTGCTGTAAATTGATTTATTTAGCTTTGATAACAATAAGTTTATGGTGCCCAATCTAACCTGAACCAAAGTATTGAGTATGTCGCTTAGGCCAGCTGATTGGCCTTCTCTCAGTGGGAGGAGCTCCATCTGCATCCGAGACGGTCAGGACAGTAGGAGCAGAGGCTGACTGTAAGAGTGTCCCACAGGGAGAGCACACAAGGGTCTCTGGGCTGGGGCTGCCAAGATCATATCTCTCCTGTCCCATAAACATCAGCGAGCGCTCATGTCTTTAAAAGGCTCTGAATGACATCTGGGAGTGCAGAACACTGTGATTAATCACCACTCTGATTCTCATGGAAATCACCACAGCTCAGAGTAGAGGAGGAGCTGCTGTGGCGTGTGAACGCAACGCAGGCCAACAAGATGGCTCAAAAGGGGATTAAGATTGTGTATCATTGTACAATGACTTTTGTTGTTTAGCTGCAGTGGTTATGCAAATACATGTGTAATCTATGGCTTTGAACAAGCACTTGCACTTGCAATGTAGTACCGGTAGTTTATTTTAGTTGTACACTTTTTTTTATATGACAGTAACTTTCAGGCTGGAACACATTAGCCCAATTATCAGCTGTCAGATACAAAGTCAGTCATTTCTGTTAATGTTGATATAACAGTACAGAGCTGTTTATAAACTATAAATATTAGTTTGAAAAGTGTATGTACTTGCTTGTACTTGTACTTTGGTGTACTTGCACAGTGATCTATTTTAATAGTTCTTTATCAAGATTTTGGATTGTCTGTTTCTATTCTATATCTTAGATATAGTGGGACAAATAAAGGTTCTTGTATATTTACATATCTATATTTCATAAATAACTGCAATAAATAATGCCAAAATGTAATTATTCTGTAACGTGCACTCGTCATTTCTCCACATGAAGCCGTTTCTGTTGGAGTGTAATTTCCTCAAGTTTATGTATCTACAGAAGAAGCTGCACAACATCAATTAAGAGCACAGTGTTGTGCTTAGGGATGAGTGCTAGAAGTGAGCTAGGATTACACATGATTTACAGTGGCGAGCGGCTATTGAGTCGCTGAGTGATTTCCCACAGGAACAAGCGTGATGTATTGTAAATGGTGTGTATGTACCAGCATGGGTAATTCCTCCAAGGCATCATTCAAATAAACATGGATAAATACGAGTTTGGGAACAGCTCACATAGATATGGTTGAGGAATTGTACATCTCTGTAAAAAGCCTTGGACATTTGACATCTTCTTAAATGAATGAAAGTCCAATGGCATTCTGAATCTTTGTCAGCAGGGTACTTTACACTGCTTGGCATAACAGTCTTTCTCAAAACATAGGTCTATGCCACCACTGAGAACAAATAGCCTGACGGAGGTAAAAGCCGAAGACGAAAGAAATTTGCCCAAGTGAGGAATTGATTTTGTCCGGCCCAGGAGAGTGCTTCATTCGTGGTCCTGGTAGCAGCACTAACTGGAGAGCAAAGGCATCCATGCAAAACAATTTTTTAACACAGCATGAAAAAAATCACCCACTTCAATGCAGTTTCTTTTTCTCTTCTTTACACATGACACAAGACTTCCCAGTCACTCTAGTCAGGACCCAAGGCCACTTTTCAGGTTTAAAGCTGCAGTGGCGCAACATGCCAACATCTTTTGTGTGAAAAATACACTTTGTATATCTATATGAAAAGCATGGCAGGACGAGCTGAGGGAAAATGGATAGGATTTACCTTTGGAGGTGTTTATTTAAAACTGCCTTTTTCCAGTTCTGTGGTCTGCACATGCATTAGTGTTTTTTGTTTTACATGGGTTATGATGTCCACTTTTTCTAGCGACGATCACAATCTCAGAAGACAGTGTGAATATGAATTGATTATGTATGAAGACAAGGATCATATGGTAAATAAAGTGACAAAGTTCAAAGACCGGTTTGGGTTTTCCGAGGAGGCGATCGGCACTGGGGCTTTGTACCACCCTCATACCTGAAAAGAAGGAATGAGAAGTAGAAAGATGCACATAACCGAAAAGATGAGGAGGAAGAGGCGTGCGTGAGGTGTGGTCTTCTCTTCATTTATTTATTAGCTTTCTATCATAATGTGTTTTGTGTGTGTGTTCAGTGTTGAGAAAAATACGGTTTCAGTTTTATGCAGCTAAAATCTGGAACAGTCTTCCTGAGGATGTGAGACAGGCCGCTACTCTGGCAATGTTCAAATAAACTAAACTAAAAACTTTTTGCTTGGCATATGACTGAAATGCTTTTCTTTGCACTCTTCTCTTTTATGTCTTGAACTATTATTTTGTGATTTTAATGCATTTTTTCCTGTTGTGTGAAGCACTTTGAATTGCCTTGTGTACGAATTGTGCTCTACAAATAAACTTTCCTTGTCTTGCCTTGCCTACTATGAAAATGTAATTTAATACAGGTAATCAGTGTTCTGTATTTTATAACATATTACGTTACTTGGTCATGTATATTCACTTGGAATACTTTTAAATTGAGTTGTATTATATTACTGAGTAAAAATTTGTAATGTGTCTAATAAAGTTATTTCGAAGTTATTTGTTTTTATTATTATACTTCAGTGCCTAATCTGTGTTGCTACTGTGAAATGTATTATTTATTATTAAGGTTATTTTATCTTGTTTATCTTATGTTATAATAGCCTTTTACACCTCTTGTTGTACATTTATCCATCACGGATTTAAAGGGGAAAATTGCACATGCACTCACCACAAAAGCATTGTTTTCTTTTCCTTCTTTTCAGTAATACAGAGCAGTTTGAAGCCTAAATTGCGTGTTCAAACCCCACAATGTATTCATTTGATTTTAATGAGTAACACCGGAATACAGTTACTCAGAATTAGTATTCTGGATACATATTTTTGGTATGTATTTTGTTACTCTCCAACATTTTAAAATGGCACTGTGTAGTCTTTGGTGGAGGGTCTGCCACCTGCTTGTCTCCATGGAGATATTAAGGATTTGCCTGAAATAGAAAGTGACTCCAGGCCAAATTACAAGTTAGATCAGTGACTCATAGTAACTGCATGTTAATCAAGATATTTTGGGCATCAAAATGTACCCACTTCTACTCCAGGTAGAGTATTCTATAGAGTATTCAACAAATATTTCCACTGACCTTTACAACAAACTGAAAATGGAACCTTACAAATCATTTGAGGAATTGAACGTTTTCAAAAGCGCACTACAGAATGGCACCCCCTGCTGGTCTCTTCACCTCAGAAATGAAATAAGTTTAAAAAGCCCTGTCAAAATATTATGTACAACAAGCTATAGATTTTGATTCAATACAAAATGATGATAATTTCCTTACCTAACTGAATACCCCTCTTGCTCCATCAAAACACAGCGTACAGTCACAGTACACAGACACCGTGTACGCTGGTGCTGTCACCGGTTCTGTCCACATCAGCAGAAGTGGTGCGTTTTATAGGAGCTGGTATAAGGAGTAGGAAAATGTGAATAAGCGAATTTGGAAAGGCTGACTCTCCTCCACGGCGCTAATTTAGTGCGAGAGCTAAGTGGCCCGTTTTTATGTGAACACCATTGTGCTTCTAACTGTTCAGCAAACAATCGCTGTTCCAAGGCAAAGAATGACACAATGTGAACAATAGAACAATGAGAGTCCTTTTCTCACCGTATAGCAGCCTGGAGGAGAAAAAAATGATTCTTGCAAAACAAAAAAACTGACTGGTGTAATTGTTTTCTAAGGCTGTGATCCTGAGATGTTACGTGCTTTTTGTCTTGAATGAGGAAGGAATGAGACACTATATTTGCGAAGAATTGAGAACTTTTTTGCAAAGAAGAAAAACACTACAGGCTATCAAATATTGTGACTTCAACCTACAATAGTTTTGGTCATGTAATTATCTGAATATTTCTACCTCCATGGAGATGTCACCAGGCCAAGGTACAGATCAGATCTGTGTTGAGGCAACCTTGCCCACATATTTATTTCCCTTAATAAACCCCTGTAATTGAATAAATGCAAAATAGATGAGTTTAATTCCATACTGTGAAACATTTCAAAGCAACAACTTCTCAGCAGGTGACGGACTTCCCATCAAAAGGCTACATGGTGCACCTTTAAGCTAAAGTGGTTTTTTTGTACTGATTTTCTCATGTTTGTTTGAATGTGCCCTATAGGCTTTAGAAAAGTGCTTTATCAAATTAATGCATTATTATTATTGATATTATTGCATTTTTAAAATGATGTATTACTCAAGTAAATGTCTCTTCTATAACCCTCTGTGTGTTGATGTGCCTCAATCACACTTGTTTACCAGGGTAACAGCACAGTACACAGCGCCGCCTCATGTCATGTGTGTTACCTGCATGTTGACAGGAATCAGCGCTGGGCCTCTGCTCTCCACAGCCACCGCTCTGACAGTGTGAGACCTGCCACTGAGCAGCCTAACCTGACACTATCTATCACTGAGAGCATGCTCCACTCAATGCTACACTGCACACACCCGCACAATCTCCCCTTTGTCTCCTGCCCTGCCTCATTTCTGCATGTATACCTGGCTGTTCCACATAACTTTTTGTATTTTACCAAATTGTGGTTCAAAGGCATTTTTCAGTATATTACGTGTATTTATGGCTCTAAAGTGCTCAGGGGGCAATGGCCAGAAGACACTTAATGACAGGCCTGCTGTTTAAATGAAGCTAATAACAATAACTAGCTTTGACATTTAGTTATTTCTAAATATGCAAGAATAGTCCAACAGAATACAAATTAATAGATATTATGGCTGATGACATTTTTACATTTTTTTAAAAATTGATTTCAACTCAAAAACTGTTGTTTTTGTGAGATTTAAAAGAGACATAGCATTTTCTTTTTTGTGCACGTTTTTTTTGTGTGTGTGTGTGTGTGTCATATCAAATCATAACATGAATAGATCATCATTTTACATTTTGTTAATTGAACACTGTAATATTGATCTAAAATTGCTTAGTAATAGAAACAGGTCCATTAACTGCAAAACTGATAAGCTATTCATAGTGCCATTTAACCCTAATTTACATATTTTCTTTGTGTAAAGTGACATTTTATAACCCAACAGTTGGCTAGGGGAAAAAATTTGGGTAGATGAAAAAAGGCATTTTACAAACACTCGAGCCTCAATTTCAGGACCAAACAGGATTACTCAAACATGCATGAATCAATCCAAATTCAATTTGGAGTAAATTATGATGAGAATGATTGTAACATTGTTGTGACAAGGTTAAAAGTTCATTCAAGTTGATTTTGTATATTATGTTCCCTATAAGGCTCAATGAAACTTCACCTAACACTGATAAGCCTCCTGCATAGCCGTAACGCTTGCATGAAATTTTTGCTTGATATATTTCTGTATTTTTTCGCATTACATGGATTATATTGTTTCTCCCCCCTGAGTTGATTTGGTTTAAGATTGCATACATCTGTGGAATTCCAAGTCACTCCTGAATGTCAAAACTGACCCTTTCAGCTGAACAAAGTTGATACAACTACCTCATACACATTATTGTTCCCTCTATCAAACGTTTTTGTTCTCCCCCCACTTTCAGACCCACCCACCGAACACTTCACTCCGTCCAAAAGCACCCTCGGGCGTCTCATAGGCCTACATCTGTTTGTGATATACAATGTAATACAACACCTCACCAACATGCTGCAATGTCACAGATTCACAATACAACAAGGAATTGACACACAATGTACTCTCCCAGAAGGTCTTGCTCTCAACGCCTGCGTAAGACCAACCCCCTTCCACCCCCCTCAAATCCTCACCCCGGTAACATGGACAGACCATAATAGCCGACATGAATCTGTGTCTCCCCTTGCTCCAAACAGATGCTGGCTGTCCATAAATCACATGCCTCCATTTTGTTGAGGAGAACAAAAAGCGTTGTTTCTGTGGGCCCTGTAATAATCCCTGTGCCCCATGTTGTGTTTTGTCTTTGGGCCGGCTCTCGTCTCCCCACTCCTCTGTCACGCTCCGGCTTCTCCACATGCATTACAATAGGGGCAGCCCAGTGATGAATATTTGTGTCTGGCCTGCTGTTAAGATTTCATTAATCACCCAAAGACTTGAGAGCAAAGTGGCGTACCTGGCTGGCCAGCAGGCAGCAGGCCCATAGAACCTCCTGGGGACCTCGCGCAGCCATGTTGTGTTGTGTTATGGCAAGCCTTATTTGTTGTATTCGTCTCTCCCATTTCTTTCTGTCTCACTGTTAAGACAATTCCAAGTTCCACACATTCCTAAAAAAGACAAATTTTGCTGAAAGGGGCGAAAAAGAAAGTTTTAACTGTCCAGTGTAGCACAAAGTAACTGTGGTATGTCAGCAGAGGCTTGTTATGGCTGTTGATCAATATCAACTGACTCAACAACTATTTGGCCAGGTGTTGGGATTTCTGGCTTTCAAGTGTCTTCAGAGCCACTGCAGAGATGGAGATTAATGCTAAGAACAGAAGTGTCTACAGAAGGAGGCCAATCTGAGGCTTGCAGCAGTTTCTTTTCTTTTTTATATTGTCTCAAGCGAACCATGCCATTGACAATTTCATATTCTTAGATGTTATCATTAAGTAGGCCTCAAGTAGGTTACATCTTGGAATTCTTTGGCAAAATCTTTCAAATTCCTTAGTCCATACAACAGATTATATTTGGTGTCTAATCATGTGTTCTATGCACAGGTTTTTCTTAGCAGTGAAAGCAAATAGCTCGACGCAATCGCTTAACCTGCATAAAACTTTCAGCACCGCCCTCTTCACCGCAGTGTGCACCTCCTTGCATCTATTCTGGCTTTTTTATGCCCTGTGCTTTACGACACTGGTGAGCGTCTAACAGATGGAGAGACAGAGTGCGGGGATGATGAGGATGTAAAAATGTGCAACGTTTACTCATTGGCTTTTTCTTTATTGTCTTTGCTCCGCGGGAGGAGTGTGTGTAGTAGGCAGCGGCTGAAAACAAACGGGTGGCTACAAGGACACGGGCCTCGCGAGCCTCATTCACCAACCAATCGGCCTTGATAGGATCCACCAGCTGCCGAGCACTGTCTCTCTGCCTCTCTGTCTCTATATCCATCCATGACTCCCCACCTGTTCTCGCCCTGTCAGTCAATTTTTACTCTCTTTTTGCTGTCTATTTGCTCGCCCCAGTGCCTTGCTTTCTTTTCTTCCCTGTCTGTAACGCCGCGTGGTGATGGATAGACATGTGCCGCCGTACAGAGGAACCTATTTGGACTGGTGTGTCAGCCCATCTTTATCAAATGTTGCAGAGGTATATTCTCTTGCTATGCTTCATTACTCTGGAATGGCGGGCTCTGAAATGTTTGACTGCTCTCTCTTCCCTTCCGCGTACCCCCTTCTCTACCCCCCTCTCATTTAGCGCCTGTGAGCTGTAGTGTTGGAGCAGACCTGTCTTTTTCCCCTTGCCTGGCTGGACCAAACGGGGAACACGGCAGCATCGCCTGTGGGGGCAGATATCGATTCCTTCGCATGGGTGAGGTGCTAACGAAGCCCCTCCCCCCTGCGCCGTGACAACCGACTGCCAAGCCACGTCGTCATTGGTAGAGTCTTAACTGCTGCTTCTGCCAATCAAAGCTACACTGACGGGCTGCGCTTCGCAGGATGACCTCAAGATGACATCACTGGAAAGACATTAATGTAATAAAGAGCTCACTATTACAATACTGTAAAGGGCAGCATAACATAACGACGCATCGATCAAAGGCGAATACGGAGGTGTTTGGCTCACAGTTGAATGAGAGGTCAGTTTTCCCAAGGTAGCCTCTCTCTCTCTCTCTCAGTGAAAAAATAAAAAGAAAGACTTGCTCCTTTAGTGGATCAGCTGTGTCATAATAATATATCTGCACTTCGCACCTTGGCACTAGATGTGAGTTGACGAAAAGGTAGATCGCCCTGCAGGAAGAGGGGATCAATAGTAAATCCTTCTGAGCTGGGGGTATTTCTCCTGAGAGGTGGGGACTCTAAGCCAAATCAATGTGGAGCAGCGGCTGGGACGTGATGATGAAAGTTTGGAGTGATGGGAATTAAGCCTGTCGTATTATACAAGCTGTCATAATGAGGCAAGTGATGCGAGTTTAAAGTTTAATATTCCAAAAAAGATTGTCTTTCTGAGCAACTCAGCGGTGGCGTCAGGTTCTCCAACAGCTTTAGCATTTAAACAATGTTAGAAAGTTTTAGATTTCAATGGCTAAAATGTAACACAAAGCATATTCCAAGCAGAGGGCATGAAATCTTAAACTTGTTAATTTTACTCGAATATCTTATCAAAATATTACCCATCACTTGCAAAGGCAGACAAAGGTTGACAAAACGGTAGTGTTTTGCTCAAATAAACAAAAAAACAAAAAAATCATGCCTCTAAAAAGGGTCAGCAGTAGGCAGAGTTGCATTTTCGGCATTCTCAGCAAATGTACTCCGATGAATGAGTAAAGCACTTGAACTTTATTTGACATCGATAAACGTCCACTAACAAGAGAGGAAACAGGAGTACTCTAACCTGATAGTCAATATTGGAAAGTTAGTCAAGAGAGTCAAGGAAGTAGACCATCAGACCTACTGCCACTTTCCTGGTGTTCATGATGATGACGACTACACCATGGCCTGAATGAAGTAGAAATCACATGTCTGAAGTTATGGTCTTCATCCCACTGGTAAATTGCCCCTATAGATGTTGTATAGCCCTGGGCATCATAACACAATATGACTCCAAAAATTAGACCGGGTTACAACCCTAATTCATAATGTGCAGATTGTGTTATTTTTTACATTATTACTAAGAATGATGAGATCAGGATGCATTGGAACCAAACGGGAGGGCAGCCAGTCCAACTGTGAGATTTGTTGTGGTCATAACGCAGCGCTCCCTCAGGCCAGTGAAGACTGTGCTCCTCCAGCAGCCTCATTTGGACCTGACTTGCCTTTCCCCAAATGTCTTTTTGGCCCTATAATCCTGAGAGAAAAGCACATTGGGATCAAAGCTTGAGAACCTTGAAGAAGCCATAACTCTTTAATTGTGTTTCAAGGAAATGTCAGAGCCCCCTAGACGTCTGGGGATCATCAACATTGCCTTTAATATTGCTGATTGTCATTCCATCATACACAATCAAATTTAGAGCAAATATTTAGGAAACCAGCATGTGGGAGAGTCGCTAAATTAGAGGCTCAAACAGGGAGCTGTTTTATGACCAGCTTTGTAAATATGCTGTAAATGCATTATTGTTTTTGAGAAGGAGTTGAAGATTGAAGTGTATGCGTTCTATCGAAATTGTTTCACCATAATTATTAGTGTAATCGTTTGCACAGATACGCAGATACGGTAATGAATGACAATTTTCAGTTTCACACCACAAACATCCTCATATTTTGATATCCTATACATTGCATTTAACCTTCAGTGTTTGTTTCTCAAAATGAAATTGCACAGCGCTGAGAAAAAAGAAAAAGAGTCATATTACCGTGAAAAAAGATGTCTTTCTGTGGAACAATAAGCAGTCCTTGAACTCCACGTCATTAAAGTGAACGCCATCATTTCCTTTCATTAAGATGACTGTGTGCAGACACATATTGCAGTTGGAAAGGCAAAGCTGCGGCAGGAGACTCATTTAAAAACCGCCCTAATCTGGAAAATGATTCTAATGTCTCTCAAATGTTATATCCTTGCAGCCGAGCAAAAGGGAGCGGTAACTTTTTGATGCATTTAAACAAGTGTTGCTTTCAAAAAATGCACCCTGAGATATGCTTCCACGTATTGCCAATATTTTTGACAACACATTTTGAAAAACAAAATAAACTCCATTGTTTCCTACCCTCTGGAAGATAATCGCATGCAAAGGCCTCACATAATCTGTGCAGCTTTGTTGGTGTTGAAGCACAGAAATAGCCATGCCCTCTCCTGTTAGACTCATTTGACTCAACGGGTGTGAAGCAGTCATATTGGGCCTTGTCTATCTGTACTAAGAGATGAGATGACTTAAAGTGTGCAGCGATGCCATGGGCAGACGGGCTGAAAGGCTATTTCAGGGGAAATGGACATGGACATAAATATCCTCATAGGGCGCTTTGTAATAAAAAAAAACACAATGTTATGAAACGCAGTGAGACATAAAGGCAGGGGATGTGTATAGTGGCAGCAGAGAGGGGAAATATCCATCAAATTAACACATCAGTGGCTTTGATTGTAATCTCCCCGCCCTGGCTCTTGCTCTGCCACGCTAGACAAGCAGCCAAACGTGATTTATCAATGCAAAGCTAATAGCATCAATATGAATCTAACTAAAAATCAATATTTCATTACCAAATTGTTAGGGAGAATGAAGAAAAATGGCCGTGGCCAGAGTGTTCTCCAGGGTAGGAGCATCTGGAGTTCAATGTGACAAGATGAGCGATGCCTGACTGGGGGCTCGAGGAAGGACACGCCGAGGACAGGGCTGCGGCCAAAGACTCTCTCTCAACTCTTCCTCTCCACCGACAATGTTCCTCGGCACTTTATTATGTTTTTCCACTTCCTCTCGTCTCTTCCTGCTTTCATATCTTTATCAAACCATTTCCTCCATCAATCTCCCCTTTACGTGTCAGCTCGGATGTCAGAGAAGGACCACACAGTGTTTCACATTCCTACTCAATTAATGACCAAGTCCAGCATAGAGCCACTCAATCTTGCCCTTCCTGTCCACAATGCACATACACCGTTATGCCCCCCCGCTTCCACTTCAATTATTTTTGCCACCTTTGAAGACAAGTCAGCATTTTTTTTTTATTTCTTCGCTCTCAGTCTTTCTCAACCTCCTTCCCAGCTGATACATCTCCCAAGGCTCAACCCGCGTTCTCCTAAGCAGCACTGCGTGGATTCTGCTGTAATGAGCGAGCAAAGGGAAAGTGGAGGAAGTTAAGGAAGTAGGAGGCAGGAATTGCCGCCACATATCTCTGGACTCTAGATCATGCCTCCTCTCAGATGTGACCTTCAGTTTATTTGCATTTCACTTCTGAGTAAGGCGTGTTTATTAAGAGGGGCCTGTGATTGTGACAGAGAGGTAATGATGCACCCTTGGGCAAGTGCTGCTGCTCAGATTGCAATTATAAACAGCACTTCAGCCCTTCTTCCCATCCTATCAACACAAACAGCCGTTTCATCTATTTTAGTATATATGTAGATCATTTTGCAACTTACTAAATGTCAATTATGTCTTAGCAACAACCATAATCTCTGAATTCAGTGAGACTATGACTTGACCAATGAAGACGATGATCATGGTAGACAAGTAATGTTTGAAGGCCGGTTTGGGGCTTTGCAAGATGCGATCGTGTCTCGGGCTCATACCTGAAAAGAAAGAATGAAAAAAAGAAAATAAGGGAGGAAGGGGCACGTAAATGAGAAGACTATGAAGAGTTATGTGTGAAGTGTGGTCCTGCTGAATTTAGATGACTAATTAAATTAACCATTTATGTTCCAAAACTAGCTTCTTCTATAGGTGTATCTGATAGAAGCAAGGCTGCGCCAACCACAACCGTTCCCTCCCACGATTAAGGCACGGGTTAGCTCGCCGCACGGCAAGAAAGTTGCAGCTTTGACTCCTGGTCCAGACCAGGCTTTCTGTGCGTATTTGTATGTTTTCCCCCGTTTCTGGGTGGGTTTCCTCTGTGCAAAACATGCACCAGGTAAAATCCTCCTGCAAAGGTATTCCTGATCAAGCTTAGCACAAAGATCTAGAGATGGGTTCCCGGGCGCTGAGATGCCCTAGCGGCATTGAAGGATGGATCAAGTGCAGAGGACTAATTTCCTTACGGAGACAATAAAGTGCGCTGTTTAAAGTCAATAAAGTATTTCCAGACTCATTCTGAACATTTCTACCATCATAACACGATCATTAGCATGTTGGAGGGAAGCTAGCATTTGTTCATGCTAGCTCCATCTTCTGGCTGCAGAGGGAATTACATAATTGAGGTAAAGTTTATTCCTGGTGTGGAAAAACGTGTGACATGAAGTCATTTTGGTAAAAGTTTAGTTCTAAAACATGATATGCCAAATAAAGGCTCTCAAGAGCAGGTTTGAAGGCCATTAAAAATACAATTCATTTATAATAATTGTCCTTTAAGATAAATCCTTTACGTGTCTTGTCGAAGGATACAACTTCAGTATGCCCTATTTGGAGTTTGGATTGAACAATCGACCTTTGGATTGGTGAGCGCTCTAACCACAGAGTCACTGCTGGCCCAAGAAATGTCTCTGAAGCCCATGCACCACAGTTTGAGAACCACTATTATTAGTAACACTATATTTGAGGACAGTCCACTCTTTTATTTTTCAAAAGGTCCTTATCGTGTCAGTGTTTTTCTGCCTTCTTTTCCGCCACTCGCTCATTTATGTCTCTCGTGGGAGAAGCTGGTAATGTCCGAGAGACCCATTTTTCTGCAGTGGCAGCAGACAGGTCCACTCCTCCCAAAGAGCAGGCAAAGGGGGTGATAGTAAAACATGTGTCATTACTGTGTCAAAACACCACGTTTCCACAATGACTCCATCCGTTTGGCCATGGATGTTTCGATGGAAATTCATCCTCTAATTTATGGCTCATGAGATAACCATCGCTCTGAACTGTGTTGGTGTGCTAAAGGGCTGGCAATGACAAATATAATACATGGGCCGCACGGCTAATACGAATGCTAATATAGCTTCTAACATATAGTAAATCGACCCCAGTGTGAAACGTATGCAGCTTTGGATAAAGTGTTCGCGTTTCCATTGGTAGGGAATTAACCTGCTATGGATTTTATTGACATTTTTGTAGTGTGGAACCAAAGTGCAAAGATGGATTGTAAGATGTTAGGAGCGTCATGTTGAAGAGGTGGGTGAAAAAAAATGGACAAAAGATTAACAATGGATGACACAGCCCCCCAGTGAATACAAATGCATAAAAATTAAGCAAGTTTTGACATATAGTAAAAAGGTTCTGGGAAAAAATAACAAGAGGAGAAACAAGTATTATAATCTCTTTTCAAAGGAGTTGGAGCATTGCTCTATTTGACACTAGTGACACCAGTGGAGATTCTATGCACATTTTAAATTTGATGGAAACGCACACCACACATTTCAAACCCATCTTCCAAACCAAAGGTAGTTTCATTAGAATTAGATGAGCTATAGTCGTGTATCTTTTGCACTTACCAATACTTGCCTCATTTCCGTACCGTACTCTAAATGCTGTATAGAACACACCATCCTTATTGATTTGTATTATTTATAAACAAGCAAATCACATTATTTTTAATTGCATGCAAAAGTAGAAGCAAAAACCACCTTGCAGTATATAGAAAATAAGAATGTGTGCAGTTGCATGGCTCAGACTCATGTCTAAGAAATGAGGCTAACAAGACTTTCGTTTTGTCTTAATGAATAAATTAGAGAATGTAATGCATAATGCATTGCAGATCTCCTTAGATGGAGTGATAGATAATACATATCTTTCATTATTTATTTAATGACATTAACTTTGTTGGAAGGTTTGGACTTTGGAGCCGAGAGCCTATCATATAGAGGCTGATTAGAATAACTATCAGACACAATAGCATGTTCTTGAGCGCACAAATACCAGCAGACACAGCTACCACTCGCAATTGGTACAAGCTAAATGCTTATGTCTATTTATGTGATTATAGAAAAGTTTTTAAATTGTAAAGCTGGCTGCAGATTGCACATAAAGTGCTGGGCTGTTTGGTGATATTAAGCAGTTTTAATCAGCTATACAATACAGTATCCATTCAACAGAACAAGGCGGAGCAAATGAAAAGCCTTTTGAGATATTCAAATCACAGTCCTTATAAATGTGTCTGAACCAGAATATTCCTGACATCAGCAGTTGAGAATCCCATTAGAATTTGCAGCATTTACCTGGGGTATCTAACCAATCAGGCGCAGCATGGTCTGGGCTCTGGTGGTGGTGCGTTTAGGGCCTCTGGGGTTTATCTGGAACATTGAGGATCGTCATAGAGCAGCACGGCTTGATGGGCGAGGCACACTTTAGTGTATGTAAAGGCAGTATGACTAATGTGTGGAATGGGACATTTACATAGGAGAGGCAAGCTGAGCTGGGAGTCTCCCAGAGGTGTGTGAGACTGGCCCAGCACTGTGTCTGCCTGTCCTCAGGGCTCCCTCTGCCACTTCATTTCCATGCTCCATTTTAGATCAAGGCTTCTCTAATATTTCCACATTATCCAAGGAGGCAATCTAAGATTGGAATTTGATCCACTTTGAAAAGATGTGCCGCCACTCACCCCACTTTTCTGTGTGTACCTGTGAAGAGTCCCAGTCCTCGCTTATTGTACTTATTTGACAAAATTATTCTAAATATGAAATGATCTCACCATACTTTCATAGGTGTCTGTGTTAGATCATTATTTGAAAAATATTATAGAATATAAATGGTTTTCTTAGCACCGGAAGACTATATTGCATATTACATTGGAAATTGAAAATTAGGCAGCACAACAGTAGGTATTTATACACACTTTGCAACTACCATAACTCATTCTGCGGGAAGTAATTATTACCGACAAACCTTCTCAGCTTGAACATTATTAGTGCACATTAACAAGCGTTCCCCTTTGTAATTGTACATGGCAAAAGCAGCAGGTTGGAGGGTAAATTAGAGGAGGGGGAATTGTGGAGGGGGGAGGAGGCAGTACAAAGTTAATCTACAACACAAGATGGAAAACAGGAGTGGAGATAGAGAGGAGAGGAAATGTATCGGGAACAATGCATGTGAATATGATAAACAACATTGTGGATGAAAGTGCGTGTTTGCAGGCCGCCTCCCTTTGGACCTTGTGTATATCACATTGCTGTTGTTTTAATTAGCTGTGTGGACACAATATGAATGTGTGCTCATTTATGAAGGATTTTCAGGTGAGATGGATTAGGAGAGATATGTAATGAGAGTTCCCCTGTGTCTTGAACATCTAAAAGCACTCAGCTGGGCCCACAGCCTGCTAAGCTGATGTGCTGAAATGCTGAGTCTTTTATAATATTTTCATCTGGTCCAAACCATAATATGTCCTCTTAGTGAAACCAACAAAGAGTTACCACACAGAGAGGAGAGCAATTGCTTTCTGAAAGAATAAAATAGGTAGTTTATTTCCACTTTTGTTGTGGATTTACCAATAGCTGTCATGTAAATGAGGTTGGTGCAATTTTAGTTGTCCCTGGGGCTCAGATTGTGCTCATGTAGGAGAGAAAGGAGGATCATATTTTCCCTGGTTTAATAGCAAAGGTAATGTAAAGCTGCAGCCAAAGGAAATGCATTTTATGTCTGCATTAGTTCTTGTATATTTTACCATATGTCACTTCTGTCACCGCTGATAAAAGGTGGGGGTTTTACTGATAAACTTAACATTGATTTGCATTTTTGCAGACTGAGTTCAAATTTTACAGTTACACAACAGTAGTTTTACGTGTTTTAGTAATATAATGCAAAGTTTCAATAGAAGGACTAATTCCAGGAGGCAGTGAGTAGAATGCCTTGCTGTGCAATCAACAATGTTTAGCCTAATACCGTCCAGATGGTGAAGGTGAGGATTGACGTCCAGAGAAACCCACAGGCCCAAATGGTGCCGCGGTGCACATACTGGACTCATTCAGACTCCTGGGGGACCACCATCTGCAGCAGCATTAAACATCTCCAATGTAATTACTAGGGCCCAACACCGGATGTTCTTCCTGTGCCGACACTGTTAAACTTGCAATTTACATCCTCCAACACCCGCGTTTCCACACACTGTGCCGTCATGAGTGATAAGTATTTTTTCCTCCTGTTTGGCATGTTTATGCATACATATACCAAACCAAAGATGATTAGCAACCACAAATAATCTCTAATAACTTTCAATTTGCTCAGTTTAGATCTTTATCAGAGCAAGAACATTTTGTTCCTAAGCTGTAAAAATGAATATACAGTATACTGTTGTGTGTGTGTATATATATAATATATATATATATGTGTGTGTGTGTGTGTGTGTTGTGTGTGTATATATTATGTGTATATATTATATGTATATATTTTATCAGATAAATATTTAAGATTATCCATAAATCCATAAACTACTCTGTGTGAGGAAACATTACTGTACATATATTGTCAACATAATAAAGGTAAAATACTGTAGTCCTGGTTCATAGTGTTACAAGTGACTTACTGTAGTCTGATCATATTTCTGTGGAAACCAGGATCCTGCTCCCAGTGATGGATGGCTGCAGTGATGTGACATGAAGTGCACAAAGCTCCACTTCCTCTGTTCTGAAGAAAAGAGGGAAGGAGTAGTTTGATCTTTTCTTTTTCACAAATGGGTCATGAGAAAGACTGACCACATCCTTTTGATGGCTCACATTCCCAGACATGCTAGTGGCTTTAGTCAGTGTTTCAAATGTAATGCTGTGACATGACAAACAGTGTTTAGAATAGGGCATTTCTATAATTAGAGAATTGTGAAAAAGCCAGTTTTCAATTTACGCAATTCATTGTATTTTTAAGGTGTACAAAAAATACTGACTTTGTAGCTTCATAGCTTTGAATTCATGAATAGTGTTCCAGCCTGGTATCAGGACTCAAACTAGCAAACTTATGATTAATGGGAAAATTTCTCTATCAACTGTGCTACTCCGCAAACCCTATTAAGTAATATTTCATTTAGAGAATTAAACATACTTCAATACGTACGCAAACCTTTTAACCATTAATCTATTCACAAACTCTTTTATACAACATAACACAATTATATTATTTTTTCATTTCTGATGACATGTGCGTTTACTACCAACAGAATAATGTGTCCTGGCATTCCAAACGACACAGATGGGCTGGTTCTGATTTCCTTTTTAAGGAAACACACAGCGTTTAATTTCACACATACAGCCTTGTGTTTTAAATCTTTACAACACAAAGCTGAAATAAAGTACACAAAGCTCCTTGGATCATTGCCGAGTGCCACTTTGCTTGTCCAAACGAGAAGAGGGGCTGTAGTGGGTAACCTTTAACAAACGTAGCAGGTCCAACAGGAGAAGCTGAGAGACAAACATGATCCCAGTGCACTTTGTGTGACACGGCAGACACACGTGGCGACGGCTGGCTGCGGTGGAGGAGGCAGAGCGTGGGCTGAAACCTCCTTGACCCCTTGTTCCTCAGTGAGTGTATATGAGTGGGCAGCCTATTCGGGGTACTTTGGCTTGTCCCTCCCTGGCAGGCGAACTGGCAAGGGCTTCACCCGGAGGTCGCGCGGTTCAGAGGCGGACACCGGTGGCAAATAGGAGGGGTTTAGGGCCGACATGACTGAGGACTGAGTGTACATCCTAACACATGCTCGTTTGTACCTTTGCTGTGTTTAGCCCTTAAATGATGAGTGCCCTGGTAGTATCACTTGGCAGATGGGGACCTATAGCCCTGTCCACGTACATCTAACAAGTCAGTGTTTTTTAACTGAAGATCCACTGGCCCCTACAACCCTTCTGTCGTCTCAGAGTTGCCGGACCAAGCCTTAGCTGTGGCCTTTTCCAGCATAAAGGCCCTAACCCTGGAACCCTGGCTTCTCCAGCTGGTATGCTGTGACAAAGAGGGCAGGAGGAGTCGCCCGCTACAAGAGTGTACCTCGACAGGACTGAGAGAAGGAACACAGCATACTACATGCTCCTGCATCCAGAGCTGACATGATAAGAGCTGCTCCTAAAGCCACTTTGACCCGCTTCCTCCTGTAACACTGAGGAGATAATCC
Organism: Chaenogobius annularis; assembly: GCA_015082035.1. NCBI lineage: Eukaryota > Metazoa > Chordata > Actinopteri > Gobiiformes > Gobiidae > Chaenogobius > Chaenogobius annularis. The sequence continues at coordinate 363,944 of BJKM01000193.1, read as the reverse complement.
ACGGCCCAAGTGTGTAACACCTCACAAATGGTTCCCGTCAGTGCCGAGCTGTTCTTCCTTTGCTTTGATTGCATCTTTTATACTTCCTGACGCAAAGTCACACACTTGCATGCTCCCACCTCACCGTAAACACATGTATGACAAGTTTATAATTGCAGCTCCAAATCGTGTGTTGGATGGCAGGGGAGGCCATAATTGGCGTTCCTACCTCTGTGTGCCAGACTCAGAGTCAGAGTGAGAGTTGACAAAGAGAGAGCCAAGCGTTTCCAATCCCACATCCCTCACTTTCTCTGCGCGGCCTGTGACGAGGAGAAGGCGAGAGATGTGTGTCTGCTAGTGCCTATGTACGTGTGTGTTTTGGATTAGTGTCTCACTGCACAATAAATCTTTGTTAAACAAATGCAAAGCAGATGGCACCGTGGTGTCTCCACCGTGAGGAGAGAAGGAAAGAGAGAAAAGGAGAGGAAAGGAGAGAAAAAACACACGCCTACTCCTCATTCTCATCCTCACACACACACATTACAGACGGTAACTATGAGAGCGGCAACACCTCATCCTGCAGTGGAAGTTAAAGGCGGAGCCTGAGTACAGACAAACACCAAACATCTTCTGTCCAGGAGGAATGCTCTGTCTATCTCAGAGTTCAGTACTTCCTGACACTGGTGATAGAGACACTTCTTTCTTCTTCACACGGGACTGACAAGGCCAGCAGCATATTTGCTGAAAACACAATATATTCAGAAACTTTCTAGACGTAAGTTGACAATTGTCCGATTGAGTTGTCAGATTTGATCAATATCCACACTGATGAAGTTCATAAGATGAATTGTGGTGTATTCTAGGTACAAAAATAGGTTTCGCAGGTGACAAAAGGTTTATATGTTTAACAAAAAATATATTGCCGAATCTGTTTTGACATGAGGCCAAGAGTAACATGTACTGATGTACTGGTGAAACAGCAGAAATATGAGAGAAGATGGGAGCAAATGTGGCTAAGAATTAGCTAACAAGCCCTTATTAAATTTCTTTATATATTTATATTTTTGTGGAAATATCTGTGTACATACTGAGACGAGTTTATTTTTTATTCTTTTACCTTATTTTATTATTACATTCTTAATCTATGCTATTATTATTATTTTATTATGAATTGTTTTATGTTGCAACTTAACGCCGAGACAAGTTCCTATGTTTGCAAACTGTCTTCAATGACAATGGCAATAAACCTTTTCTGATTCTGACATATTTTACTTGTTTCTAAGTACTCCATGGCTGACTTTTTAAGACCCTTTATCTTTTCTCTTCAGTCTAAAACATATCTGTGAAGCTGGACCCAGACTGTGTAGTTCACCACTTTACAACAGGGTAAGATCGAGGTAGACTGACTCTTGTTATGTCTCTACCTTTTCATGTAGAAGTGGCCTTTTCCACATGAGGGCAGGCATGCGTGGCCCGGCCTGTCTTTGGTCGTTATAGATCCTTCTTACTGAGTTTGTGTGTTCCCTGACACAAAAGAACAAGCAGGCCCCTGGGCTATGTAGCACACGGCCACAACATTACAGGACGGCCGCGTAGTGAGACTGATTTCCTCGTCAGAAAGAGACATCGGAGAAATCGGGTGACCATTGTTCAGATCAGAGTCAGCGGGAGGGCTGCTATTGGATCCGGGGCATATACCAAATTTCTCTATTTATACTTCTCGATGAGTTATTTATTTTTTGCTCATTATAATATTCAATCTGACATCATGTCCAGTCGGCCTTGGGTAACCTCTCTAAGAAACATGGGATACACATTTAGGACTAAGCAGACCAGAGAGGGCTGTGGTAATTATGATGATAGGTGACAGATCTACCGAGCCAAGCCTCATCTCCAATGACAGTGGTCTGTGTTTGTATCTGTATGCAGCAGCGTTATTCTGCACAAAGTGGAAAAGTGCTCCTTTGGATTAGCCTGACTATTGCTCAGAGACATGAAACTTCCACTGATGTACTTTCCTCTCTATTGTACATGCATTGTATTTTACCGTCATTGACTGTGGATGGTGATTAATGGACTTTTTATTCAGCGCACACTGGGGACTTGATTATTTACATTAATTCAAGCAGTAGCCAGTCTAATGGAAAGAGCCATTACCCATGCTGATGATCCCCACTACCCATGCTGATGATCTCCACATCAAGGTGCTGTTCTCTTTGTCTCCAAATGTGAGTCCCTGCAGTGGCATATATTTTTAGCATCATACCAAAGGACGGGGAGGCCAGATTGAAGCACGTATTTCAGTAGCGCAGTATTAACTCCTTTCATGTCGCTTGCAAATCGAGGGAAAGCATCACTTAACATTGCAGCTTACCACCACAATTACCTGCGTACCTGTTCTCACTGCAATTACAAGCCCAAGACAAATAATTAGTCTGACAAATGACTGCTGGGCACATCGGCCTTGTTGTGGTTGAGCCGTGTAATTTAGAGCCCCGGCTTCGAATGCTGGCACTGTGTCGGTAATTAGCGATCGGCGATGTAACTTTACACCCCCTGTGTGTGTCACTGTGTGTGCGTTTTTGTGTCGTTGTGGCCTCGCTCCCTTCAGCCCCTCTGAACCCACAGCCTGGTGATGCCGGATTCTCTACGCGTCGACCCTGATCTCCCTCACAGACACAGACAGGAGCGACCCACCTGCCAGCCTGTCACGTCTCCGCCGCCAGAGCCTGACACCATATTGTCGATGCCGTAGATTGAACGGCCATATTTTTTCTTTTTTTTTTTTTTACAATCCCTCTTCACTCCATCTGCATCATGTGTGATCTGTAGAGCATCAGCATGTGTCCTACCTTCACTCACTCAAAGCGGTGTCGCGGCTGACACCGCCTTGTCAAATACTCTGCAGGTTTATCTATCATTAAATGGCAGAGGAGAATTGAAATCATCTCTATCAGAGCCCTCGGGTGATGCTGGCACCATCGCAGACGCCTCTGTGTAGGTTTGTCGAAGGCATCATTACTTCCACATCTGTCAGATTTGTGTAAAAGGTTACATGCTTAGAGGAGAAAGAAGACTAGGGATGGCAAATTCTGCATGATCGACTTGAATCGTAAAAGTAATTTGAACTGTCTGCTGCGCTACATCAAATTGGTTTCTTAATATAAATGCACACATTATCACTTATAGCCTATTGCAGTTAAGACACACAATGTGGACTCCTACAGGGCCTTTTTAAGAACATGGATTTGCATTGCTAAAGAAGCAGGTGTTTTCTCCTGTGCAGGGTGAAGATTTGAGTCTGACTTCTATGTCGATTAAGTGCAGGTGAATCCAGTCTGGGATTTGGGAGGCCTTCTGTGAGTCAGCACTGGGCCCTGGCACCAGAGGATCTGTGGCTCTCACCCGGGAGACCATCTTCCTATTACGCCAAGACACACAGACAGAAGCACAGGTGCAGAGCAAGCAACAAAATACTTCTAATTGGGATATTTTTAATCTATACAAGCCCAATTACAAGGAGTAAATACAGCTGTTTCTCTACTAAATAACAAGTGCGAGGTAAAACTAAAAGGATGTTTCTCGAACATTTAAGACAACACATAAAAAACAATGACAATTAACAAAAGCCATGTTATTCTTATCACGCTATCTGATCGATCTATTTTTGTTCCAGCGCAGCTCTAATCTCTTTCCCACTCCCGCCCATGTTTGCGGTGGTGAGAAACATTTTTGCTCTTCACAGATAAAATCACAGTCTTCTCATGCACTCCTCTTCTTTTGTCTCCATTTCACACAACAAAGAGATAACACACCCACGTGCGACAAGTCCACCCACATCCATCAAAGTTTGCTCAAATCCGGCAGCACAAAACAAAAGGACGACTCTCTCATCAGCGAGTGGGCCAAAGAGCACAGATCACAGGGAAAGGCTACAGCAGCCAAACGGACACTGCATTTGGAAATGGCAATATAAGAGGTAATTGGAGCTCCGTATTTCAGATTAGGCTGTGTTTTTTTTCTTGGTCCTTTTCATTTATTATTTCAGTCAACTGGACATCAACAACCAAACATTGCAGACCTCAAATCAACAAACAGCAGCAAAAGCAGTCCATTGCCAGGAGGCAGAAGCTAAAGCTTGTAATCCAAAGTATTGATAATGCTGCTATTTTTTTGGAATATTATTTCACCGGTATCCACTACTGACATATTCTCTAGTGCTTAGATTTTTATTTGGATTTTGGATTTTTACTGTCATGCCAAAATAATTATTTTCACTTTAACGCATTCATCCTAATAATTCTCCAACATTTTTCCGGACTTTCAGAGACCAGAGTGGAGTTTACCGTCAAGCTTTCGCATTCTGACCCTAAGAGCTGTTTTTACAATATAGCTGTACTGGGGAAAAGCAAATGTTACTTTGTCACATCAAAAAAATGGGTACAGACCCTTTAACAGAAAACTTAGTTACAATCTCTCTTATCAATTTATTGATAGTCTAAAAAAGAACATATACGTTTGTGGATTATTTTAAGAAGACAAAATGGACATTGTTGGACATGTAGTAGCTAAGTTTATTTACTTGGATGTTTTGGTTTCAGTCTGCTCCTCATGTCAGACACACTAACTTCATGTTTTACATCACTTATATCATTTTTTATCTTCTCTGAGTGCACCTTCTTGGCAGCTCCAACCTCAGCATCTTCTCTTCTGTGCATGCCTCTTACTCATTCCTGAAACTGTGGATCAAAGTCAAAATTCTCCTCCGGCAGTTGAAAAACAAATGATCATAAAGGAACTAAAGTGAGAGCGTGTAAGGGTGCTTTCACATTTGCGCCTTGGTGTGGACTTTTGGACTTTTCTGTTTGGTTTGGTTCAAAGTCCAGATGTGACCGCTACCACGGAAAGTGGTCTGGACCAAACAGGTGGTCCGGTAAAAAGAGCGGTCTTGGTCTGGACCAAGGTCTGCTCCCGTGCAGTGCGAAAGGGAAAGTTCAGACTTTCAAACAAATCCAGGAAGTGACAGACATTCGACCTTGCACAAGAAAGCGAATTTGTGGAAGATAGAGGCCAAACGTGAAGAAAGTCTGAAGTGGTTATAAACTACAGTAAAGTTGCGTATTGTGCCGCTTTGGCTCAACAGATACATCAAGTGTCAAATCAGCCAAGTTAGGCTATCAGAAAAACCACAAACCAATCTGCAAAACTACAGCCTGGTCTTTTTTGGAGTAAAACATGAGCTTATTTAACCTTCAAATCCCCAAATGCTACATCCACAATCAGAATCAGTTATTATATTCTCTTTTCCAACAGCTCAAAGCTGCTTTTAGGGTAAAGCCGAGTTCACATCGCTGTGGCAAAGCGTCCAGTTTACATTCAAAGTCTATGAGGACGAGCGACCTGCGCGTTTTGAGCGTTTTTGAGGCGCAAATCCTGCGTTTTGAACGTCATACGTGGCACAACAAGGGCGTTTGAGCGTCGGCGACACAGAAAGGTTGGACAAAGCTGAACTTTTGTGCAGCAGACGCGGTGCAGCAACCAATCAGAGATTACGCTCCAGTACCTATGCACTACCCGGAAGACAGTGACGTATGTACGCACTACCCAGAAGAAGGACCTAAGCAAACCCCGGACTGATAAAAAAAATCAGCCAGATGCAGCTCTTGGAGCAAATAATGATATTCACTAAACTCTGCTCACCTCTGAAGTATCTGTGGGACCCAGACAAGCCGGCGAGCCGATCGCCTCTGTTTTTGGACTTTGTAAAGTAAATACACAAAGCATTCCTCTTAACCTGACCTGCATAAAGGAGACAAACTCCTACCACTGCACTGGTGGCGCTGAACGCCTCAGCGCGTGGAGAGTTTATCTTTTGGCCGCGCGTTCAAGGCGGCCAGGCGGCGGGGCCAGGGCGGCTGCCTTCAAATGTACAGGCGTACAATTTGGGCGGCCAGCGCGAATTTGGACGCCGCGGTGTGAATGCCCCTTAAGACTTCACACAGCTGACAAACCTAAACGAGCCTTGTACAACACATGCTAATATTAGAACATAACAAACATATACACACTAAATACATGACAGACAAGTAAAATGCGGTAGATGGCTGTATTCACTATTGCCTGCCTATTGTCTTTTTAGCACTCTATAAACTCCACACACGCGTGGCACTTCGATAACTGTCGTCTGTTTTAATCCCATCACAGTGAGAAGCCAAATAATTATATTTGTTTAATCCACTAATATCGGCACATTTGCTCATGCTTTGGAAAGATGAAAACAAGACTGCCTGCCAAATCTGACGTTCGGTAACTCCTGCTTCTGAACGGTCACTTTTCCAGTCGATCTGTTTTTTAGCCAATCACCACAAAGTCTTGCTCCCAAAACAAGTCAAATAAGATTACTGTTGTTTTCATTTTATTACACTCCTTCTAATTAAACATTGTAATTCACAAGGTGTGCTACCGTTGTCATGGCGACAGTAGATCCAGCACTAGGACTCACTAGATAGTCCAGATTTTAGGAGCTGGTGCAAAAGCAAAAGTCTGGGGACCAAATGAGAAGTTTCAGTGGAAAAAACACTTCCTTACAACACTTCCCTTACAGACAATGTATGTCTAAATTTACCCCACCTCTGGAGCTTTCTCACCCCACTTTGTCATACTTTTATTTCTGTAAAAATGAGCGTACTATTCTATAAATCCCTCTGCAAATCAAAGCTATCGGTTAAAAAGACCACTAAAACTGGATGGCTCATGAGAAACAAGTTATACGATACAACAGGAAAGGAGGAAGTGTAAAGGTCAAGGTAAACCGGACCCCTAGATTTAAAATGTTCATCACAATCACAGCGTGCCATCAGCTATTAAGGGTCCGACAGTGGACAACCATACAAATCCAGGCCTGACCGGTTCTCACAAAACCTCCTTATCTCACCTGTCCACCTGTCCCGCTCAACCCTCCATCTTCCAGCCAACCCACTCTGTGATTGCATCTTTAGTGTCTGAGCCCAAGAGACAACTCTGCAGTGAACGCAACATAAAGTCAGTCATTAAAAAGTGTATTTATTATTTGGGAGACACAAGGAGACAGTGGAGAGGATTGTCTCAAGGTCTGGGTTGGGAAGAATACTGTGATGGAAACAACAGGGTTTTCAAAAGTTTATCTGCACGTGTGGATGAGAAGGAACTGACGGGATGGCCACTGAAACTACTCTTTATATGATTGTGAAAAGAAGCAGATGGAAGAATGTCAAGGAAAGTTATTTAATAACGCAACTTCTAAAATTCATAGCTAGAAATCTTGAAAAAATATTTATCAAACCTTAGTTGAGGAAAAAAAAAAGGAATGTGTGTATTTAAAGCACCAATCACATCAAAGATTTAATGTTTGATGGACCACAGAAAATTGAAGAGCTTGTCATTGTAACTCCAGAGAGAGAGAGTAACTCCAAAAACAGTTTTATTAATAAGGAAATGGTTTTATAAAGCACCTTTCAAAACATCTAAAGCACTTTACACTGCATTATTAATTCACTCCACGCCTGATGGTGAGCTACTTCTGTAGCAACAGCTGCCCTGGTGTGGACTGACTGAAGTGAGGCTGCTAATCTGTGCCACTGTTGGGGGTCTTGCTTAAGGACACAACAGTATGCATTAAAGCCAGTGCTGTCTCACTGTGACAAGTAGTCCTAACAGTCTCCCATCCAAGCACTAACCAGGCCCAACCCTTTGAATAGACCTTCTCAAGGTGATATGACCTTTCTAATCTGGATGCGTGAATTTAATTACAGTGTTTTCTTCTTGGGAGTTGTGTAACCTGATAGAAAGCGCAATGGCCTCTAAAATATAAATGATAAGGTAAGATATATGATTGCCACTATACAACTTAATCCAGATGCTTTTTTCTTGTTTTTTTTTTTTTACAATTTGCTGAATGTTCTTGCCTCTCACCATTTCATGCAAGAATGTCCTGTCCAAGCCTACTGGCAAAAAAAGAAAAATCCTTAAATTAAATAAACAATATAATCACTTTTTTGAAATCTGCAATTCACAATCACCTATTCTGATATGGCATGTGCACTTTTATCATCCAAAGTCTTGCTATGCCTGTGACATAGTTCTAAAGACTATTTTAAACTGACTGTATTAGCAGTGTCTTGTTTTGTGCTGCAGGGCTTGAGGGCTAAAGTTAACGGGTGTCGCGCTGCTCCCACCAGGCAGCCACCGGTCTCTGAAGTCTCCTCCTCTCACACTTACTATTGATGCAGTAAAAGTCCCATGTGTTTGAGTGGACAGCGCTGTCGGCCCGCGCTAGCCCCGTGCCGCAGAGAGATACAACCCAACAGAACGAGGTCAAGCCTGCATAATGACCGTAAAGAGTCAAGATTCACTGGATTAGATTATCTCAAAGCTAGCGTTTTGACAACAAATATCCCCAAGCCAGAGAGTGATGGCCGCTCCCTGGCTGCACCCGACATGGCAAAAACAATGTGTTGATTTGTATTTCATGTTTGTTGTGTCCTTATGAGGAGCGATATGTCATTCCGGGGTTTAGGCTAATTTTAAATCAGGGCCATTGTCCATTATGTCATTGAGCTAAAATGGAAACCACCTCTCATTTAAACCTTGTAAGATTTTGTGCAGAAAACTTGAATGAAAAAACCTCAGCAAAATGACTGCTTTCTAATATTTATCAGTTGCAAAATTGTTTAAATTGTAAAAAAGTATGCTATCCTAATTATCCGATAGTCCTATGATTGATTGATTGATTTATAATTTTTTTGTTCCCATTGGTGGAGCTTTGTATTTAGATATGTCGGCGAAATAAGACATACACTGGCTGAATATTCCACATGGTTCAGCAAATGATCCCAGGATATTCTAGTGTCGACTCATGCTGGCTACTTTATGCTCCACTTCCTCCACATTGATCATTGATACGTTTCTATACTCTATACTTATTTTTCTTTCAATGTCCCTTTCACATTTTGCAGCTTATGTCCATTGTCTTCCCTTATGCTTGCATTCCTGTAGCTCCAATGTAATATCTGTATTTCGCTTCATGCACAAAACACATTGCTTCCGCTCCTTTTTGGGAAACATTTGTTGAAAACATTGTCCTAATCTGTCTTGTCTTTGGCAGTAATTATCAACCGGTTCACTCTAACCGGCCTCTGCTTCCCTCTTCTTACATTGTGTCTCTTTGTATTTAGCTTTTCTCATCTGTTTTTTTTTGTTCCCCTTTCTGTCTTTTGATTCCAGCGGATTGAAGAAGAACAGGGCTGATTGTCTCGCCCGAGGTAAGATTTCATAGGTTTACATATCAAAGTCTATAAATAGATAAGAGCTTTTGAAAGGCAAAGTGAGCTAGGAGAGGAAAGTGTGTTTTTGTCTGCGTGTGTGATGAGAGGCTTTCCCACTTGCAAACACAGCGGAAAGAGCCTCTACCAAAACAAAAGGGATTATGGCGTTTCAAGGGTGTTGTGTTTCGCCGTGTTTATTCACATAGCTCATGGGGCTGCGCAGGACCGCCAATGAATGTCAATGTCAACGCTGCAATGCAAGATAAATATGATGAACAATAAACCGCGATTACGGCTGAATATGTCACGCCGCATCATACACTACATCCCGAGTCTCCTGACATTAAGTAACCCTTGGAAGTGTTGACATGATCACGTTAAATACAAAGTTTTATGGCTTTTCCTTGCCTGCAGACACATTTTTTATGGATAGTTGCTTAAATCTTGTGCCACACCTGGTTAAAGATGCAATGAGAGTGGTGTAAGTTTAACGGTAAAGAAAGTGGACTGTACAAATAACGATCAGAGCGGCCCAGAGGGGAGCAAAAGATGGATGCATCAAGTAGCGTGGTTGATGGAGGGGCTTTGGTTAAACTAATTATCCTGCGGAGGAGTGTGTGTTGTGAAGCAGGTGCGGGGCCTTATCGCAGGTGCAGCAATACTTGTATTAATGCACTGGAAGTACAATATCCACGTGATCAAAATGATGCGTCAGCAATTGCAGACGGGGGGTGGGCGGGGGGGGCGCTGGGGTCGCCTAAAAGATGACGCCTAATGTGCACAATACTGAAACATGTTCGTTAGCAACTGTAGCCTTAACTTTAACGTAACCGATTGCTTTGGCTTTCCCGCTTTTTTTGTATTTCCACTTCTAATTACACTTTCATTCATCAATGTTGATTAATAGGTCCTGTGGCACGCCTGCCTCATTTTACTCTCAATTAAGCTGGTTGATGCATGTTCTCATCAAGCAAGATGCATTGGCCTGGTTTACTTGAGGCGCTATTAGTGGACACTGTAATTAGTATCCCGGCACATAGAACTTCCCCCACCTCCTGAGCCCCTCTCCCTTAGCTGCCATCCCTGGCCTCTTTTAATGCCTTCCAAATAATGAAGATAACAGAATAGATGAGGGACGAGCGCTCCGGCCTACGTTAATCATCTTCCCCTTCACAGCTTTTTTTTAAACTTCTTTTTAGCGGCAGAAATATAGCTTGTAAATTCACCAAAGTCCCCATGTCTTGACAAACCTCTTTTGTGCGCCAGCCTGTGCCGCTCCTCCCCACGATTTCCCTTATCAGCGGGGAGATGTATGTCTTTATCACATTTCACACTCAAAAGGGAACTGCCAGCCTGATAGATTTGCCAGTTTTCTAAATGTGGGTCTTTATCACAAAAATATCAGTCTAAGTTGTGCACATTAGCCCTTGTGCCGCTTTGGAGATGCCACTTTAAAAGGAGAGCTGATTACACGCTTGTTGCTTGTCGTGATACCAACTCCCCATATATTTTCGCTCAGCCATCCCAGAGCGCTCTCTTCTGCTCTTCTGATTCCCCTGTACTTCAAGAGAGCGCTGTGAGGAGGGCTCTGGGGGCCTTGAGACGCGGCGAGGGACATGAAGCTCTAAAGGAGCGATGGATAGAGATGGAGGAGTGGGAGAAAAAGCTTCTAAGTACAATAGAATAGAAAGGCAAATGCTGTAGTCTTTTGTGCTGGTGAAACGGTGGCCACGTCTCGTCCACATGTCGGGCGCAGACGGCTCCCTTGGGTGCCTGAAGTGAGCTTGTAAGTGCTAATTGGGCCGGTTAGGGTCAGCAATTAGCCGGCTGCTATTGAAGGATCGTGACAAGTCGAGCTTCTGTCATTCTTTTAGGGCAGAAGAGAATAACAGAATGTGGACAATGGCTGACGATCAGACAAGCACCAGACAAGATCAACCAACAGGATATCCCACAATGCACTGGACCGGGGCTAAAAGAGGGCGGGGAGTGAATGAGGCAACACAACTCTTATTGACTTCACTCAGAGCTGAAGTGGTAAATGGTACGACAATGATGCAACTGGCTCTGTGTTCAGAGAGTGTAAAGTTTTGGTTGTGAGGACATTTTGTTGTTGTCTGCTGCTGGAGTCACTCTTGTCTCTTTGTTTGATTTGTGAGAGTTAGAAATGCCTCATCTTATTTTTTTCAATATTGCCATTTTATAAACCACACAAAGAACCACAAATGATCTATACATGTTGGGAAAACTGTAACGTACTGATGAAATGATTAACATTAAATTTAGGTTTACGATAAATCAAACATTTGTTTATACAGAAAGGTAAAATTATCTTATCCTATTTTGTATATTTAAGATACTGATATGGCTTAAATACACAAAATAAGATAACTGCATATATATGTTATTCTATTCAGACGGTATATTTTGTATTTATATTCAGTTAAAGTCTATTTTACACCTTATTTTATGCTTGCCTTTATTTTGTCATAGTTTATTTATTGTATATTTATGCATCGTATCTCCAAAGCAAATTCCTAGTTTCTAAAATTTTGATTAATTACTGATTACTGATTCTGATAAAGAATGATAGACAGGTCTGCCCTTTGTTAAAAGATAACATTATAAATAACTAGAACTGTATGACATGTTATCACCAATTGGTATTATACCTTCTCTGGCTATACAAAGTATTTTAATTTTCGTTGGTATGATGTCCTCGTGGGATTGCATTTTCAGAGATGGTTGGTCCCAAAATGGTCAACAGGGATCTATTTATACCCCTTTGGCACTGGAGAGACGAGGATAAGTCCATATGTGCTCATGGGGCAAAATGCTTTATTCACACTGCTTTATAATGAAATATGCTCGCTTAAGTATTCTGTTGTGTGTGTGTGTGTCTAGTAGTCTTTGTTCTAATTTGAAATACTGAGGTCTGTAAAAGCGGGTAGGCCTACAAGTATGAGAAACTTTGGCCAAGAGTAGTCATGGCAACAGAGTCATTGTTTTCTTTGTGGCTTTTATTTAATTATATCTGCGAGTGAGGAGGTAACTTTCACTCCTCTCTCTTTGTGCGTGTGTGTGTGTTAGTGTGTGAAGGTGTGTGTGTGTGTGTGGGCATGTGTGTGTGTGGTGGGACTTGTTGTGGTGTGTGAGAGTGATGGGATAGACAGGATGACAGGCTGGCACAGGGGGCAGGCAGGAGGCGACTGAACATGCTCGATCTGGGGAGAGGTGTCAGTCCTGCAGGCAGCCAAGCAGAAACGCAGCGCACTTAGAGACAGAGAGGGGCTTCAAACAGGAAACAAACAGACGCACCCTCCACACAACATACAGGAGCCCTCAGGTCTGTGGAGCTGAGCCCAGCGCGTTTACACCTTCAAATGAATGCTTTAAGTTATGTAAGATAATAGTTATGTGTGTGATAGTTGTGTTTTGTTGTTTAATCAATTAGGTTCATTGAGCGTGCGGACAACTGGGAAAAGCTTTTGTGCTTCAGTGAGTGGAATAAGACTACGGAACAGTTGCACTTAAAGAGGGCGTACATTTCTTGCTGTGCAATACTGTAAAATAATGTGAATCATCTCTGGTGCAATTCATTTAAATCTCTTTATGTAATCTGTCCATACGCTGCACTGTACTCAACCATGGCCATAGACACTTACTATACTCAAGATGTTAGCTCTACCTGCAGAGTCGGTGTTAGATTTAAGTCTATTTCAATAGTTATTTATCTTGATTTAACTGCATGTTTAGATTCTCCAGCTGTTCTTGAACTGTGTGTTGCAACACTGGACTAATAAAGGTTCTCTTATCTTCTCAGGTAAAGCAGGTAAAAAAGAATGACAAAAATACCATGAGAGTGATGGAAATGCAATGCAAGAAGAGTAATACTATTGTACTAATAATGTATTGAACAGACTATAAAAGTTCCAGTCAATGAATAGTGTAAAAAAGAAAAAGAAAAAAGTGGCTTTCATATATATTTTGATGAATATATTTTTTTTTATTGAATAATGGGGACAAGGGTTGGGACTAAACAAGTTTATACTTTCACCCATACTGAATCGGAAAATATTTTGGTCTTCATTGGTTTTCACTTGATATCTATGTGTACGCATGTTTGGAAAATACAAATAAAATTAAGCTCAGTTCTACGCACAACAATGTTCTATTTAAATTAGTGACGGACTGTGTTGGCAAGAAAAAACACGCACGAAGAATAAAACTCTTTGCAATCAGGAGATCAAGTGCTTAGTGTATATACGTATTCTTTTTACTAGTTTCAAGAGTACTGCATGTTACTTTTTATGTTTTATATGTTTGTGATGTATTTTCAGTCAGATTACATTCGCTCAAACAAACGGATTACATTTTCAGTGCAGTATATAATCTTAAACCGATCCAGTATCGCGCTGAAGAAGACATAGCTGCTGTTCGTATTCACAGGTGATGAATGACGCGAGAAGCCTGCGGTTATCAATTCTCACATAAAAAAAGTCTTCATGGCCCCTGTCCATTTTTTACATGAAACAGCGTGCGGCTTTTGCAGAAAGATGCTCCGCTCGTAGTCTCTCTTAGTCATGGCTAAAGAGCGATTTTGCTTTAGCTCCATCGTTTACGTGCGGCGAGGGAGGAGGGGCAAATTAATCAAAGCTGAGAAGTGATTTTTTTTTTTTTGCGTGCTGCTCCCTCTGAGAATAAACATCAATAAACATTACTTAATACCCCACAACACAAGCCCACAGGGTCCTATTTAATTTCAATGGTGGTGAAAGCCTAAAGTGTGACTGTTTTACACTAAATTATAGACCTTAAAAGTTTGAAGAAGCAGCTACTTCTTCCCACCCTTGAGAAATAAATTAAATTAGCTGAAATAAAACAAGTGGCATCAGATAAATTGCATACAGGAAATATAGCAATTTGTCCTTAAAGATATCATATGCTTTTGATTAGTCCTCGACCTTTACAGTTTTTAAAAGCATTCATTAAAAATTATAGTTCCCCAAGTTGTACTATAGGAACTATAGACGAAGTGCACCTTTAGAGTTCAGAAAGGCAGTCCAGAGAATATGTCACTGAAAGTAGCATATGATAAAACTGGTAAATAATACAGTGGTAGAAAACTGGTTAAAAAACAGACCCTTTTTCAGTGAAATGACACATGTGACTTATAAACAACAGTAAAGAATACCTGTTGACATGTGGAGTTACTTTGAGTTTGTCCCTGTGCTGTGGTGATGCGGGCTGACAGACATCATAACACTTGAAACACACTTAAAATAAACAACAACTAAACACTACTTATTAATTACCTGCACCAATGCCATTCGAGGCGGTAAAAATAAGCCTGTAGCTGAATGTGACTTTCATGTGTCATTCTCTCATGCATCACTATTTAAATTCACCGTTGACATTGAAAGTTATAATATACATTTAATCTGACCCTTTAATGTGTATTTCTTATAGACTATTTTTATGTAAAAATAAGTTATTGTGACAGCTTTGACAGACAATCAGGTTGTTTTCCACAGTTTACCTTGTTGTTTTAAATGATAAGTACACTTTAGTAAGATGTTTTGACTGTGATTACATGTAACATATCGACCAATAATCCTTTTTTATAATCTAATGCAACATACTATTAGGTTTGACACATTGAGAATCAAATGTATTGCTGCTGCTCTATCTGGATCCTCATTTCAAGACCGCCTTTGTAATAGAAATGTTGATTATTTTCGGTTTAATTTGAATGTGAATATGTCAAATTGACATGTTCTGTGTAGCATGTCCGTACTTCTAAAATAAATTCTAATCTTAGAATGTAATTGTCAATGTAAAAGTGGTAATAGCACGCGCAGCTTTTGAAATGTCCTGAAGATCCACAGATATTTAGCTTTGTGAAAGTGGCCTTGAGTCTGCAGCTGTGTAAGCAGTGTCCCGCCAGTGGAGAGGCTTTGATCAACACAGACCGTGACCTGTGACCCCACTGCAGACACGGAGCAGGGATTAGCCCGCTGTAACAGGACTGTACTGTTTTCTGATATTTGACTATCATCGGTGCGAGAAGGTGAGCAATGATCTGACAACGTAATGAGTAAATGTACTATCGTATGTGTAGTGTAGCAGCGATTTCAAGCATTTAGTTGTAGTTGTATTGCTCGAGTTTGAATTCCATAACAGAAAATATGTGAAATATGACTTAAATTTATTTGAAAAGTTGCTATCTACTGTACAAAACTAATCTTTATATGTTTGCCACGGAGCTCAACAAAACTACAGCAAACTACTTCGAAGTTTGCTGTAGTTTTGGTAAGTACATTTCTCATGATTTTTTTGCCATTAACATTTAGAAAAATTCAAATATTAAGAGTTAAAAGGCACGATTGAGGCCAACTAACTATGTGGTAAATACTGTCAATAACACAGTTATTTTTGTAAAAAATAATAATATGAAAAATATGCATGTAAAAATGTCAACCAGCAACAATTTGAATAACTTAGTGGTTTATAAAGGTTCCGAAATCAATCATTACTTACTGCAGATTAGCCAGCTTTCAGACCTTTATTTTATTCATTTTTTTCATCTTCTTTATGGTTAAAATATGAATGAAAATGTTACTTCTGGACCCAAGTGGTGGGCAGTCACTGTTGAGCTCCATAACCCCAGCCAAGACAAGTCAAACCTGTGAGAATTAACTTGTCCTAAACAACTGCTACACCGTTGAACTTGAGCACTGATATGAACCAAAGGATTGGATGTGTTTAGATCACTGCAGGCCTGTGACACGCTGTCCTCACACAGACTGATCACTTCCTGGTTCTTTTCCTCCTCGTGTGTAATCTGCAGAACAATCAGTGCACAGCCACACATCACGGTGACATGATGCACCTCCTCTCTACCTCTCTGTATCGATCTCCCATCCAATCTAAATGACCCTGTTAACCACTCCCTTACCCCCCCCTCCAGCACCTCCACGCCTGAGTCCTACTTAGCGACACCACTCACCCTCGCTCACCCACGCCTCCTTACTCTGCTCTTAGTTTAAAGCGGCCCGCTGTGAAATAACTCACATCAGCAGGAGAGGGATGAGGTCATTAGAACATGTGACGCCCTCTTGAAACAGCGGCCATGATTGAAAAATCAATGTGGATGCCTGTTTTTTACTCTGATCCTGTCCTCAGTTTGAATTCCTCTCAGATAATTGTGTGATGTTATTTGTAAGTGGATATTGTTTTATACTTTAAAAAAAATAAACAAATGTGGGGACACTTTATAATAATTAAACATCTGATAGCATTAAACCACAAACAAAGACTTAACAAAGACAGAATTAACACATAGTTTATTAAGAATAATTCAGGCTTCATTAATATCCTAACCCCTAACCAATTACTTAAGTAGTTACCAGGCCTGAACCATTCTTAATAAACATTTGTTCATTATGAATTAAGTCTTGGTTCATGCATTACTAAGGCGTAATAAGGTTTAGTTATTATAAAGTGGTACCAAAAAGCGAATACAACTAATCAGTTATGCAGTGTTAAACCCCTTATTATTCGGCTTATTTGACCTACAAAGCCTGATGAAATTTTCCCCCAATTCAAACTGAAGCTGTTCTTGAACCCTTTGGACCCTTGGACTTTAAACAATCGGCTGAACTCTTGTGGAGCTGTAGTTTTGGCTTCTGTTGTCTGATTTATTCTAATTATAAGTGGAATCAAGCTCTGGCCAGAGCAAAATCAGATTTCAAATCCTGTCTAGATCTTGGGATGGTCTGATTGACTCTATTGGGTACATTTGTTGGGTTTTGGTCATTCCTTTTTCAAAGTTGAAGCTAACTTAACTAAAAATTAGATTTAGGGACTTGTAATAAAGTTTCCTAAAAAAATACCTTTTACTATGATTAAACCCTTGAGTGGGGCTTATTTTCCCGGAAATTCCCACTAAAATGAGCCCCAATTCAAACTGAAGCTGTTTCTAAACTCTTTCGAGTACAAACAATTGGCTGGAGCTTTTGTGAAGTTCAGACTCTGTAGTTTTGTATGCTGATGTCTGATTTACTCTAATTATAAGTAGAAACCAGCTCTGCACAGAGGAAAATAAGATTTAAAATCCTGCTTAGACTGTCTTTGTTAAATATAAATCAGAAGCTGGTGCCTGCAGGGATGGTCTGATTGACACCAGTTTGAGAATTTGTTGGATTTTGACAATTCTTTTTCAAAAGCTGAAGGTAAATTAAATTTTAAAAAGTGTTTCAGGGACTTGTTATAAAGTAAAAAAGTCCAGGCAGAATCTATATAAAAGTGCTATATTTTTGTGCAAATGTATTTTAGGGGTAATTTTTTATCTGCGGGTTTGGAGAACAAACAAACCCTGAGTCTTCCTAGAATGACTGATTTAACTGGAAATAAGTGGACTAAAGCTTTATTTTTAAGTACAACATATCAAGCAGCTTAAGAGTTCCCTTTTATCAAATGGTGGACAAAATGGAATAAATAAAGAAAAAGTCCAACGTCCCACTCATGGAACCTCCTAATAACAAGGTCAATTTTTTTTTTCATTTTAGAATCATTTTTTGATTTGTGGGTTTAAAGTACCCAGCACCCTGATTGCACCCAGAACAGTTGAGTTGACTGAGTTGACTGTAGCTGGTAACACTTCTAATAACTACACTTATTAAACTACTACACTTACCTAAATAAAGCATGAACAAAGACTTAATTCAAGGTGAACAAATAGTTTGTCAGCAATTAACCTTGTTTAAGTAGTTACTAAGCCTGAATCATGCTTAATACATTTTTTATTATGAGTTACATTTTTGTTCATGTTTTGTTAAGACACATTAAGGTGTAGTTATTATAAAGTGGTACCAAGTGGGTTATTGTTTATATATATATATATATATATATACACACACACACACACACACACACACACACACAACACAACACACAACCACACACACACAACATATAAAACCTTCCCTGAAGCTTGATAGTTACTTTTTATCAGATGGTGGACAAAATGGAATAAATGCAGAAAATGTCTTCTTGGTTTGCCATTGTCACTTCTGTTGCCATTAGCAACATATGGCAATACAAACCAGATATAGATAACTTAGAGGGTTAGAGATAACTTTATTAAATTTGTTTTGCAACCTGCTTCTTTTATGCTTGAATTAGTGAAGTGTTTATTTTTTCTTCATTTATATTTTGAAATGTACAATACCTGCTGTTGTGGGAGTAATGAATTAATAATTTCACAAACTCACTTGTTTTTGGATATAGGATTTTGAGTCTGTAGGATCTTGCCACACTAATGCTGTTGTTCAAATGTGTTCTCATGGACTCACACCCCTCTAATATGGATTCTCACTCAGTCTTCCTCATTAACCCTCTACTCTCCATGTAACGGAGGTCTTTTGGGAGTGGAGCGCGGCATCTTTGAGTGACTCGTAGCTGCAGGTTAGCTCTTCTGCTCATCACACATCTTCCATCTATTAAAACAGTCAGTTACACCAATGTTTCTTTCAAATGGCTCCTGTGCTTTCTCAGGCAGATATTTTGTTTGGGGAAAGCCAAGGACAGTGTCTACCCACAGCCAATGATATTCTGTGGTATTTTCACTTTTTTTTCCTTTACCAGCCGTCAACCTTGCTGGGCTTCAGTGTAACTTTCATTAGAGAAGGAGATTTAGTGCACTTGAAAAGACAGATGAAAGAGTTAGAGGCTAATTATCAGGAAATTGAAAAAAGATAGATGTACGGCAGCGACTACAATTAGCGAACCACAGAATATCAAAGACTTATCAAGAGCCAGTGAAAAGGCTGCCTTGAAGAGCGTGCACAATTAAAGCATCTGCAGCTCATGTGAAATGAGAGAGAGAAGAGGAAGAAATCTAAATATGCCGGCCTGGATAGAGGTTTTTTTTTAGGGGATTTAGCTACATCAAATCATGAGGTTTGATGAGACTTGCTTGCGGGGCTAACTTCTTTCTTTACTTCCTGCTTCACACACGCGCACATACACAGCCTTGCATCATGGTCCGAATGGAGAGGGGACGAGGGCAGGGGGTGCGCTGTGGCCTCTGCTCTGATGGGACAGTCCTGAACGCTTCATTGCTTCACAAATGTGCACTGATCGACAGTCACAGTTCAAACGGGGCTCCCAAATAGGTCATTTTGGGGTGTTGCTGGTCTGTTCCACTGTGTGTGTGCAAAATGTTTTGGCATTTGACAGTGAAATAATTGGAATACATTTTTGAGGACTTTTTTTTATTATTAAAATATATCACTGAATAAATGGTAAACATATTTGTATTATAGTCTGTCATTTTTTTTAAAAAAAGGAAAAAACAGCAACTTTTATTTTGTTTAAACAATATTTTTTAAATTATGTTCACGTTTTGTTAATTTGTTTTGTTTTAATTTAATGTCAAGTAGGGCTGCAACAACAATAGACAAATCAAAACTAGTCGACTAAAATGGTTCCAGGCCTCCCTTGAAAAAAAAGGTAAATAAAGGTTGGTTAATAAATAAATTAGTCAAAAATTATATATTTTTTGATAATCATAATTGTTATCTGGAAGATACAGACTGTGAAACATATGCGAAAAGATCTTTTTTATAACAAAGACAGTGGCATTCTTTAATCAAAATGTCAAAAAAGACATTTAGATATTCATCAATAGTGAAGTTTATTCATAAATATTCTTTATATAAAAGCCTTCAGTCACCATATTTCAGGTTGATAATGTATTTAAAAAGTCTCCATGTTCAGTGGAAATAATAATTTAGATCAACCAATCAAAAGAAAAATACAGCTGACTAGTAAAATAATCGTTAGTGACTGCCCTAAATGTCAGTAGGTTTTGCTCTTAAAACTATCTTAAAATAAATAAAATAACACAAAATCTGACTATATAATATTTCAACGTCAATAAAATAGAATTAGGTATAATCCGTACACACTTTTTCATTAAAAGGAAATTCCAGCCCAGAATATTATTATATTATTATTTATTGATGTTTTCAGTAAATGTAAACCCAAATTTACTGTCTAGGAAAAGCAGAATATACAAATAAAATTCCAGACCTGGAGTAATGATCAATAAAAAGGCTTAAGGGTGAGACTTTGTATGCCAGTTATTAGCATACATCGTATCACAGACCAGCGCTGGCCAAATCCACCATCTGTTGGACCTTTTCTCTCTCCGATCCTTTCTCCTTTAACACAAATCAAAACGCATTCTTGCGCTGCTCGGTTAAGTTGTCACATTTTCTACACAGCATTTGTTACCATATCTTTAGGGAAATCGGTGTCTTTAGTCAGAGGACCTGCTTTCTTGCCATTAGTCGAATGATATAAAACATGACAAAAGCGTGTCTGTGTGAAGCTGGGTGTTAGACGGGACTATTCTCTTCGGGACGGATATGTAGGGCAAGAGAGGAGCAGCAGGAGAGAGAAAAAGAGAAAAGGAAGCGAGAGAGAAAGAGAGGAGAGGCGGAATGGAAGGAGGAGATAAGACCGCATGCGGGAGCTAGGGGGCGCACTAGCTTAGGCATGCTCTAATGAGGATCAGGCAGAGAAAGGCAGAAGGCAAGAAAGAGTAACATAAATAAATACACAACCAGTTTTGTAAGAGCTAACATCTAAACAATATTCTTCTCCTTACTTACAACAAGAAGCATTAATAAAAATATCTATTTCTGACTTTCACTGTTGATAGTTTATTTTTAGTTATTGGCATAAATAGAAATGGATACAGTTATAGGAAGTAAATGAAAATAAATACATGCATAGTAAATAAAACATATATGCGATAAAAATATAAATAAAAGCTTCATCTGACCTATTTCACAAGTATGTCGATTAAAGATTTTGCTTTTGTTCATAAATATTTACTTTGACATGAAATAAGTTGTTTTCAACACATAAGACAGAAAAATGTAGTGAAACCTCTTTAACTATTCTGCTCCAGCACAAGGGATGGCGGTAAAACAAATGCATCTTTGAGCCAACTCGCGCACATGTCTAGCAAGTGTAGAGGATGCTGGGAGATTGGCGTGTGTCTGTTACCACTACAATCTACAGTGCATTGTTGTTTGAATTTTCTCACTCACTCTTTACCCAAACCGAGGTGCCAAAAAATTAATTACTCTCTTTGGGAAATTTCTTCTTTGAATCGGATCAATTGCAGAACATGAAATGCATGTGTGAATCATACTGGCAGATATTCATGCACTCAAAATAGCAAACAGGGCTGCCTACTTAGTACTTTTAAATAATGACAAACTTGGAATTTCTCCCATTGCTTCCATTGTTTGTTTGTTTTTTTTGTTTTTTTGTGTGTGGATTACGCCTTTGTAAGTGGCAGTATATGGCAACATAACAGCAATGCAATTTTTTTTCTATTATGTCCATATCAATGTGAACTTGTAAATTATCATTTGTTATTTTTTCTAATATATTACAGCTGGGGGACCTGATTTTCACTTTACCATGACGGCAGAACTCACTCTGAGCTTAGAGTTGTGAAAAGTGCTTATAAACTCATCGCAGTGAATATTTACGATAATCAGAATGCATTAGGTAAGTGAGCGATACATGTGGGCTGCTGCAAACAGTTTAAAATGAACTAGTTCTGTTTTTTATGTTTTAAATAAGTGAAAAACAGGCGCAGGAGCCTTTCATAAGCATTTTCAGGGGCGTATACTGCTTTAAAAAAATACATATTATGCTAAATTGACTTTTGTAAGCTTTTAATGCATGTTCCAACATTGTTCCCACATCAAAATCATGCCTGCAGTAGCATTTAGCTTCATTCACCCTAGTTGATGAATCTTGCAAAGAAATCCTCTCCACTGCGAGCGTCAAAAACACTCAAATGTGAATTTCCCCAATTTGGGATGTTTACTCGATCTGTGACTAGCCTCTGAGAATCGTCTGTGCTGTTTCTAAGTCCATAAATCATCACCAGACTTGACCTGAGCATTTCTGTTGTCAAATCACAATCATTACAGCTACAACAGCATGTAGCTGATGTAGCTACGCAATGTTTATTTTTTTTTGTGTAATACTCTGCAATCAGTAGATGGGACCAAAACTCAGTTAGTGCCATGCAAAACTGCAGAGGTATTTTTGCGTTTTATAATTAAAAAAAACAAAACAATTCTAAAACATGAGATGCCAATTTAAAGGTATTCGAGAGCATGTATAGGCTAATAAAAATACAATCCCTAATATTTGTTCTTTAAAAGTGTTTTTTCTCTGCAGCATTTTTCCGCAAAGTGAAAACTGGGGGAACCACCTAAGCATAGCTCTTATTTCCGGGTTGATGAGATGTAAAATACTTTTTTATTACCTGGTAGATCCATAATAAGAAGGACTTGTATTGCTGCCCGTTGGCCGAGCGGTTGTGGCGCAGCTCACGTGTGCCGGGCTTCGGGTGCAGCTGGCAGCAGTGTCATGGGTTTGAATCCTGACACCGACAATGTGCTGCATGTCCTCCCTTCTCTCTCATCCCCCATTTCACGCTTAGCTTTCCTGACTAATAAAGCCTTAGGGCCAAAAAAAAAGAAAGAAAGAAAGTATTTTAAAAGCAGCACTTTGTGGAAAACACAAAATCAGGTACCCAACCTTTAACGAACATTGATACATTATGATTGTTACTTGTTTACTTGTTTACTTGTTTTTAAAATAAAATTGGACATACAATTTGGTAGGTTTCATGGTTGACTACTTGAGCCCTCTTTTCTCAAATGCTCAATAATTTTTACTTTTTGAATTAACAATAGTAGAGTGCCATTTTTTCTTTTATACCCATCTCTGTTCAGTAACCAGTAGAAAATATTGTATTTTTTTCAATTGCAGAACACACAGTTTTACTTGGAATTGGAATCTTTCACATGATAGCATCTGCTAATGGATTCACATGTATGCTTTTATGCACACATTAACATTTCCCGTGCATGTGCATGGGCAAACCAGGGCTGTTGTCGCCTCATTCATTCCCAGCACCTGATCTCCATCTGAATTGACATCTGTAATGCCGTCTCTTTTCATCTGTGCTCCAGTTGAAATCGGCCAATCACAGCACAGCTCTGAGCTTGCCTGTGAACTGCATGTTTGTGTCAGTCACTGTTACAAGTCAGCCTGTATTTTTAACTCATCTCAAGCAGAACTGTAATCTTGCCCATTGAACCTTCAAATTGGTGGATGTTACCTGAAAGAGAATTGTGGGAGGAAAAACATTGCACGTTGCTTATCATCCTTCCTGCCTCTGTCAAACTGCTGTTTTCCTCCCTCCCACTCTGTCCATACACATGCTTTCTTTTTTCCCAATGGCTCAAAACTCAACAGACAACAAAGTGCAAATTAAATCTGGTATGCCTTTTCCAGTGATTGATCACCTATCTACAGTATATCTACCTATCTCTCTATCTATTAATTACACAGTGGTTCAGATCAACTGTACAGTCCTTGGCATTAAAAAAAACCATATCAAAACAACTTGATAATGCAATTCATTTTTAATTTGTAAATTATTTATGTATATATTATTTATATTTATTTTATATTATTATTATTATTTTTATTTATATTATTAATTTATTATTATATTATTATTTCATTCTTGTGTCAATTTTGTACCCACTTTTAGAGTAAGCAGAGATTCCTATGGTGTCAATTTTTGGGGGGCAAAAACACAACATTTAAGTATGCAGATTTCTAAGAACCAGAAGTAATCTTTTTTTTTTTTTTTTATAGAAAAAGATTCTTATAGACTCTTTCTCAACTCTCTTCACTGATTCACTGAACTGCCTGGAGAACGGTCTAACTGCCTGGATAACAGTCTCGACTCCATATGAACGGTTCTTCATCAGCCTCGAAGAATTGGTTCTTCTCCTGAGTGGGTCTAGCTCCACCGTGTATTCTGCAAAATTGAGGCGTGTTCGCCTGTCCATGCAGGGAGGTCGGATCTCTCCACTGTGGAACTCCTACAGGTTTCTACTTTTTCCCAAAGAGGTTTGGTAGTTTTTCCTGGCCGAGAAGGAGGGTTGGGACAATTGTCTAAGGAAACGGGATGCTGGGACTTACCAAGTCCCTCTGAACATTGTTTATTCCGTTTTTATTCTGTTTTTTCGACTGTAGCCCCTCGAGGGCAACTGCTGTTGTGAGTTTGGGCATTGCAAAAATAAATGTAATTTAATTGAATTCCGATGATTTGCTCATACAGTAAGTGATGTTCGCGAGTGCAAAAAGATTTTCTGCTCAGTCGCTTTTTCACCTTAAAAAAAGGCAACCAAACAGTGAGAGTTGCGACGCTAGGCTAGCTGTGATGCTAATTCATTCAGAGTCTCTTATGGACATTAGAAGCGGCGACAGAGGTGAAGAAGTTGGACATACTTCCCATGATTTATCTGTGTCATTGAAACATGAACAATCAGACACGAGAAAAGAGGGGAGGGCTGATTAACACAGTTGAGTTCAGTGCCATCATTTATGTTTGATGCCGCTTAGCTTTGGTCGTAAATGTAAAAGTACGATAGTTTGAGTCTTTAATTTTTGCATCATGCATCATCTCTCTCTTCTGAAAAAGACAAAAAATAGAACGTACAGCCTGACGCTGTTTGCAGTGTGTCCTCTGCTCCTTTTCATCGGCCACTGGGCTCCGTGTTTGCGGAAGTGTCCGTAAAGAGCCTGCTGGACCGCAACATCGTAAAAACAGCTTTGACGATCTGAGGAAAAGTCCAGTTGTAACAGCTCCGGACTACAACTGTCTTCAACTAGAGATAACAGGGACTGACTAGGCACAACTGAAAACTCAGGAAATTGGGATAAAAATGTGTCTCAGCTCTAGAGGAGAGAAAACGCTGTTACTTGATACCTTTTACCACCAGTACAAAAAGAATATGACATCAATAGGGAGAAATCTTAAGAATAAAATATAAAAGATTGAATTATGTTAATATCAAAGCTATGAGTAATGTATAATAATTAATAATAAATAATCATAATAATATATAATAATAATATAATAATAATTAATATAATTATGATTATTTATTATGTTAAACATATTATTTATTATTATTATTATTATTATATTATTTCATTTTCTTCCATTTACGTTTTCACCCCAATCTTTTGTTAGACACAAATTCTTTTGACTGGAATTAAGAATTTGTCAAGTTTATTTAAAGTACATGTTCTTGTCCTTTAATCTACCCAGACAAAAAAGAGAACATGCATTGAACTTCACAAAAAAGTCTTCATCAGGCCAGGGAATCAGAACAGTTTCTCAGTATGTGACTTTTGCTAACAACCATGCTAACTGATTGAACCATTCTTAACCAAAATAAATGGTCAATTTATTGAGCCTTGTAGTTACAGTACAGACTCTTATTGTAATTAATTTCACAATTCACTGAACACAAGACAAATGGAGACTATAGTTAGTAGGAATGACATATGAAAAAAATCCTTGTCCAAGTTTAGTAATCAACATTATGAACATCTAAAGTATATTTCTTATTGAGCCTCTTGAGCTTCACCCCTGCTGCCTTTCTCTCTTTTTCCAGACTCTGTGTGCTTCGTGTCTTTGTGTTTGTTCTCCTTTTCCTCTCTCTCTCTACTCTCAGTTACAGGATTATAGCGCCGAGGGTCAGAGCCGCTGTGCACTGGACTAAGAGAAGAGATTAGCTCCCCAAAGTTCCTGCCCAACACTGTTCATAAAAAGAGGTGAGGAGGATTAGACCAAACATACATTCCATAGATTACATACGAAGTGGTACTGTCCACTGGCATTTAACTGGTCATGGTTATCCCATATATTGTATTGTAATTGGTCTTAAACCTGAGTACCTTGGCATCTAATCTGTTAGAACAACAAAAAGTTTACAAAAACAAATTTACTTCATGTTCACTGAAGCCGTTCTCACCCTTTGAAATAACCAGACTTTTAATCACGGTTCAAAACCACCCATTCAATTCAAATTCCAAGATTTGTACACCATGTACCTTTTACTTTGTTTTTGTACGTAAGTATCTTTGAGTGTATACTATACATTTACAGTTCAAATGGGTCAAACCCACATAGTATAAAGGATACAAAACAAACGTTCTACTGAGGGAATATTTGTGTCTCATTTATTGTAAATCCCAAGATTGATACTTTTAATAAATGAAACCCATCACAACCCAACGGTATGCCAAAGCACCCTCCCTCCAGTGTATTGCTAGAGCTATAATTAACTATTGCTTGTGACAGGGAGCCGTGTGGGTGTCAGGATGACCACCGGCGATGACACTGTGTACCGCATCACCTTTGTAATTACAGCGAAACAGCAGATTGGCAGCTCAGTCTCTCACGTCAGCTCAAAAACCCATGCTCTGAAAGGATACCTGCCTCCACGAGGCCCCTCAATGCCAAAACCACAAGCCAGACATGTTTGGTGACAGGCGCTATCATTTATCCTACCTCAGTCAGAAATGCATTAGGCAGATGAGGGCTGTCTGCCTATCTGATCCGTCTGTATGTGCTGGAGACAACGTGGGCGCTGGAAGTAGTGAATTTCAGATCCTTGACAGCTGCAATCACACTGTGGAAAACACCATTTGAAGTGTGATCAATATCATCAGGCGCCTCATCAACTCGATCCACCCACCATGAAGCTTGTCGTGGGTTGTTTATGAGTGGAAAGAAGATGGAGGACAGGAAATTCAAACTGAATCTCAAACACGTCCATCACTCAAGAGGGGCCTCAGTGAGTATTTTGTTTGATGCTCCACTGTCACTGGAATTGGAACAACGGAGTTTAATAAGTTACTTTTCAAACTCACCTAAGTGACAGGACTGATGTCAAATTGCAACCATCTTTCTTATTCCACTGATTCTTTAGCAGGTGACAGAAGCATATCCCAGCAACTGTAGCCTTAGGGGGACATTCTCTGGACAGCTAAGGCCTCATTTATCAAGCGTTTGCTCAGGTGAAACCAGATAACCGTGCTAAAACTGGAGCAAAAACCGACTGAGTTGACACGCAGAATGCTAAAAAAAACACTATTTCCACACTGTTAACATTGTAACAATCAAAATGGCTAAATTAACCCCTATAGAGGCACATGCGACATGTGCTGAACATAGCCTGAATGCGTTTTTAAGATTTCTAACCTGAAAATTTTATAGTGGTGGGTGTCGCCTAAAGGTGGGGTGTAGGTGGGGAGGGGGCGTGGCAGAGCTGGGTTCACTCTGACAGCTGCACATTGAGAGCTGCGGTTCCCTCTGAAGTGAGTGCAGAATACCTAATGCATACCTGAGGTGCTACAGATGGAGAAGTCAAAGACAGAGATCTTTACAAGGCATTTTGAAAGGCACCATTAATATTTCATCAAAAGTGCGTTTACACAGGCAAACAAACAAAAAAGGAAGAGTGTCGCCTTAATCCGCCCTGCAGTCTCTCATGTCACTCTCAAACACACATCTGCTCCGTTCAGACTTTTGATCCAACTTCAGTCACTCCTCTATCCGTGCAGCCGCCTCAGCCCTACACTTTTGTTCTTACACTTCACAGTTCACTCTTTTATTTCACATAGTAGTAAATACTTTCTTGAATATAAGTGGGGTTTTAATTGAAAGGTGGAACGGCAACAACATGCTCCTTCAGCATTAGTCGGAGAAAAAAATCAAGGTGAATTTTTTTATTTTGATTTACTTTTAGTTGTAAGGATTATTAATGTATTTAAACATTTATACTCATGGGTCATCCAGTGAAAGTCTCTGGATTTTCTATTACTGGGGACTTTAGGTGCTGACACCCAAACACTAACTACACAACACAACACAATAAAAGACAGTCAGGGTGTTGGACTGGAGGGAATATAGTACTTGTTTACCCCAGCGGCATAATGCAGGAAAGGGGCTCTCCAAAAGTCTGTAATGTTAATTTATCATAGAGAACATGTAGTGTAATAATAATAATGTCTGTAGCCAGGGCCCAGAATGTTGTCCTGTACCATAAGTAGCTCATCATTTGACATTCTGTTCATAATAAACCGCACTATTGACATGAACGGCGTTATAATCGAAACGGGTCAGTTTACTTCCTGTTCAAAACTGCAGAACTGAAAAGACTTAACTCTTTTCACTGTAACAAGCAGCAGGTTATCATTTACATGTCTTTATCTTTGAAAAATGGCTATGTGGCATTTTAGAGCCCTATATTCATCACTTGGGAGTCCTATTTTTCAAATTATCTGAACTAAGCACAGGGATGTGGGCGGGAATAGGGGGTAGATGAAAACAGAAATTTCATTAGCACTACTTAGCAGAAGTACTCAAACACACAGGAATCAATCAAAAATACTTTTAGTGCACTATTGTAACGAGGTTAAAGGCTCATTAAAGTTGATTTTGTATAATATATATATATATATATATATATTTTTGTAATTAAAAAAATATTATTTTTTTTTGCACTAAACAGTTCTTTTTCTTTTATGGCAGTGCAATGTAAAACCAAAGCTAAGGTATCCAAATGTACTTTCAAACACCTGAATAATGCATGTGAGAACTTCTGACGGGCGCTAAACCCGCAGTTACCCCATGTGCCCGTCAGTGCAGCCAAAACCCTCCATGCTACAGGAAGTTGAGGTCACATACATATGCCTATCCCGCCAGTGCACACGTCCCTCATACATACGTGCAGAGACACATGGCACAGTGGCAGATCAACATGAGACAGTGAGAGATAGCAGCAGCTTGCCGTCTTCGCCGGGAGCAGCTGATTAAATAAACATGTCAAGTTGTGTGCGTTTTAATGATGATCAGCCCCAGCCCTGGTTCTCCCTGTGAACTGCCAGCCAAAAAAGATTGACATGGTTCCACTCCCCAGACCTCCTCTTCCGCCTTTTCTCTCCACCCTGCCTCCTATCCACAATTCTCTGTACAGTGTTGACAGAGATGGAGAGAACGGCAAGTCAAGAGATTCAGGTCTAGGGAATGGGGGTTGTTTGTATGTGATGATTTTGATGATTTGAAAAGAAAGAACATCATTCAAACCTCTTTCCCCGGTAGTGTAGGCTTTGACATAAGAGTGAATAACACGCCTGACTGGTAAATGCTCTGTTTGTGTGTTTGCGCACCCTTAGGTGAGCCGTCTCTCTGTATTCCTTACCTCCTTTGAAGCACAAGGGCCTCGGCGCCGGATTAAAGTTTGTTTGTTTTACGTTTAGCGTGCAAGAGCTGCCATTTTATTCTTCTTCCGTCCCGGCCTAAGCGCACACATTCACGGTGAATCTAACAAGCTCTCTCTCTCTCGCTCTCTCTCTCTCTCTCTCTCTCTCTCTCTCTCTCACAGCTCAGATCAGAAGTATACTGTGGAGTGCTGAGGCTGCATATGTAAATGGTGAGAGATTGTCAAGTGTCTGGGTGTGCATACATCAGGGTAATCAAGCCAGCGCTGATGGTGAGAGCTGGCTCCAGGAGAAGATCTGCAGTACTGGCAGTCACACAGCCGTCACTGAACTGCTGCCAATAATGGCTTTGAGAGGTGCTGGAGGAGGAGGATGGGGTATGGGCTATGTATGCGTGTTTACCCATACACAGACATGCCCATCTGCAACGTGCCATCTATTTTCTATGTGTGCATGTATGTATGTTAATGTGACACCTCTATGATAGAAAAGCTGATTGAGAGTGTGAAGGTGAAGCCAAACTGCCCACAGATGGTAGACAAACTTACCCAGCTTCACCTTTCTTGGCAATCATATATTGTAACCTCAAATGCATCCTAATTGTACCAGTAGATAGCTCGTTTTTCAAGTTGCTGATTCCATAATACACTGTATCAACCTGTCATCTAGAGTGAATTGTTAGTTTGAATGACCCATATTTAAATGCTGGTAATGTAAATGTAGTCCTTCTCTGCTGTCTCACTTAACTTTCCAAGTTAAATGGTGTAATTGGCAATGCAAAGGTTGTCAAAAGTTGTAATCCCTGCTACTTCCTTTTCGGTGCATTTATATGGACTCAAAGTATTGAAAAGAAAGCCAATTTTTACCCCACAATGATATTTCAAAGAACAGCTTAATTTCATTGGGTAAAGCTTTGTCAGAGAAAGCATACTCACAACACAAGACCCTTACGGCAGCAGCCTGCA
Source organism: Chaenogobius annularis (assembly GCA_015082035.1). NCBI lineage: Eukaryota > Metazoa > Chordata > Actinopteri > Gobiiformes > Gobiidae > Chaenogobius > Chaenogobius annularis. Next base: position 333,499 of record BJKM01000193.1, on the reverse strand, counting down.
CATTTGATTTCATGGACGGATCTAAGTCAGGCCACGGACACCCACCTCGCCATATGCCCACTCGCACTCATGCCAAATCTACAGTCTCTTTGCCCGTCCTTTACATGTTATTCATGCTTAGTCTTACAATTCTATTCTACTCAGCATTATCCTTTATCCTCCTCTGTCATGCTCCACTCTACCCTATTGTGTCCTGTAGCACTTTATTCCCCAGCCTGGGCTACAACGCATTGGCACGTCTGATCAACTAAACAGATCTCCCAGCAGGCCTTGCTCCTCTTCCCCGCGGAGCGACCAGAAGTGGGAGGAATGTTAGCATTGCATTACCGTACACAATGTCCTCAGTGAACGACACGGTTTTACTCCAGCCTCCTGGGATCTTATGAAGGCCTCTTTCTTTTCTCCTGTTTTCTATGATATTGCCCTCTCCTCTCTCACCTCCCCCTACCCAAGGCACTGCTCTCCACACATGTGCGATAGACAGAATATCAGGATTACAGTATGAGCTGACACAGTGACACGGTGTTAATCGTCAGAGTCGTGTTTGTTGCCCGCCCAAAAACTGTCACCCTCTAATAACGAGCCCCCAAAAACCCCAACACACAATTGGCGTTCGAATGGCAGGAGTGGCACAATAGGCACAAAAACCCAGCAATCTTGTCAACATATACAAATGGATAGGCACAAAAAGGGGAGGAAGCAAGCTCGCATCCTCTCCTCTGTTGTTGTCATAGAGAACACATGCGTTGCCTTCAAGTCTTCTTCCTGAGTGGTGTCAACTGAGGGCTGCAATTAATTTGGGTAATTGCTCCCCCATACACTTATATGTACCCATCCCAAACCGCACCTACCTATCAGTCCTATTATTCTCGCACTCATCCACGGATCTGGCACTAACAGTCCTATATTAGCCCCCACACATGTTCAAGACCATAGTTTTCTATCAGGACATGACTGGTTTACATAAAGACTGACATTTGTTCCAACGTAATGAGTTGCTTTTATTGTCATTTGAACAGAGCACATATGTTGGGGTTTGACATCTATCAAGCTACATCTTACAAGTTCTTTTACTAAATGTGAAGTGGGCGTATTGAACATGTAAGCTTTTTGGCCTGCTATATGAATTGTGCTGAGATGTGCTTAATGTCAGAATTACAAATGCGCATTGACGAACTGACAACATAATAATCATTTCTGGCTTTGTGGTAATTTAACACCTTTGTATTATTCGATTTATATTTTCTATGATTTCATTGTTTAACTGGGCTATTTGAAGAATACTTATGACTTACTAAGTATTGAACAAACAAAAACCTTGTTTTTAAGAAAATACCATTGTCTTTTTATACCTATTTGTAATATAATTGGATAACATTATGACATTTCAGTGCTTCCTGTTGAATCAAAAATATTTCAATTCAAATTTTGAACAGAACTTGGTTAATAAAACCGTGTTTATGCAGGATGAGGAACTAGCCACTCAATGTCAAGGCTGCCATCTTAATTTGGTAACCCGCTGACATTAACATGTGATTTTCTCAAGGTAAAAACTGTAATTGGCTGTGTGCACTAGAAATGAGGCTTCTCCTGCTTCACAGGCAGCATGTGTATTACTACATGTATTATTCTCTTCAGCCCAGATCAGATATTCAGATCTGAGTGTTTGTGTTTGTAACAGCACTGCCATAGGGAAAGTATGTGGAGGAGCGGCAGCTGCAGACTCGGGCCTCCCAAACCAAACCAGGCTGAGGCAAAGTGACAGCCCTGTATATCTCTGTACTGGCACTGACAGCTGACAGATGGATAGCACTCATACACCGCAGGAGAAAGAGGGAGAGGAGCGGGGGAGGGCACGACGGAGAGAAAGACTGAACCAGAGAAAGCCCTCAGGATGATTCGCCAGCACTGCTCTGTTCAGAGGCCGGCGTTTGATTGAGTGCTACAGAGAATAATAAACCCTCCATGCACTGTAAAAACCACTGGGGCATCTTACAAAATAAGTTCTATTGTAAGTTATGCTAAATAGCATGTAAAGTCATACATTCTCTTAAGTGTGTTACATTTATGAAGTTGTATTTATGAAATTCTCTCGTGACCCATGTTTGCTGCTCCAGGCCAATCACAGCCTTGTTCTTTTTCTTCTCAACCAATCCCTCTCAAGCAACTCAACCTGCAATTTCAGGTATGACTCAGAACCCCGCCTCTTCTCCACCACAGCAACAGCGGGAGAGACAGTGCCACAATTGAAGTGCACAATTATCGAATCTCCAAATCCAGGCTCACTTTATTTGAGTTAAACAAACAGTTTTTTACAGTGTAGAGGCAACGCTGTGCCAAGCTTTCGTTCCTTCCTTATTTGTCTCTGCATTTTCTTCCTAACCTAGCTCCCTCCTCCATTAATTCTCTCCCCAAGCCTTTTAATGTGGCCCCTCCTTGGGCAGTTTGCGTATGCTCCTGTATGCTCCTTCATGCTTTGCCTTCTATCCCCCAGGCCCATCAACACCCCACACCCCATCCTTTCCCCTTTCTCTCTCCAGCCCTATCTGACTCTATCTGCCATCCACATGCACGTGTCTGTCTCTATCTGAGGTGTGAGAGACAGGGGTAAGAGGTCCCTGTCAAACAAACCAACAGTCCTCACTCATGGATTCCCCAGTGTATTTGAAAGTACAGGCCGCGCACAGATACACAGTAGACACATGGCAGCGCTCAGGGAAAGAGATTTGAAAGAGATGTGCTTCGAACAGGCAGCAGAGTCATATCAAACAAGTGTAGACAATCGGAACATGTGAAGAGTGATTGGTGAGCATAACCCCATGGAATTTACTATTTTCAGATGTATTTCCAAGGCTGCTTAAACACTATCGAGTAAAATCAAATACATTTCATGGATTTGTGTTAAGATATACCATAGTTGTAGTGTTACAATGCCATTTGTAAAGGGAAAAAAAGATGACGATGAGTGAGTTGGACTCTTTTCCGGTGAAGGAAGAGTGAATACTTTGTTTATGTGTGTCTAGCTTATTTGAAGACTAAATTTAACTGAATTGATGGAAATGATTTGGAAATCCAAATAAATCATGAAATTGCATGTTGTGTAGGCAACACAAGGACGTCAGAAGTACAAGGACTCCAGTCTCTAACACTCTGAATAGTGAAACCCCTAATACCCAGACTAAAGAACGGCAAGCATAACAGTTAATTAATAAGTTGCAAAATTAAGAACGTTTTAACGCTGAAATTATAAGAATGAGTCTGGTGGACTTCAAGAACATGAAGGAGCACTTCTGAATCATCATCAGACTTCATAAAGAGTTCACAAATGAAACACAGAGAAAGTAACATAATGGTCAGGACCATTAATGTATGACATGATGACAAAAGATGATCACAGATAATGTTTGCCTTCTAGTATTTGACATATGAAACATTTGGACTCATGTTAATATATTAATGCAATGTGTAAAATATATGGACAACAACAGATGATTTGTCCTTGCTGTTAACAGTGGATTTTACAGCTTTTTTTGTTCATCAAAAATTCCCACTAAAGTACAAGCAGATTTATAACCTCTATCTACATCAAGGACAAAAAAAAATACTACCCACTACCTTTGTACCCCCCCTCCCCCCCAATTTGTGCCCTTTTTCTGTTATTCAGTGTAAAGGCAATGAAGTTGCAAGTAAGAAGGGGAGTTAAAGGCAGAGAATTGTATTGTTCTAAGGCCAGATACGCAGGGATATTGGCAGCGTTGTATTGGGTCGACGGCAAACACCTCTCTGACAACATGCACACACTCAGGACCATGTTCAGTTCCGCTCTATTTTCCATCTCCTGCATGAGGGTTAATGTGTGTTCCAGTGCCCCCTCTCTCTCTCCCTTTTTCTGCCTCCTCTCCCTCTTTCCTTCCCTCCTTCCCTTGGGTACGTCTAGCCTGCTTTGCATCCCAGCGTGGACGGAGACGCTTAGATGCTGCTTGGCTGACCCAGAGAGTGTGGAATTGAACGATGTTTACTAAATAGCCCCCATGTCCCTGTGCTTGGCATTTGGTAGTCAAGACTCCACTCGCCTGTTATGAAGTGCGTGTGACGCATAGCCTGCAGTAGTGGCATGTGGCATACATGGTGTGCTCCTATCAGGGCATAGTGTTCAAAGATCTACACAGAAAGTCGGCACAATTAGTACTCCAGTTTTGGAATATGTTTTCCAAGCTGCATTTGTCAAGGGAACAACGTACACTCATTCTTACAAAGTGCTACACAGTGCTCCACATTTGCTGTGACAGAAAATCACACGAGGTGCTGCTCAAATAAATGCAAAATGAGGTTTTGACACAAAAACCTTACCAAAAGTGTCTTTTTAATCTTCATTTTTGGTTGTGTGATACTGTACATTATTTGAACTTTATAGTGCATATAATACTATTCCCTTGATGGTTAGACTCTTATCTTTTTTCTTAAATTTACCGTTGTTTACATTACTGGAAGGGGCTGAAATATCAAGTGTAGAAGAGTGAACAAGATTACAATTCAGAAGGTAAACACAGAACTTAGTAATTATTTCAACAATGCATGCACTTTTAAGAATTGGAGACACAGTTTTTACAAGTCACACCTGAGAATGTCCAGGTTTTCTTTCCTGACCATTTCAGGCCTTTCACTTAAGACTGAACTTAGGCCCCAGTTTCACTCTCAAAGCGCTCCTAAAACTGTGGCCGTGCCGAAAATTAATACATGTGGATCTGATCGATGTGCCAAAGGGTTTGTTAGAGCAAGGGACTACTTAGACAGATTTAAATACCTTCCTCTTTCCCCAGATCCAACTTATGACTTATGTTTTGTGACAGTCCTGTAAATTGTATTCAACAGATTTATGCAAGTTATATACAACAAATAGCTTTTAAATTCACAATGTTTTTCTATTGAGAGACTTGTTAGCTGTCCCATTTCAAATGTTTGGATCTTTTTATAACCACCAAATGCTCTGCTCACATACACACACCCACACACTCACACACGCAGAGCTGCCCATAATGGCTGCAGAGGGACACGGCAGGCTCATCATAAATCAAGATGATAAATCCTGATCATAAGTCAGTCATGCTGCTGTCAGAGGCAGCGGGCGGAGACATGCCCTCAGACGACAGGGACACAGGTGACACCCATCACCTTCACCTGTCACACACCACATGCACTGGGCCTCTGTGGCAACAAATACATGATCTCCTTTAAGCATCAGTCCAAGGACACAAGAAAAAACATTTATTTTTATACAACTACTATCTCCAAAATCAATAGCATTTTTATGGGAATGTTATTGCTTTGGAACAGAAGTGGCCCGAGCTATTAGCCTGGGTTAACCCTCATTATGGAATCGTCATTGATTCCTCCCAACAAGCAATTTTCCTAATTAAAATCAGCATAGTTTGCCTAAATAAATAGGACTAATAGAGTATTATTACAGGGGCTGCTGTTATTGTGTGGTGAACAGACGAGTGGTCCCTTTCTCTTTACTGCACTGCCACGCTTTGTGCGCAGACAAGAGTTAAAACAGCCCGGGTAAAGCAGGGGAAGACTCAGAGTGTTTGACGGAGCTGGTCCTTGTGCCGCTTGTCACGCACATTTGATATTTTGATAGCGCCCCGTCTCTTCCCATTAGCCCCCGGGGTCCTGAAACCATTTTAGATGTTTATCGGCAAAGCACTGGGGGTTAATTTGGTGTCTCGTCAGGAGCGCTGCCACAGAACGGTATCGCAGTGTCACCCATCGCACACAATCGCCGCAATCGGCCAGGCTTATCAGAGGAGAGTTGTGTTACACTGACTGACACATGACAATGACCCTGGTGACTCTCCAGGGCTGATAGCATCCAAGGTTTCTTTTCTACTACGTTTTTCTCAGTGGCTTCCTTCCTGCCCCCACCTTTACGTCCTCGGTGGCTGCAGGCGATGGTGAAATTGGGACTTTGTCTCTGGGGAAGTCTGGGAGAGTAGGAGGGATGGTGAGCGGTCTTTGTAAGAGTGTATTACTCACAGCACAGATAACACACGCAGTGAACCCAGTGCACGGACCCACACATACACCACTGGCAGACAGTGTGTTAGGGATAATATGCATGCATATCTCTCACCATCCAGTTTTATCAGCAACAAAAAGGTATTGGTTTCACTGTTTGGTGTGGAACGGCATGGAGCCACAGGGCAGGGCTGCTCAATAATCTGTTAACACACACAAGGAAGTGCACACGCAAGTTCACTGGTGCACATTTGAACCGAAAAACACACATAATGCACTCGCTACACGCTTTAAATATTCTACTGATATGAATGTTTGATGTGATGATTGATTTATTTACACTCATATTTTTTGGTAACTTAGTTCAGTAAGCAATTACCCGCCTTGACTTATTTATGTAGGTTTAGGACTTGTATCTGACCCGGTGTTGGGGCTAGATTATATTTGTACATCATTTATCTGAAGAATTTAAATTATTTTGTTGCCAAATTATTAGTGCATGTAATAGTTTTTCTTATAAAACAAAGACACAGATCAGAAAACCATACTCATAATGGTGATGTGCATTTGTTGCAGTCATTTTCTGTGTATTGTGTGGTGTGTGAGCAGTGAGCGCATGTGTGTGTGTATAATTCTTTGGGCGCCAGCCATGTCAATCAGCCCCCTGCAGCGCCACTGCCCTTCACACTTGTGTTTATCTGCTGCTGCTGAGGACTGGGGAGACTGATAAGAGTACATCACTGTGTGCCTGCCTTCTCTTCCCTCCTCTGTCTGTCAAATACACACATATACTACACTTATATAGACAAACACAGTCTCCCATATGCAGCTGTGCCTTCTGCGCTCGTCATCATCAATGAATTCAGTTGGGTTATGCTTGCTCAATTATACGCTGCAGTGTTTGAAGCTCGACCTGCTCAATGTTGTTATTCACCACATTGTTCCTTCTGCTTAACATTTCCATTTTCCACATAGAAAGCGTTATTGACAGTGATCACAGCGGTCTAAAAGAGATCTTGATTCTGTTCAAGAAGCTTGTTTCATATCATGCACTGTTAAAATGAAGGATCAGAATTCATTTCGCCTATCAAAGCGTTTGCTTCTGGCGATGTTGATTAGCACAAACCACCTAAATCCTTTTTATACCCCTACCTTAGAAAATTTCTCTTTTCATGTTTGATGACTGGCGACTGCACAGCTCTGCATTTCCCTTGTGCCCTGCCATTGTTACCATGGTTGCCTGACAATATTGGAAGCCTTTGTGTCACCCATGTCCACCTGTCACTCAAGGACAGAGGCCACTTTGGGCACACATTGCGGTGAATGGAAGCATAAGCACAGTGTTCCTCATACATTTCTATTAAGTGGGTTGACTCCATCGTATGTGTGAGTCCTCAGTCAGCCAGCTGAGTCTGCAGTCAGTTTACGTTTGACTGCAGGGCAAAAGCTCCTGCAAGAAATGAATTCTGACTCGCCGAGCGCATCACACAAATTCCTTTTCTCATATTCCGACACAAAAGACAACATATCTGCATTGCATTAGCCCAGGGACTACTTCCTCATTCTGACGATGATTTAGGGACGTGGACATCTCCCTGTGAACATCTGCAGAAGACACGCAGAAAGACAGAGATCAAGAGGAAAGGCAGGGGCAGATTTGTGCAGTGGCAGAAGGGGATATTACAAAGAAGAAGATGGGAGAGGATGGAATTAGGTTTAGTTTATTCTCTATGTATTCATTGTCTGTCAGATTGTGTGAGATCAAATTGTACATATTAAATGCTTTGTGAAATATGACTTAATCTGTTTGGACAATTATACACTTTCGATTACAAAAACTTTTTTGCGTTAAAGGTTAGAGCTTGGTGATCTTTTAACAAGTTACTGCACAATAACACACTATCACGAGGGCCCTTTCTCTGTTGAAAAGTGTCCAAGCCTTGTACAAACGACTGTCTTTCTTTGTCCTTGAGGTGTTGCTTTGTTCCTCAGTTGTCACTTAGTCCCAGAGATGCCACTGTCATAGTGACAGACTGCAAAATAAGATGGAGGAGGTGGATATCATCTACAAATGTAGAGTACAATTATATTTTTACTGAAGCGTTGTTGTAAAGAATGTCTGTGTGGTACGTCATATGATGAAAAATTGCCTATGATAAATTGGCAGAACAAATATAAAAATTAGGTGATATATTTTCAACCTTAAAGTTGAATTCTAGAATTTGATGATGGAAGGCAGGGACCTTTATAACTCTTTATTCACTGTTTTTGAAAGAAATATCCAAACATATAATCCACATGTCAAATCCTATCATTATTCATCTCTTTGGGACTGTCTCCACAATATTGCATTGTAATCTGAGTATAGTCATTTGCACTAACAGCTATCACGTTTTTGGGGTTGAATAATGGCACAACTTTTGAAGCTATTGAAAAAATGATTTCACATTAGATTATTTATGCTGACAGAAAAGAGGTCGAGCTTTGTTCCATTTTTGTTTTAATGTGGATAGGCCCAGTAAATGAAACTATATTAACCATAAATCAGTAAATCCACCAGCCACACAACTATTTCCACCACAGACTTCTGCCCTGTCCTCCAGCTCAATTTTAGATAATTATAGAATGTTGTGATGTCATCTGAACTTAACATGTTCATGGGTTTTGTGAGGACCTCCCCCCATTCAAAAGATATAATATTTTGATTTGAATGGTGCTATTGTTATAACGACATGTCAAATCCTTATGCATGAAAACCTTGAATAGACCCCCTCATGTTCCCTCAACTCCCAAAAGTATCTCTGAACAGTTTCAGGAATGGTCTTTTCAGATTGGATCCTCATAGCAAATATCTAATAGAATGCAGTGATTTGCTTATCAATTTGGTTTTATGTAAGATGCTATTCTTAAAACAAGCTTGGTTAAGCAACTTGCCACTCCATTACAAAAATCAGACCTTTTTTACTAATTAGCCCAGATAGTGACTTCTGCCTCATTGCCTCTATATGCTTTTACTTTCACCAGTTCTTATTCTCACACGGTTAGAATGTGTGACTTGTCAATGGGAAAAAGGGGTTTAACCTCCGCTCCTCCTGGTTGAGTGGATGTCAAGTGTATTTTTGTGGGTGTGTTTTAGGCAAAGAAACCAAAGGGAGAGGCTAAGATGCAGGTGGACCTCTCATTACACAGAGCCATGTGGCGTGTCACTCAACTATAACTACGTGCACGTTCACATCTGAGCTCTTTCACATTACTCATCCTCTGCTTGCCCCAGCTGACCTCCAACAAACACACACACACACACACACACACACACACATCAGAATCAGAATCAGAATCAGAATCAGAAAGAGTTTATTGCCATTGTCAATGAACAAAATTCAAAAACGTAGGAACTTGTCTCGGCCTTAAGGTGCAACATAAAACACTGAGTAACGACAGTAATAATAAAACAACATATAATTCAATCAAAAAAGGGCATGCATTAGGAAACAATTTAAAATTACTATACAATAAAAATAAAAAATAGGCATTCTATGTACACAAGTTTACAGTTATGTTAAAGTTATAGTGCAGAAAGTGACAGTGCAGTGAGTGATGAATATTGCAGTTAAAAGTACAGGTGTTTTCAAGTGTTCATGAGTCCAACAGCAGAGGGAAAGAAACTATTCTTGTGGCGGGAGGTTCTGGTCCGGATGGACCGTAGCCTCCTGCCTGAGGGGAGTGGTTCAAACAGACCATGTCCAGGGTGAGAAGGGTCAGCTGTGATCCGACCTGCTCGTCCCAGAGCCCTGGAGACGTACAGGTCCTGCAGAGATGGAAGTCTGCAGCCGATCACCTTCTCAGCAGAGCGCACAATGCGCTGTTAGTCTCTGTTTGTCCCTGGCTGTGGCTCCAGCGTACCACACGGTGATGGAGGAGGTGAGGATGGACTCAATGATGGCCGTGTTAGAACTGCACCATCATCTGCGCTGGCAGCTTGGCTTTCCTCAGCTGCCGCAGAAAGTACATCCTCTGCTGGCCTTCTTGATGAGGGAGCTGATGGAGGGCTCCCACTTGAGGTCCTGGGTGATGGTGGTGCCCAGGAAGCGGAAGGAGTCCACGGTGGTGATGGGGGAGTCTGTCATGATGAGGGGGGCTGGGGGGCTGTGGCTTTCCTGAAGTCCACGATCATCTCCACTGTCTTCTGGGCGTTGAACTCCAGATTGTTACCGCTGCACCAGGACACCAGCCGGTCCACCTCCCTCCTGTATATATATACATATATATATACACACACACACACACACACACACACATATACACACACATACATACACATCCAGGCAGACAAAAAGACCCAATGTGTTGCAGTATTTCTACATTCGAGCGTCTTCTCCACTTAGGTTTATGTTTTACAAAATACTTGAAATGCATTATTTACATGCCCTCAATTTTAGTTTCTGTTTTATTCTGTGTTATTCTGTGTTTCTATGCCCCAGAACACCGATTTGACGAACAAAATATACTTCTAAGTAAACAACAAGAGGGTGAAACGTAATAATTAATAATAATACTATCAACTGAATGTTTTTTTAAGGCTACTTCCCTTTCTTGATATTAATGCTTACCCATACAATACTTAAGAACAAATGCAAGATGAGATGATCTTTACTTCCTTTGTAACTACACTACTACACTACACTACTTCAGTGCAGGTGGGTCCTTCCCCAGATCTTGAGAGGAGTCAGAGCAATATAGCTGGAATAGCCTTTTGTGACAGGCCTGGTGTGGTCCTGCACTGTAACCACGGAGTGATGCAATGTGGCTTGATTGGATAACCCAAATAAAAGTCTCTGTAGATCAGGCGTGTTTTAATTCTTGAGTCTATGCTGATCAGACTTTTTTGCTGGGTTCAGAGACGATGCCATTGGGATCTTGCACTCATCATTTCATGGGTGGGATGACAGCTAATGTTGAGGCCCTCATGGGTGCTGCCTCGTGCTGCTGAGGGGGACTTCGAGGGAGTGAGACAGTTAAAGGAGAACAGTAAGTGTGGTGGGTGTGGGGGGGCCCGATTCACATGGGACATATCAAACTGCAGCTGGTTCATTTCATCCTCCCCTTGTTTCTGACTGCTTTCATCCTGCATAAGCCCCTCCCATGTCTCTGTATACACTGCATCATGACATCCTGTTGATTTTGACTAGTGTTTTATGGCATACAATAAGTGTCCTGTCTTGTGTCTTGAGGCTACTTTATTGGGATCATCAAAGCATTGTATCACAGTGGTTAGTACTCTCACCTCACAACAAAGAGGTCCTGGATTGGCTCAGGCCATTCCAGGCAAGGTGGTCCTGATCAAACCCACAGACATAAACACAGACGTTTTTTTTTTTTTAACTCAAATACTAAATAGGATGTTTAAAATGTATTATTTAAAAACTTGTAATACATTTTTCCCCCTTACATTTATATATGTAATCTACAAGAAGTTTCAAATTGATCCATCTAACTTTAAGATGTGCTTATGGTGAATTATTATTAATTCCAAATGGCTTTACAAGAAACTATACACTTGAGTTTATAATTTTTCATTTAAAATTTTGTTTTTTTCCTTTTATAACCCTTATTCACTAGTGTACACCTACTGTATGATTACCATCACTCACTCAACATCCCACAGATTCCTTACTCTCACTCTGACGTTGCATGTTTTTGTCTCACCATAATCATAGCTCATCATACATCAATCCCCCAAAACAATGGGAGAATCCTTGTCCCGCATGACCACTAGCCCTTTGGCTGTATTTCAGTGTTGTTACTAAACCTCCTACGCTTCCTGTCCTCGGCCTCCTCTGCTGTTTTCCACTTAGAGGAGGAGCCTGGGCCTGGACCACACATACTGAACCATGCCTCCACCATCTGTGCAATAACCAGGCCCTGGGTCTCTGCAATGCTGTCTATCCATCACCAAAGGAAAAAGAGAAAGGAGAAAAAGGTGTGGAGGATGCATGAAAAAAGGATGAGGTGAGGAAAACTGAAAGTGAGGTGCCATGAAACTTAATCAAAGAAAGGGTCGTGTCGGGCAGAGGAGGGGAACAGATTAAATTAGCATAGCATTAGATATGGAAAATGATCTCTGTCAAAATCATCCGCCGCACAATTATAATATGTTAATTACTTATTTCATTAAGGAAGTTTATTATGGGCCCGCAGATGAAATCATGCAGGCCGAAGACACCTGGAGGAGATGCACTGATGCCTGAATCTCACTCTCTCGTGGCTCGTACGGCTGTGCCTCACGCATCATTCTCAGTCTCACATGTTCAAATGGGCTGTTTGATGTAGTGTCATATTGCGGTTATTCACACTAAGAGCAGCGTTCAGATCAATAATTACATGTCTTGTTAAATCATGTGCTGCACTCATACAATTTTCTTTCTTTCTTTTTTTTTTTTATAAACAGTTAACCAAATACATTAGCCCTGTTTCAAATGGTAAACCTTGGAGCGGACTGCTGCGGTCTCAAAGTGTCTCCATTGTTTTTCAGCTCCCGGAATGCTTTTGAGCGTGATGATTGGACGAGAGAGAACGCAGATTCAGGTGAAAACCAAACAGCAAAAAGCAGATATAAATAGAAAATAAAAATGTCTCACCAAACGCTGACTCGCTCATGTGATTAACTAACGTATTTCCAGTGATGATAACTTCATATGTTGAGCTGACAAACTTAGCGAAACAAAACTAGCATCAGCTGTTTCCTGTTAATTGATGCACGGCACTCGCATTGAGATGGAAAGAATTATATTTCCAGTTCAAAATGCATTTACCATTATCAATATTAATATGCATTACATGATAAAAGGCAGTGTAGATGCACAGGTAAGTGAAATAAATGTGGCAAAAGCTGAGGATAAACCATAAATGATGTCTTGTTTCTTTTAGCTTTAGCCACGTCTCACAGCGCCACTGACTTGGAATGACTCTTTTCGTCTTTTGGAGAATTGCTGTGATCGGCTTCATGATTAAAAAGTATATTTCAGGTAGTATTTAGGTTCTATTATTTCTACCCTTGTGCTACCCTCAAAGATAGTGAGCGGGTTAGAAACACTTTTTCTGGGCCATGAAAACATTTGTTATGTTTGGGTGACGACATCCGCTCACGTAGCAGAGCCCTGCAAACCAGGAGCATGGAGATGCAAAGAAAAGAACCGCTCCAGTCAAAATGTGGCTAGTGTTTATAAGAAGGCTCAATTTGGGAAAGGAGTTAGGTGTTAGGGTTAGTTCTGATGGATTGGAACAGCCTTTGTTAATAGAGCCTTCTTGATGCAGATTCTTCCGGTTTTCTTTAGGTCTGTTGGATTTTCTACTGCTGTCCATAGGCTCATGTGTTCCACTCTGCAAAATGCTCAATTTCTTATAGATTTAACACATGAAGTACAGTAACTATGTACAATTGCACTACAATAAGCTAGTAGTACTAATATTAAAATGAAAGTGATCACACATACTTAGATTTTGGCTTGTGAACGGAAATTTTGCACCAACCTCTTAAACATGAAGTGGATATACGCTGAGCAAAAAAAGACAAGAAAAAAGAGATGCTCCTCAAGTCAAAGTGTCTGATTTTACTAAATTATAATTCATATATTTTGAAATGTTGGACCGATCTGATTGCCTACGGTGTTGCTTTTAAATATTTAAAAGTGGACACACACCTCAGAATATGGAGTATATCATTTTGTAAATTTAAACGCTACATACAAGATGCTCTGATTTACTAATAGTTCAAATGCAAGAATCAGAAATATTATCTAAAAGCAAAAGGGAGATCAAAGTGTGATGATAAAAAGCTATAACGTCTGATGCGTGTTCACTGTGCAGTTGGGAAAAGGGAAAAACAAATTCAGACGTTTAACATCTCTCAGATGAGTCCAAATTTTCACAAACATCTTGGCTGTTTAACATGTTTAGCATCTCAACTTTTAAAAGAATCCCAAAGCTGTTCTCAAATTGGCCGCAAGGCTTTAAGCAAAAGCCTTATTGATTGCAATGTGAGTGAACTTACACAAGGATAATAAAAGGAAAGAAAAAAGCAAAATAAGAATGGAATGAGGAGATAAATATGGCACAAATAAGAATAAAAAAACAGGCCAAATAAACCAGGGGCAATGTCTTCAGTATCTGGGGTCTATTCAGTAAGCAACACAAGAATGAGGGAGGAGTGAGGAGAGGAGAAGAGTGTACAAAGGGGAGCCAACAAACACATGTTTAAACCCCGTCGGCTGGGGTCACCAGCAGAACACTGGAGAGGTGCAGAGGAGCCGGCAGCGATGAGCAAAACTGTTACTGCACCCTGCCCACCGCAAAGATATCAAAACAGATACAAACATCACGCCCCCAAACGCACTCATCCACGGCTCCACACTCCTAAACTGAGGAGTCTTACACATGTGTGGAGTTCTGTCTGAGCTCAGGGGGTGGGATCGCTGCTCTCTTGTGGCAGCCTCTGGGGAATACAGAGAAGTCCTACATATACTTTAAACACACTCTCTCTCCTAGTCTTCATAGCTCGATCGCTCACATTGCAGCGGGTGGGGGAGAAGTGAAAGGTAAGCTCCTTCGTATTGTTTCATGCTTAATTCTGCCTCAGAGCAGCATGCATTTCAGATGAATTTCACACCAATCGTTTTGTGCATGCGTGTTTTAAGGCCATAAAGTGTGCTGCTGGTAAAAGAGCTGAGCTGATTTGGGCAAAGCCCTGGTTTCAATCAGGACATTTATGAGGGCTGAATCATTAATGTGCTCGGGATCCCGGGTGTGTGACACATCCCTCAGAAACACAAATTATCGTGTTGACTTGCAACAAACACTGTGTAATTACATCATGGCCTGTCGAGATGCATTAAGCATCTTCCTCTATCTCCAAAGTAATGAGTCGCTAATGCAGCCACATATGACACAGTCATCAGCAGTTAGGAGAGGCACCCAAATACCACCACTGTATAATGATCAAATATCGCTCTTAGAGGTGACGATATTAGGAGGTCCCCTTTGTCAAATCAGCTTCAATCATAGGATGCCTATCAAATGCCACTGTCCTCGTGTCCCTGTGAATTATTGAATATATACATGGCATTCTTAGGTGAAGGATACACTACTGTGCCTTGGGTCCCATTTGAAGTGCTGCAGTTCGTCCTGTGTAGAAGAGCTCAAAATGGGGCACGGGTCTCAGTTTGATTCATCAGGCGCCTGTCTATCCACAGAGGTCTTTAGAGCGTAGCGCTCAGGGCTGTTTGCGCTCTCTGAGAAAGAAATTGGGAGGCCGCAGCACCTAATGGTGGTGCCCCCTCCACCCCCTGCCTTGCACCCTCTGCATCCTATCCCTAAATCTGCAGGGAATAAAGAGTGCTGTTAAACTAAACTGGAAGACAAATGGTTTTGTTCAATGGGAAGCCGCCTCCATAAATCCCCTCTTAATGCAGAGGAGGAAGGCTGCTGCAGGAACAGGTGAGTGCGGCTCAAAAAGCATTGTTAGCTCTCTGGAGAACAGGACAATAAGGGGCCGGAGATGGACAAGAGGAGGGTTCATTCGAATTCATGTGCACACATCTGTTCCTAGGTCAGTGCTTATAAAAATATAAAATATTTTTAAGTTGGCCAGTGCAATACAGCGGTCAATCAATCTCTTCTTTTGCAACTGAAGCTGCCATTATTAATGTTTAAAGAAATAGTCTTTTATAACAATTAGACTAAAGACCATTTTGTAGCCAGTGAAGACGCTGGCCTCTAAAGGATGTGATCTCCATTTCATTCAAAGAATGAATATAGTTCCCAAAGTACCGAGCTCACACAGGACAAGCCACTCTGAGGACAGCTAAGGTGAGCTAGAAAAGAGGGCGAAAGATTGTTGAATCTGTGGAGAAGTGAAGTTTGGAGTTATATTTAAACCATTAGGCCGCTTATACGTGCAGTCCAAATGCAAATGAAGCAGCATTACCATCACATCCTCTTCCCTGGAAATCTACTGGCTCATTGAAACCTCAGCGCAAGTGGACTGGCCGTGAACCCGCCTCCTCTGCCGCGGTGGCACTGGCCTACATACACAACCGCACACACACATATACACAGACACATACATATACATCCAGTGACACACGCCCAAGCAGCCCCCACTTGTCCCAGGCACCCTCCCAAATCAGAGATCAAAGGCTGGATTTGTAAAGCTAATGGCTGCTGCGCGGTAGCCAGGGACAGAGAGAGACAGAGGGAGAAGGGGACAAAACAGACAGTGATAGTCGAGACAGAGCCACAGAAATTGAGAGCGTTTGCAAACACTTAAGTACTCTGCTTTTAGGTCAAATTTGAAGCAATTTAAAAAGTGATCAATAACTTATATTAAAAGAAAACATGTAAAATCTCGGTCCCCTATTTCTGGGAAAATCAGACAAGCATTCATTTTAAATTTAAGGGTGACATACAACCATTAAACAGTCATTGTGCCTTTGGGCAAGACAGTGCCACCACCTCTTCTGATACTGCTTTTCAAATACAAGCTATTTCAATTCAATTCAATTTATTTTTGTAACGCCCCAAAATCACAACAGTGGTTGCCTTGAGGGGCGACTAATAATTGTATATAACATACCTATTCTGAGGGATAAACTTTAGCCTGTTGTCTTTTTGGCCCATAGACAGGACAGGTGAGCGTGAAATGTGGATGAGCGAGAGAGGAGGACATGCAGTAAACGTGCTGCTGCCTTAACCACTCAACCTCCAGGCAGCACTTTAGACTGTTTTCATGGCAACTTCCAGAATAAGGTGAATATTCGTTACATTTTTAGAATATTTAACATGTAAAAATGAATGTCACAATTTAGCACAGGCTGATAATGTGACTGATCATATTATGTTTGCGCTATGTCTATTTTTACTCCAAATTACCAAACAAATGCAGCATGTGGCCCATGACTACAAATGCCACACAATAAAAAAAGACATGGTGTAATATTGTAGTGGGCGATTCATCTGAAAAAAACACCTTAGACAAACAACACACTGAGGCGTTCACACTTAACTTTTACTGGGTCCAGTTTTGAAACCATGAGCCACACGTCCACAGATGGTGAGTATATATCAGCTCTATGGACCTCTCTCTTTGTCTCACACATGGCACAAGTGCTGCTGCTTTTCCCACCGTACTCTCCGAGGCCATTCGCAGAACTGGCAAGAAAAAAAAGAGGATAATAAATGGCATAGCTGCAGTCTGTCTGTATTGTCCAACATTGCTAACGCTTTACAGTAAGCCTGTCATTCACTCCCACTCCATGTATTCAAACATATAGCGTCACATGCAATAATTTGGTAATCACAGAAACATATTGTGGAACATACTTAGCAGCTAAATATAAAACTGTACGCCGATTGTCATATAAATTAACAGCTAGAGCTCAGTATTTCACACAATTAGGGGCCATTTTGTTGCTCACACTGACGTTGACAGGAGTGGAGAAGAAGGGCTCCTTGCATACATTAGCGGTGGAACCAGGCCAAAACGCTAGATTCCTTCAGATGACAACAGTGCAACTTCATTATCATGACAATAAACAAGCAAAATGAGCAAAAATAAAAGTGTCAAAGCTGCAGAAAGGCGTCGGCGGTTAGTGCCATCTGCATTGATACCTCATTCAATGTGTTAATCAAGAGCCCTGCAACTCTTGAAAGCTTTGCATTTGATGAAGTTTTTTGTATATTTAGTTAAATGTGATAGCAAGTGGTTCCATATCTGTTCACGAGAGACAGGACAATGTGCAAGGATGAGGGCCAAAGCTTGGGCTCTTTGTCAGGTGACTAAAGCTTTCTAACACAACAATGGCTATCAGTCACTTCCATAGCCTGTCGGATTATACGGATCACTGTACAGCAGCAGTGACGCTACGTGGAAAGGTTGAGAGGTGGGAGGAGGGGAAGGACTCGACATGGTTACAAACAGCTCAAACATATATAATGTAGTGCAGTCATTTCAAGCTAAAAGTAAGAAATATGGCTTTATATTTCAGGGAACAAAATCGATCTAGTCAAAAGTGCTGTTTGCCAGTTTCAAGCCAGGATAAATGGAGAAGGGGCATCTGGAGCTGATTAGTATTTAGTGCACAGTAATACATTTTTCATGACATACATTTTTCACATCTTTCATGAACTAGTGTGACAAAGGACACAACATTTTCTTTTTGGGGTTAGCTGGATTTTAGGTAAATCCAAATAATTACACAATAGTTATGATTCGACAAATAAAATGACCTGACAACACCGTTATTTTATTAACTGCTTGTTTAAACTGTCAGAATAAAGTGCCAGTTACGTGTAAATTGTCTGTGTATTTTGAATGTGATGTCCCTTGTTGATGATGACATAGACACAGGGATTCCGTTTTAGAACTCAGCTCTACTTCCTGTAATTCTCAACTTTTATTTTAAAATGTTTCCAAAAAGGGCCATGGATGTGAATGTGAGCGTCTTAAGGCAATGACAATGACCCCACACTGCACTCTCTCTGAGGTCAAAGTTCAAAGTGAGCATGATAATAACGCATGTGTCCAGGAGGAGAAAGAGGGGTACCAAAAAAAAAATCAATGCCTTGACAGTGGTGGGTCTGCTTCTCCATCAGTGGCCATGACAGCTGCTCCAGATGGCTGCTGGGTAGGTTCGGTGTCAGGCCATCAGTGTCATCATTACCCATAAGGCTGTGCGGTCAAAAGGTCAAGGGGTGGCCCAAGTGGCTTAGTCAGTTCGAAACACCATGGGAAGCCACTAATATTTGGATCACTGTCAGCATGTGGGCCATTTATCTCTTGTGTGTAATTAGAGGTGGCGGTAAGTATTCTGACAACAATAGTATAACATACGTCAATATAATAGAAATGTGTTAAAACATGTCTTTGAACATAATAGTTGAGGTTTAATTATCAGGCAGATGGGAAAAGTGCAGAAATATCACCTTATACCCTTATTTTTTACTCATTTTGAGTTTGACTATAAACGATAAACCAATAAACGATATATGGGCTACTCAATGTTCTAATTGCGCATGGTCTCAAAACAACATTCACAATATGATCTAAATTTCGGCATGTTTCCCACCGCTATGTGTAGTGTACGTAAGTGACAGTTTCACCGTAATTTTGGAGAATTCCCGCTGCCCTGAAGGTGTCATAGTTGTACAGAAGCAGCAGTGTAGTATTTGGGTTAGTGATTTAACAAAAGTAGGCGCGACTTAGTTGTTGCAGTATTTAAACTCATATCTTGAGTGTTGGTTTTAATCTGAATTACAACTACATACTGACACTATGCAAAATGCTATAGTTTCCCCTCATAATGAGTTTCCCTTTGCATTACATGATCATGTCATGACTGCCTATAAGCTGAACTTCGAGGAACATTATCTAACCAGAGGGGGTGGGATATAAATGGCCACAGGGGGCTCTGTGTCTCTTTGAAGTGAGTAACCTCTTTGCTCTCAGCAGTGAGGCTGCCATGATGGATCTGAGGACAGAGGGTCATGGAAAGGTCATGGGTCATTCTGAGGACTAGTCTGACCTTTGGAACTGTGTCTCCCGCATAACCTTGTAGTGGTTTGAGTCAGCAGAGAGTGAGGAGAAGTGTGTTTAGTCTGTATCGCTGTAGCATTGTAAAGAAAAGCTGTGAATGAGGTTTGTGAATGGAGATGCAATTTTAATACCAAGATATCAAAAAATGCTAACTTTAAAATGGTTTCTAATTTGAGCATTAAGGAGTCAGCTCAGTACTTATTATCTGACCTACACGTATTCAGAGGTTACAACACTCTCTACAATGGAAGCATGGTTGGACTTGAATGGACAATACTACATAATAAATACGTGTCTCCAGGTCCTGCACTGATGGTAAATAAACTTCTCCTGTTATGGGATGGACACGACAGCAACCAGCGACGCCCATCGCACCAGGTTTAAGGGCAGCGTTGAAATGCAGCTGCCAACGACAGCTTTACAAATCTCATTCTATTCCACGGCAGATTGGGTGTCGCCAGCGAATTTGATTGGCTGTGAAATGTTAGGCAATTGGGAGGTTTTAAAAGCATTTTTGCATTGTCGCGCATGGAGAAGGAGCCACATCGCCCCCCGTGATGCCCATTACATAAAGTCTCATGCCTCTCGGGCTACATATTAATCAACTTTTAGATCTTTGAAAGGTTGACAAAATGTAAACATCTTCTCCCTATATGTTAATGTTTGTGTTTGTTTGTTTGTTTGTTTGTTCACACTAAATTCCCAAATTGAACATGTATTTCTGTACACATGACTGTATTTTGATGGTAAAGCTAATGATCTAAACAGCAGGCATTACAAATTCATTCATTCCTACTTTGTCCAACCTTTAGCCTCATACATATCAACATCTGCAATATAAACATATAACCATCAATCACTACCCACAATGCTTTTAAAAGTAACTACCTAACATGCACCTTCAATGGCATTAAAAGCTTAATTATATCACCTCTGTCATGTCAGTTAAGTATTTTTCTTTGAAGGTTTGTGTTAATGCAGCCTCGAAGTATTTATTTCATAAGAATGACAATAGCGTTTGGACAGCACCTTTGACAGACAGCTATAATGATACATGTTCATTACACTGGTATTTATGAGTAAGTGGCTGTTTATTGCCCTGAGTGGTCATAGCCTCGTCGTGGGTGCGTGTAAACATTATGGGCTGTCTCTCACACACTTAGGTGGCTGTACGGGCAAACAGCAGTGGTGTGGGAGGAGAGACAGTGTATCTATGAAGCATACCAACAGATGCATTCACACATATATACTCACAATACGACGTGACAAACAAAAATAAAGCTGCTCCATACATTGGCAATTGTAGTGGTACATACAGCCTGCGACCTTGCTTTGACAATAGCACTCCCACACTGCAATCTGTGACAGTGGAGCAGCAGAAACATATCAGATGTCTATTCTGTCTATTGAATTTGTGTGTCTATGGATCTGCAGTAAATGAATTGGTATGTTCATGTTAAATATTGTTATGGTTACACAGTAGGTCTGCATGTCCTTCCCGTGTTACCGTGGGTCCTTGCTCCTAGTGAATGAACGTGACAGTGAATGGTTGTCTGTGTGTCTATGTCTCTGTGTTACCCCTGCGACGAGCTGGGTCACTGGGATAGGCTCCAGTTGGCTGCGACTGCGAATGGGAACAAGCAATAGAAATGAGTGAATGAATGAATGAATTAACCAATAAACTCACAACCAAAAATAAAGAATGATAGAAATTCAGCAACTGTTTCTTTTTCTGTGTAAGTCAGTTAGAAAAATATTCTGAAGCCATGATCATTGACCTGTATAAAAAAAGTGCAGGGGTAAATAACGCAGAAGATAGAGTCTAAATGAAAGGAAACAAATTACCCCATCATTGCATATCAAATCCTTGATATCATGTTACTTGTTATTTAAGACAAACGTGCAAAATATGTAATAGAAAGGAAAAAAAAAGTTTTTATTGAAATTCACGGCAGGGTACTGTTCATACGTGTAAGTTTATACTAAGAATTCCATAAGATAAAACCAAATGTCATTCATTGAAAGTCAGTTTAGAATAATATAAAATATAATAATATAAAATATTTTGTAATACCTATCATTTGAAGGCATGATCTTCATAAACTGTGTTCAACCTGTACTATAAAACAAAGGAACAAAAAACAGTTTAGAGGTAAATAAGGCAGAAGCTAAAGGCTGTTGGTCTACATTTGTCTCAGCAGTCTGTTCTGCCACTGCCAGTGAGGAAAACAAGGAGCGGGGGCTGTGCTATGTATTGTGCTCCTCACAGGGGGGAGTGCCATGTTATTGAAATCTCCAAGTCCTGAAGCACTCCGCTGTACTTCTCATTAAGCCACACAACATTCGCTCTTCCCTCTTTAATAATAAAACAATGCTCCTCTGCTTTTTCTGCACACTTAAAGGATTTCCTAATTTAATCAACACGGGCAGGAACAATAACTGCAAAAGCATCAGCTATGGTAACAAGGCTTTTGGTGTGTTGTCAGCGGCGGAAGAAGTACTTAAGTAAAAGTACAGATACGGTACAGTACAGGAAAACCTTTACTCAAGTAAAAGACGCACATAAAAAAATCAACATGAATTTCAAAACGTTTTGAAGTACCCGTTTAATCTCCTGATGCAGCCGGCCGCAGTATTGTGAGTTCGAAATCCGACGCCGACATTTACTGAATGCCCTCCCTTCTCTCTCATCCCCCATTTCACACTTTTCTCTCCTGTCTAATAAAGCCTACGGGCCAAAAAAATCTTTAAATAAAATAAAATAAAATGTACTCAAAATGGAGTCAAAAGTATTTCACACAGATTTTGAGAGCTGTTTTTATCAACAGCAGCAATTTGAATCAATTTCATAATTTTTCCAGTGAATTTGATGTATATATTTTTGTTGAACACTTGAACCGAAGAACTTAAGTCAGGATGTCACCATGAACAGGCTAAAAATAACCGTTTAAACCATATGAAAAGTCCTTCCCACTTTTCAGTCCAGTTCAAAAATGTGGTTCAGTAGAAAGTACAGATTCCTACTCTTCAATGTAATGGAGTAAAAAAATCCACTATTAAATATATGTATGTAAAGTACAGATTGCAAAAAATGTTACTTTTCCTGTTGTACTTTGTCACTCTCCACCCCTACTTGTCATACTTTTGTGCAGAACCTTTATGTATGTGGGAAAAAAGTCGAAGTAAGGGGGAGGAGTAGAGCTACTTTGTCCTTAGGATCATTGTGCTAAAGCGAACTGTCAATCCATCAAAGTCCAGCATGAGCACTTTGCATTCAACAAGTTACTTAAACTGAGAGTGACCACTGTCTGACCCCTGCAGTCACAGTGTACATAAGACTGACCCCGCTGTCACCCCAAAATAGGAGCCGCCGCACCCATTAGAGGAACATACAAGTACACACTTCCACTGTTCAGAGAGTCTACTGACCTAATGATCACCCCTGATGTCCCCATGGCCTCCCCCTCACCCCTGACCTCTGCATGACCTCTGCATGACCTCTGGATGACCTCGTTTCATCCTCAGAGAGAGAAGGGGAAAACACTACTGCGTCATTCCTTTCGCTGCAGGTTTGACAAGACGGAGAGGAGATATTGAGTAAAAGAACGGCCCCCACAGTGGAGAGTTTTAAGTCTCGTGTTAAAACCCATTTTTATTCTCTGGCTTTTAACACAGCAAGTTAACAAATGGTGTCCTCTAGGGTTTCATTTATTTTACTTATTTATTACTATTTTATGGTTTTGCTTTGATTTAACTAATTGTATTGTTTTAGGACTAGTAAGATCATATTGAGCACTTACTATACCCTTTTTTTTAATTATTGTTTGGCCCAGCACATTGTACACTGTTTATAAAATGTGATATATAAATAAAGTGGATTTGTATTCAAAAACAAATTTAAATGATTTTAAGCATTGGGAAAACATATTCAACTTGTGTTAGTTTCCTAAATCCCCTGACTGTATAGTCCTTGATTCTGGGTTAATTGAAGTGTTATGGTTTTCCTTTTCAGACACTGTTTTGAAGACCTTATCCTGTGTGGGCACTGATTAGTTAAAGTTTCAAAAACTGTCATAACAAATCATGTTTTAAAAGCTTTGACATTTTTATTTTTTATAATGAGCCATAAAATTGAGGCTTTGTGCAAATCCTGTGTTTTAACAGCTTGGAATGCACTCATAAATCACATTTGACTTAATCATTTGAAGAATACTGTTTTGAAGTTTTCATAGATTTACCATGCATTATTTGTTTCTCTGAAGCTGTTAAGTTTATGTCTTGAGGATGACTGACCCTGAATGACCCTCTGGTTCATAGCTTTACTCTTTCCGCTGGCATGTTAGCGCTTTCTCTCTGGTGAAATCCCAGTGGGATTTGTAGTAGTTGTATGTAGAGTGAGGATGTAAAGAGTCTGTGGCAAACATGTACTGAGTAACGGGAAAATAATTTTGTCTAGCCCTGGAGAAAAACATATACAGAATGTTGAGAAATACTGAGGGGCAGGGATTTTGTGCACAATATGCGATTGCTCTATCATATTTGAAATGCAAACTGGCTCTTTTGGTGAGAGACTAGTGGGAGTTGGAGGTGCACTGCAATGGCTTCTGGGAGTAGAAAACAAACAGTGCTGTCAAAACAAATGCTTTAATGCCTGCAGAGGCTGTCCTGCACTCTGCAGTTAGCGAGACTGGTCCGTAGCAGCCGGCTTAATGGGCTAATATGGATGAGAGGGCCCTTTTTTCTGCTGCTTTTGTAAGCTGAACTTTACATCAAAGACCCGTGATTAATTACTGATAAGGGGTTAATAAAACATTAATGCTTTTTGTAATTAACCACGACTCAGAGATACAGAACACCCTATTTGCCACCACTCTGCTCCTCATTCACCCCCAGCTACGTCTTGTCTTCATCTTTGGTGTCACTTTATGCCGCCTTGTGCCATCTTCCTGCTTTTTTCAGGGGGTTGAAGTGAAGTGGAGTCATTAAAAGCAACTATCGGATGGGCCAGAAGGGAACAAACACAGCCCTACATTTGTTTATACTGCTCCAGAGGAGGACGGGGCGAGGCGGGTTTTTAATTAAAGCCTTCTGAATATTAATTTGGAAGGGTGATGGAGGCTCCAACAAGGTCAAGATAAAAAACAAGAGCTTCATCATGCTGACTTTTACAAGAACTGAGCCCCCAGAAAACAAAACACTCTCATTAATTGTTGTGCTCAGGCCAGTGAAAAGTTGGGAGAAAATAGCAGAAAAAGCAATGTTGCATCATCACTATTTTTCAGGGTTTCTTCTTCCACCTGAGTCAAGAGAAGCAAAACTATGTGCAGGGGTAAACACAACACAAGTGCCATGTGCGCTGTAGTCGGTTGAGAGTGATCAGATTCAGTCTTATGATTATTCAGTAATTCAACCTTAGCATTTACTGCTCTGTAATTTAACATCACTACATAATAATAAAGAAAGTGGTGATTATTTCTTTATATACAGCTTCTGCTTTCCTCTTGTCTCTGTTTCTTAGGATGCATGGCAGTTTTGAGGCTGAATTTCCTTCATCTTGCATTTTATTTGTTTTTCAATCATACCTTTTAGTCGTAAAACATTGTAGTAAACCTTTGTCTTAGTAATTGTAACATTAAATTGAGATTTTAAGCTTCTATAACAGTTGCGGGCAGTGATTCCTGAGATTTTTGTTTCAATCTAAGTAATAATATGGCTATTGTAAAATTGATCTTATGTCAATACCAATGAGTTTTATATAAAAATGCATTGAAACTCTACTGCAGACTTTCTTCGGCATTGACATCCTACATAATTTCAGAACTATGTATTTCGTTCTCAAAACTCCGCCGTGGACACAATGAATGGATACCATCGGAGCCATAAACTGCATCAATGAGCAAAGACCGTACTGACATAGTTATAACATATATGAAAAGCTGTGGAGAAAAAAAAGACAAGAGAAATTTGACAAACTTTGGACTAAATGGGACCGAAACGTCATTGTCTTTTGTTGCATTTGTTTCTATTGTTCCCTCTCTGTGTCATGTTCTGTGTATATGTATAATATTTTTATTTTTCCCTGGTTTTTACTTTTAAAAACCAGGGAAAAATAAAAATATTTATTATATGGAGAATACAATTATTTTTGTCCCACTCCTGCTTTAAGTGATCCAGCAATTAAATGCAGATAAACTAAACCACGAATAATGTATTTAAAAATGTATCAACATTTAAATGTCAATATTTCGGCTGATAAAAGATACTTTTTAATGCTTTGTCAGTATCAACAAATGGATATTCTGATATCAATCTGCCCATTTCTACATTCGGGGCCATTACTTCTGGGCCTCATGGAAGCTGTTGTTTGGGAGGCTTGATTAATCAAACTGCAATGGAATAATGTCTTATGGTGCTTCACGAACCAGACACATTTACATTTCATTTTAGGAACAAAAATATGTAACATTTATACTAAGTAAAGAAAAAACATTTTCAACTGTCTGCAACAGAACTACATTTTTTTCTTCAATGAGGAAGTTCACCTTGTGCATCTTGTGCTTTAAATGGCTTTGATAGCACACTTGATGCACAAATAGAAAGGTCATCCACATGGCTCCGTATTTCTCTAAACACACACCTCTGCTCTGTGGATGAGGCAGCGGGATGGTGTGGTTAATATTTAACAAACGCAGCAGAAATAGATGGCTTTGTGAGTTCAGAGCTGACCAGATTCAGCCGAGTGGCCTCTGTGGCACATGAAACATTTAGTGCACTCCACACGGTAAATCATGGGAAGTAGAAAAGTAAAGTTTACATCCAGATAGACTTGTAAAGAAGCTCCCAGTGCACTGGAAAGAGCCGCTGTCTTTTCATAGAGGGTTAAAAGCATATATGAACTGCCATATAGCTGCAACGCATATGCACAAACAATCTGCAAAAATATATATAGAATTTTTTTGCACAGGTTTTTTTTGGCCTTACGCAGTAGTAGGTAAATTAGTATGTGTGGGGGAGAAGAGTAGCCAAACATTACACTCAAGTACAGAAGTAAGAGTAACGTTACTTAAAAATAATATCTATATATATATCAAGTAAATGTACAAGGTAGTGGTCCAGGAAATTATCAGGTAAGAGTAAAAAAATATTTGGGAAAATAGAGAATATTTGAGTAACTGTCACGACTGTCTGTTTTATAATTTAACATTGATATAATTTGAACGACAAAATATAAAATATTTATCACACTCTGGTATTCAAAAGGTCATATACTAAAACATATCAGAGGAGAGGTGCAAGACACACAAACGTTCAAATAATTGAATAGTCAACATGAATCATCCGTCCCTTACAGACTCACAGTGGGAAGAGAAACCAAAACGTTACTGAAGAGTATTTTTACATTGTACAATATATTTACTCAAGAAGGAGTCAAAGTATGGTGCCGACACTTAGAAGCAATGTACCCTCAAAACTGCATGAGTGTGCAATTGAAACACTGCTCCCATGTTCTCCGCGCACAGAAAATCTATGCTGCACAAGAGAAGAAGAAAGAAAGAAAGAGAGAGAAGAAAGAGAGAGAAAGAAAGAGAGAAAGAAAGAGAGAGAAAGAAAGAGAGAGAAGAAGAAAGAGAGAGAAGGAAGAGAGGGAGGTGCACACACACATGCACCTGAATGTGCCTGATCATTAACAGCAAGCTAAAAATGAAAGATTCTGGAAACAGTTGGGATATACTGCATAAAGACGTTCCGCATCCCATAAGCATTCGGCCAGTCTTTATTTCAATCTGCCTCTTATTCACAGAATTACGAGCACAAACAGCTGACAAACTAATTTGTCTCTAGATCTTACCGTATTTTGCGGGCTATAAGCCGCTACTTTTGTCAGATGTTTTGAAGCCATGCGGCTTATTTAGAGGCTGCGGCTTTTCTGTGGTTTTTTTCTTTCACCGCTAGGGGCGAACTAACCGGAATTAGAATCAAAACTACAGAAAAGTTAAGCAAAGAAGCAGATGTTGCTTTTTTTATTCAGCTAGCAAATAGAACACGGACGACAAATTACCAACTATAAATTATTTTCAAATTCTTGCCGCATCATTATGGAACCCAAACGAAGAAGTTCGTACGAAGCAAGTTTTAAGCTGAAGGCCATCGATCTTGCGAGGAAGCGCGCGGCTGCACGCAAGCTTAACATCAATGAATGTACGGTGAGACGCTGGGGGGACAGCGGGACGAGCTCAATGCGATGCAAAAGTCAAGGAAGAGTTCTGCGGCCTATACAAAAGGTGCGGCCTATGTATTGTTTTATTATCGTTTTTTAAAAAATAGAGCAAATGCGGCTTATATAGGGAGCGGCTAAAGGTCCGGAAAATACGGTAATAGTGCAATTACTTCTGCGAGAACAGCGACGTATTTACCACCTCTTGCTTATCATATCATCATGAATTTTACAATAACAAATTTTGATTTATTGATCTAAAATACCCCGGTTTATGGGAAATAACACCTATTTTGTAGAAAGTTCCTGGGAAAGGCCCCTCAGACCGCCCCATGCTTTCAAAACTACCAGCTACGAATTCAGAATTCTCTCATGGGATCCTTAATTCATGGACGAATGCCGACAAATGTCTTGGCAAAACAACCCAATATTAGACTATGTGTTACTGCGGGTGAGGGCAAAGGGCAATCAGAACTCTTGCCTTGGCTAGAGCTAGGGGCGGCGCTGGGTGTCCAGTTCAACATACTACACAGTCAAGAAAAAGATTTTTGTCTTTATCATTGTACGTGGACTAAAGTTTAATTAAAATAATCAAAGAAAAATTACTGCTGCAATTCTTTTAATAAGCCATGTTGCTTAGAAGTATAATTTTATCCAAAAGTTATTCAGGTAAGTTCTGCCTACGTATCTGCATGCATGTTTAAGAGTGGATCCATGAGCTGAAGAGCTTTGAATTCACAACTGCAGAAATGTGGACATAAACTGTATTTTATTTAATTTTAACTTATGCAACCCCCTTTGATAACTGTTTGTTTGTCGCTGTATAATTCACAATTTGTATTCAAGTAAAAGGACCGTTATATGGCTAAAAATGTACTCAATTACAAGTACAAAGTGTAAAAAGTATGCATGAAAAAACAACTCAAACATGGTCCAGCTACTACTTTTTCTACATTTGATCACCCCTTGATGAATGAAGGATTACACGGACAGTTATAATATAATTTTAGATTAATTAAACAGGTTAAAGCTGAATTAACATGTCCATCAAAACCGCGTATTCTCTGAGCTCTGGCCAATCAGAGCAGGCGATACAGTGCTGCTGTTTGGTGACTTTGGAGGATTACAGTACAAGTTAAAATGATACTAAATTACAAGTGGTACAACTGGTTGAAAAATCAACACAAAAAAGTAAAATTACCCCAAAAATCTTCTCCGTTACAGTAACATGCGTATTTGTAACTAGTAACTTTCCTCTCCTGATTACGCAACAACTATTATTTTAACTGCATCACATTTACAGTAATCATTAAAATCTGAAATATAACATAACTCTAATGCATTATGCAAACCATATTGACCCTGGTAAACTAGACTAAATAAAACATGTGATTCAAAAAAATTCACAAATATAATCGTAAAGCCCATATACCTGTCTTGCCCCACATTCGTGATTTAAAAGCCAAAGAGTTGCCGCTTACTCCAGATTATTGCAAACAAGAACTTCTCCCAGTGTAATTTCCTCCCTCTTGTGTTGAAATGAAAGCATCTGGTGTAGAAGTTTGCGAGCTGTTTGTCGTTGCTTTTGGAGGCAGCACATGTGCAGTACCTGTGTGTATGATAAATCTGTTCTCTCCTATAATCTATGTGATTCCAAATGTGATGTATGTGAGTGTGAACTTTGAATTATGACCCAAACGCTGCGTCGTAAATCTCCGCTCTCCCAAACTCTCTCTGAGTATACACTCTTAGACTCTCGGCTTTGGTCTGCTCATAAATCTCTGCAAACTGGAACGGAGCTGCAGACTTGTTCTTTCTCCTCAACAAATACAAGACTTTGGATAGACAAAACAACAGAGGGAAAGACTAAGCAGACGACAAATTCTCATTAAATCTGTTTGAGGAATGAAATTATCACTGAATTTGGGATTTAATCAAACTGGAAATGTGTTCTACTTTCTGTAAAATAACTGAAGTTATAAATATTGGATGCTATACTGTAAATCTTACACACATTTAATCACCCGGTAAAAGAAAAAATGTAACTGCTGAAAACTTCAATATGAAAAACATGACAGTAACCACAAATATAAAAAAAAAAACACAAATATTTAAAAAAACACAAATATTTAAAAACCACAAATATATAAAAACAAAAGATGTGTCTTGTTTTGTTAGCTGATTAAGGATTACAACATATAAATGCAACATAGACGCATGACAAACAGACTTCTACTCTCAAGCACACCATTCTCGAAGAACAGAAGGAAAAGTGGCTGTTATTTGGGCTTTGTTTCCAGTAGCAGCACTCAGACTGACCACAGGTTTGAGGATGAGAGCCTTAAGGGTGTTTCTCTGTGTGCGACTGTCATGGCATCAGCACTCAGACCAGAGCGGTGTGACTAAGGACAAGGAGTCATGAGCCCTCGTGATCCCGCCTTTAGCGTGCGGCGTGACCTGACAAAACAAACACCCTCAAATTATACATGTAAAAGACAATTCATGAGCAGGGTTAAAGGCCTGCCTCCCCTCGGAAGGGCACAAGATCTGATCATCACAGTTACAAATGTAGTGGAGCCAAGTCAGTGAAAGTAGGTTGAAACCGGCTGGGACGAGTGGTGGACTCATAAGCACTTATTTTCCCTTACAGTTTGATGTTAAAAAGAATATATTATTATATAGCGCTTTTCTACCTTCAAGGCACTCAAAGCGCTTTACATCAAGGAACCAGTCACCCATTCACACACTAGTGTACGCAGGCACTGGGGGCGGGTTAAGTGTGTTAAATGCTGTTTAAAATATAAAATAAGTTTCACATTCAGTATGCCAATATTTCTATTTCATATTCAGACTCATAATAAAGTAGAATTGTGCCCCTATAGGCCTAAAAAAGCCTAAAAGGTTCGTCAAAGTAGTCATTATTACAGTAAGTCAGGACTAATTAGGCCTGAAGTTAGGCTTTAGAATTTCAGGTGTATTTGAGACACATATATAAGTCAAGACTAATCAAGCATGATTTATTTATGCCTTTTATTTTCAAACTTGACTCTTAGTTTAAGTTAATCTTAAGAACGTTAAGCTTATCCAAGTCCATGTTAAATCCATTTGGATATTGAGAACGTTTGGTTATATGTCTCAAGCGAGTTACCAAACGTACTGGATTTTTTTAACGATATCCAATGTATGGTTTGTTGGTGAAGATGTTAACCGATATTTGCCCATATCAATATTAAAACCACAATTGATGTTAAGTTATAGTTAACTTCACCAATTTACGTTTCACTTTTGTACAAATAATGATACATTTTTGATTTATTTTTGCTATAAAATCCTCTGTTGTAGCGTTGTATAAACATATAGCTATATTTTTTGCATACTTTCTCTTCTTTTTCCATTTGTACTTATTGAATCAAAACGACAAATCTGATGCACTGAGGACAAACGGGGAATAACTCAAGAGCACACAAACTAACGAAATATCGGTTTTCAATCTCTGACCGATACCGATATACAGGGGTACATTTCGATATCATCTAATGCCACATAAACCCCAAACATACCATAAACTTATCACACAAAACATTTACCATCACCAAACCAAGCCAGTCCTGTTTACTCATATTTCTCTGGTGTGAAATCAGAATCGGGGCTGTCTATACTGCACACAGCTTGCGTTTAGTGAACCCCTGCACCTGATATGCTTCATTATGATTGCCATCGCCGACTGGTGCCATCTCTTCTTCTTTTTTCTTTTTTTTTTTTCCTGGCTGGTATAACGGTGCTATATGGAGTAATTAGCATGTGAGTGTGTCTGCTGTGGGTTTACGGGACGCCGCGTTGTCGCCTCCATTACGCCTGACATTCATCGCTCATCAGTCCACTCACAGATGATGATGATCAACATACGGAGCATCATCGCCGCTAATGAGATGCGCTTTGCTGATGGCAGCCATTCGTCGAAATTCAAGCGGAAAAAAACAAGGAGAGGAAGAAGAAAAAAAAGACGTAGACAGGAAGGCACATTCGGACAGCACTCATCGTTCAATCTAATGGTGTTAACTAAGATTCATTAAGCAGCCGCCATCTTTTGTCCTGGAGAAATCTGGATGTTGTGTTTGTTTGTTTCTCTTCCAGATATTCAATATTATTTGTCCATGCTTACAAAATGAATGTGTTTCAAAAGGGAAGGTTCACTCTGTGTCATTATCCATAGCGGAAAACAAATTCACAAATGGCTTGCTCCTGGATACGTGTCAGTTTGTGTATGTGTGTGTGTGGGGGTTGCCGGTGCAGACGGGTGTGCCATCATCTCCATGGTACGATATATGACATTCTGTCACTCACGGGCAGCCAGATGGCTAATTTCCGCAAAAGAGCAGATTTGAGCCAGGTTTTTAAAAAAAAAAAATCGAAATGGCAGTTTTTCAAAGTGCGTGTGTGTGTTTTTGGGTGGTGTGTGTGTGAGTGAGTGCCTATAATGTAGCGGGGGTTCAGTCAGGCTTGACCACTGACAGATAAAAGCTTTGTGTTGTTGAGCTGCCAGCCCCAACATGGCGGCCTGTCAGAGTGTGACTGAGCAGTGCGATCCCTGAGTGCATGTGTGTGTGTGTGTGTGTGTGTGTGTGTGTGTGTGTGCTGAAACCTCCAATGGGCGCCCACAGCTGCGGAGCGCTTCCAAAGTGCTAACATTTAGACAAACAAACCCCGCTCCACATCCATCGCGAAAAGGAGAGAGAGAAATCCAGATAACGCCACTTCAATGGCCATTTAACACTCGCGCCTCTCTTGGCTAAAGCTGTACGGAGGGAACGACGAGGGGTTTTGACAGGATTATGGTGCTGTTTACAGTAAATAACCAATTTAATGACCTTTGGCAAGCTCCAGGCTCCAGGCCAGAGGCTCAGAGGCAGAAAGAGAAATACAAATGTGAGTCATCTGGTGGAGCAGCTATTAGGAGTTTAGCCGAGGCACTTTGGAGCATGTGATGCCATCAGACTTGGCCACACAGTGAAATACTTGAGCAGAAGTAGCACATTTGCATCAGAAGGACTGGGAGTTTCATTTAACACTGACTGGTGGACCTGGACTGTGGCCGGACTGAGGAGATCCTGCCAAATCCTCGAGAGTGACACCACGAGTCACAAGGTGCAGATGGAGATTAGGGTGCATTTATTCAGTGGAGTTCTTCAGCGCTTCTGCCAAACATGTTTAACTATATAATTATTCTCGTCATATGTTAGTGTCATGCTTTGAAACCCCAGCAATAACAGTGGGCCTTATGGCAATAATACACCCTGGACATTGTGGTATAGTGCTGACGCGGAGACACACAGACATTCACTCACTATATCACAATATATAATCCACAATTCACCTTTGCTTGTCCATACATGAAAAATAGTAAACAATGTGAGCGATCATGCAAACTAAAGGCATTGTAAAGAACCAGGAATTGGTAAGTAAATTGCATGTTCATTTGCTAATACGTTTATGTTACATGCCCTGAATAGACCAGGTTTTGGAGCAGCAAAATTACTTATGACTTTTGTTACAATCTATGAAACCTGTGGATTCTTAGTTTATATTTTGGACATTTTAAATTTCAATATTGATCCAAAATGACTTCATAAGAGAAAAAAAGTAATCTGACTTCTGGTTGAAAGCTGCGGCACTGATTTTTGCCTGGATCCTTACGATACGTCTCCATAAACATCATCACAACAAAGTGTCGCATTTCTGGACCCGCCTATGGATACAGTTCATTGTAGCAAGCAGCAGATTCTTTTTTTTTTTTTTCATTTGAGGAGCAAATGCTTCCATGACACAGTCGAATCCTATGCGTATCTCCAATTAAATTTCTTGATTAAAGGTTTTAAAAGTTGTTTTTGGAGCAATGAAGTCTTGAATGCAGGAATATAAAGATGAATCAAACATGCTTGAATCACACTAAATACAACTTCAAATGGGATTGAGAAGAAAAATAATTATCATATAGTAAAAACTATTAAAAGTCATATGTGATAAATAATGTAAATATCTTGTGCAAATGTGTGTGCTGAGTGAGTTCACTGAGGCAAACGTTCACACCACTGCACTGCTTGTCCTTGCCCTTGTCAACATGGCGCATTCCGTTATCCCTCACCTGGCAGACAAAGACACGTCTACAGGAGGGATCAGTGGTCGCCTTTGCAACTCGGCAGATTCACCCATAAATCCTAATTACACCCCCTCGTGCCCCTCCCCCTGCACTTTCCCGCTCCACAAATAAATGGTCAGAAAGTGTAAAACATCTGTTTGTGCATCATCTCAGCCGCAGCAAGAAATCATTATAAAGGCTGAGGGAGCCGGGGAAGTTAAGTTTGATCATTGTGAAGCATGACTTTACTGGCATTACACAACACATCACCAGCCACTAAACTATCATTTCAATCATTTCTGAGTTAGGCTTTTAACAGAAGAATGAATATTTCTGCGTTCCACAACATTTTTTTATTTTAGAAATTTTATTTTAAAGCTGGCCACTCTGCATTTTGTTAATGTCGAGTCAATTTTGTTGCACATCAAAGAGAATCTTGTAAAAAGCAGCATTTAAGATAAACATGGTTGTGTGCTGTCTACATCTAATAAGAAAGCATTTTATATCTTGTCAACCCGGAAGTAAGAGCTGAAAGCAGCACTCTGATAGGCTACGCTTGGGTGGTCCACCCCAGTTTCACTTCAATGTCTGAAAAAAGCTGTTTTAAGGCTGTGCACATGCTTGAAAATTATGTGAATATTAATGATGCCAAGGGGTTTGTGAGAGATGAGTTACACAGATAATCAATTGTTGGAAAACTTTTCTTTTCTTTGTTATTTTAATATTTTCTATCTTAAGCCTAAACCTTTCAAACACTTGCACACACAAATAGGGGTCAAGTACATGTCTAAAGACTATTATATTAACTTCATAAACATATTAAAAACGAGAGAGATTAATATGTTCTGTTAAAAGTAACACCTTGTTACACTGCAGGTTCACAAACAATTGCAAACAGCAGATTCCCCAAGACTAATACATGACCTTTTAGCCTTGTGTGCTTTTAAATAAACATTTAAAATTTGCATTAGGTTATGACATTCAACCCCCTAATTCCAAGTGGAGTTTCTTTTTCTTGACTATGTTCATGGCTGTAAATGAATAGAAGCGCATAGACAGCCCTCACACTATTGACAGGGTATAGTTGTTTACTTGTGTGTAAAAAAACAGATGGCCTGACCATATTTGATGCTGAGGAGGCGGGGGCCAGGTTCACTGTGTGTTTGCTTGTGCGGCGTCTGCTCATTTATTTGCCCTCGTCCTTTTCTGCCTGTCTCCTCTCCCCTTCTCCCGCTCTTCGCTCCTCTCCTTCGCTGCTCCGGCCTGTGCGCAGACAGGAGGTCAAGCCATGCCACTCCGCTCTGCCTGCTGTGAGCGCCGGGTCACCGCGCCAGACAACACCACCAACTGTTCGATATTTGAAACTAAAAAAATGTCCATTGTGTTTTGGTTAAAAATGAATTATTTGTTTCTAATCTGAATCTACCAACCTTGGTAAAGAGTGAATACACCACCACAACAACAACAACAACAACAACAACAACAACAGCATGGTCTCAAGCAAATTCCAGTGATTTACAACGTTCAGTGAGTTCTACATAAAGGTGCACTATGTACCTTTTCTGATGGAGGGTCTGCTACATGCTTGTCTTCATGTAGACGTTATTGCTTTGACTGGAATGTACCACAGTATGGCATTAAAATGATATAGTATGCACTCATGCAATGACATGTTTTTATTGCTCGGGAATACATTGAATTGTCTTGCATTCTTTGTGATGTGAGTTTAACGCCATACTGTGAACCATTAGAGGCAAGGTAGCAACATTTCCATGGAGACCAGCAGGTGGCAGACCCTTTATCAGAAAAGTTACATACTCCACCTATAAGTATTTACAAATGCCCCTATTAAAGAAATAAAATGAATTCAAATGTGTGCGTATACAGGACACTTGAGCTGAGTTTGGCACTGCTCTGTCAATGCGGTATCATGAATATTCAGTGTCATCTCAGTCCGAGACCAAACACAGCCATCGGCTCAATGCACTGTGGACTGCAGTGAGGCTGATTCACTCTCAGGTCATGGGGTGAGAACTGCAGAATAGGAAGAGAATATTCATAATGCAGTTATGCAGTATACAGCTGTGTACCTACAGGTAAGTGCACACGCATAAACCAGGGGTGCCCACACCAGGGGTGCCCACACTTTTTCAGCGTGCGAGCTACTTTTAGATTTGGCAAAGCCCGAAGATCTACCTTAGATTTATATTACTTTTTTTTTCATAAACAGCAATAGAAACATGTATAGACAACATTCCAATTCAATTCAATTTATTTTTGTAACGCCCAAAATCACAACAGTAGTTGCTCTCGAGGGCTAAAGTGGAAAAACAGACTAAACAATGTTCATCCAAGCATCCTGTGTCCTAAGACAAATGTCCCAAGCTCCCTGTCCTTAGACCCCCTTCTCGGCCAGGAAAAACTACAAACCTCTTTGGGAAAAAGTAGAACCTGTAGGAGTTCCACAGTGAAGGAGAAATCCGACTCCCTTGGACGGACAGGCGGACGCGCCTCAATTTTCAGATAAACGTTGGAGCAGGAAGAGAAAATCTGTTCATTTAACTTGACTAGACCCCATCATATAATGACTATTTTGAAAATAAAATAATAAACTAGACTAATAATAGATGGTTGAGCTTTATAATCCGCCTCACTTGAAGCTCTAATATTAGTTATTACAAGTAAGACAAGCTCCATGGTAACGCTGGAGGACGGGCTTGAGACGTCGAAGAAGTCAGGTTTCCTTTGGGTCGCGTCAATAACAAAACTGCTCTGTGAAGGACAGAAACTGCGCTCTGAGCATAATCCTACCTGTTTCCTCCTGCTCCTCGGCCTGACTCCCTCCCTCACTCTCCTCCCTCATGAGAGCGTATCTACGTTTCCGAGCTGCTCAGCGCGAGCCGACAATACAAGGCGGTGTGCTCCTGCGAAACTCACTGAGGAAGCGGACTAAATCACAACTGTAGCCTCCTCGCGCTGATTGTAACTCATGGTTCACTCGCGCTTTTAGGGACCTCCATGTGCACACCATGTGATGCACTCGCTCTGTGTATCAGTCCCAGTTGATACAATCCAGAATTATGGGCAGTTTGGCATGTGGGGTGTTTTTGAGTTAATAACTATGTCGGACTAATAAGTACATAGCTAAACTGTTGGAAAGCAGTATAATATGTTGGGACTACCAAATGTTCATAAAAATTTAACTGATATTAATGAGGCACTGCAAATTGTCTTCAACATTGACATTCCATTTGATAATTTTTTTAAATCAAAGACATTAAAACATCAACGATGAAATTGGAATTGATGGATACCTGTTGGAATTATATAATATTATATAATATATATATATATTATGTGGTATAGTTGTGTTGTGTGTGTGTGTGTTGTGTGTGTGATACATTGAAGACATTGTGGTGGTGGATAAACCTACGCCAGATCCTGTTTGTGGACTTCACTCTGCTTTCAACACCTCCTCCCAGCTCTGCTCCAGGACAAGCTCTCCCTGCTCAACGTGCCCGACTCACCCTGCAGGTGGATCACTGACTTCCTGACGGATCGGAGGCAGTGCGTGCGGCTGGGAAAGACGTCTCAGACACTCAGACCATCAGCACAGGAGCTCCACAGGCTGTGTCTTTCTCCCTCTGCTCTTCTCCCTGTACACAAACTGTTGCACCTCCAGCCACGACTCCGTAAAACTCATCAAGTTGATCAACAACACCACCCTCATCGAACTCATCTTGGACGGTGATGAGTCTGTCTACAGGAGGGAGGTGGACCGGCTGTGTTCCTGATGCAGCGGTAACAACTAGAGTTCAACGCCAGAAGACAGTGAGATGATCGTGGACTTCAGGAAAGTCACAGCCCCTTTTTATTTTATACTATAGTAATTTTAAATTGTTTCTTTAGCATGCCCTTTGGATTGAATATATGTTGTTTTTATATTTGATCAGTGTTTTATGTTGCACCTTAATGCCGAGACAAGTTCTGATTCTGATTCTGATTTTGAAACAGCAGAGGAGAGCCGTTGTGGTTGATGTGGGATACCAAGTGATGGAAACATCAGGAAAAAACTGCAGAAATACCAAGGGCTCAGAGAAGAGCTGAAGATGAAGGCGGAAGTGGTGCCCGTGTCATCGGAGCACTCGGGGTGTGACCCCAAACTGGAGGAGTGGCCACAACAGATCCCTGGAAAAACATCTCAGTCCCGAAAAGCGTAGTACTAGGAACAGCAAAGATACTGCGCAGAACCTTCACGGCCCAGGCCGAGCTTAGAATGTATATATGTATGTGTGTATGTATGTGTGTATGTGTGTGTGTGTGTGTGGTGTGTGTGGTATATATATTATATATATATATATATATCACACATACACACACATATATATATATTATATTACCACATTTATAATACACACCACACACACACACACAGCATATATATACATATATAGTATATATATATATATTAAATATATATATATTATATAGTAATATATATATATATATATATATAATTTGACCAGTAGTCCAAATCTACTCAAATCAAGATGAATAATTTGAATTGATTCAAACACTTATTGAAGAAAGTTGATTTTCAGTGTACTTGTCGTTGCCTCTATGCCTCCATCCTCCTGCTCCTCCCAGTGGTCCTGTCTCTTCCTGCTGTCCTCTCTAGACAGCAGTACACTGGAGGGCTTTAAGGTAATTGCGCTCAGGGCTTCTTAGTGCTGCTCTCTCACATGTGGAATCATTATCCAGCCTAACAATTACAGGCTGCTCTAGTAATTGATCAGAAAACTGTCTCAGGGAGGTTAAAAGGTATTAAATATCACCACTTTCTTAATTTACTGCACCTGTCAAATAGAAAAGAAGGCTAAAGAGGAATGAAAATGAGTATTCCGTCATTTCTTCCTTTTTTAGCTTAATAATGACCACCAATTAGAGTTTGTCTCTGTTACTATGCAGTGCTTTAATGCAGGTCTGCTGGCCCAGGGGCTAATTCTGTGTACAAAGGGTCATGGAGATTTTAATTTATTGCCTTTGCATTTTATGTGTGACTATTGTGTGCTTTGTTTGTATGTTTTCTTTTCTTTTTTGCACATTAATTTGACCAAATTTGAAATTCAAATGAGTTGCCTCCAGCAATTATTGCCCACTTTAGCGCTAACCCTACAAGATGAAGAGGTCAGCATGTGCTGTTGTGGCTCTGTGTGCATCCAAACAGGATGTTCACCCTGGTCAAAATGGTTTATTACCACTAGTCAGTAGCCCTGTTCAGCTAACATGTTAAATTAGATAGTAATGCATTGCACAGTGGCAGAGCTCTAGCCTCCCAATAAGAAGATCATGGGTTCGATTCCCAGGCCAGACCAACATGATTTGTATGGGTTGAGTCTGCATGTTCTTCCCGTGTTACTGTGGGTTCTCTCCAGGTTCTCCGGCTTCCTCCCACCGTCCAAAGACATGCATGTGTTAGGCAACTGTAACTTGCCCCTAGTGAATGAACGTGACAGTGAACGGTCTGTGTATGTCTCTGTGTTAACCCTGCGACGAGCTGGCCCCTGTCCAGGGTGAACCCCGCTCAAGGCCCAAAGTCACTGGTATAGGCTCCAGTCACCCGTGACCCCTAATGGGAACAAGCAGTAGAATATGTATTAATTAATGAATTAAAGCATCAATAAGTAAGTGAATCTTTGCATAAATATGATATGACATATGTTACACAATGTCAAAGATTTTCAATTCGATTTAAGACAAACATCTCAGGTGTTTCTGATCATAAGAGGAAACATGCTCTGTGTGATGAACGCTGAACAGTTGGAGACAAAAGCCTCACACTGTACTTTACAGAGATTTTCTTGCATCACAACCCTACTGAATTGCTTTAATATTGAGCCTCTGCTCCACCACACCTGTACATCACTCTGGCTCCTCCCACTGAGGACACTTGACGATGATGGGCTGTGGAGAGGGAGAGTGGGAGAGTGGGAGAGTGGGAGAGCGGGAGGGGCTCAGGGTAACAGCAGGAACAACACCTCTTGCCTCTCAAATCAGCTCAATTTTTTTCATTAGCTCATATCCTTGCCAGGCTTTACAGCTGGCTGATCAGCAATCAGCGGCCGTTTGTTTCAATCAGGAGCACCTCCAGTGTTACTGACAGGCCCTGTTTAGAGCGAGAGCCAATCGGAGAAGGCCGAGGAAAGGAGCGAAGGAGGGAGGAGAGAAGGAGGGATGTCTTTACCTCGACAGCACACAGATGAAAGAGGTGAAGCCAGGGACATGCAAATACAAAATGTTCAAAACGCAGGCAGTCTGAGATACAGCAGTTTGAACAATACAGTCAAGAGTACTCCAAATGAGAAAGTGCTCCTGTCACTATAGGAGCAACCGAGTGGATCTAATTTTATTTCTATGTGCTACTTGTTCACTGAAGAGTTTCATTGCAACAAGGCACTATGTTTCAGCAAGCTATTTCCTCTCTGTTTGCCTTAAAGATGCACTGTGTAATTGGTGGGGGGTCTGTCACCTGCTTGTATCTATGGAAAGGTTATTGCATTGCCTGAAATGTTCCACAGTATGGCTTTTATTTTTTTGTGCCAAGCATTTTTTTCGTAAGAGATTTTATTGCTCGAAAATATCTTAAAAACATGTATTCTTACTGTGGGGGGGGGTCGCCATTCCACAGAGTAAACAGATAACTTACCCTGAGAGGACTCCTGTTGTCTCCATGGAGGTACAATATATAAGTTGAATGCCATACTGTGGAAAATTCTGGACAAAGAAATAACATCTTTATGGAAACAAGTAGGTGGCAGACTCCACACCAAAAAGTTACCTAGTGCATCTTTAATACAGAATGTATATTGTACCTTGTTTTAAATAAGCATGTTTATGTATATTAACAACATACAAATATGTATTTTATGATAAAACTCACTTAGTAGTAGTAGTAGTAGTATTTCATTGAAGGAAAATCCACTATAATGACATCCCTCTGCTGCCTCTCAAGTCAGTCCCCTCTTCAGACTCCAAGCCAAGCTGAAAGAGTGAGTAGAAATAGATGGGAATGAAGGATGATTTAAGGTGGGGGAAAGGCAGCCGTGTGCCCAGGGAGGCCTTGTGCCTACTGAGCGTGCCCAATGAGTGGCGGAGACTGAGGCGTGTTGGATCTATAAGCAAAGTATTTATCCTGCCAGACCCTGAGAGATTAGCCTCAGCAATGGTGATTTATCCCAGCGCACAGCTATCCTTTACCTCCACACACACCCTCTTCTCTCTCTTCATTCCCTGTGGATTGTGTCTGTCAGTGGGCCCTGATGCCCAGTTAGCCTCTAGCTATGATATTTGATCATAGTAACTACTGACTCTGTCACCGCCATTTCTTTTCTGTTCAGATACATTATATATAAGGCTGCAGAGACTTGGATGTATGGCAAGAGGGGCAAAGAATCATATGGAGATGGATTAAAACAGCCTGACGAATCGAGAGGCTCGGGCGCCTGACACGTCCCACGCAGGTTTATTTAGTCCTCTGACAAGTCACTTGTCTCCCGTATAAACAGGACACCAGTGAAATATAGCCCAGTCATCACATTTATTATGGAGGTTTAAGATACAGTTAGGCTGCAGGAGAATGGGGACAGGCAATCACTCTGAAATGATGGGCTACAGAAATGTACCATTATGAACAGGCAGGTGCGGAAAAGTGTAGGAGAAAGTCTAGGAAGTTATCATAGGAAAGAAGTTAGTCATTAGGTGGACACTTCCTCCATCAGATTGGAGCACTAAGCAGTTCTGTAAATCCAGAAGCTGGGATATTAAATAACATTAGAACGGCTAAAACAAGTGTTAAGGGGAGAAAAATGTTTGTAATTCTGTTAAAAAAATAATAACTTCTTTCAACTTCATACAAATATATCTTTTACACTCAAATTAATCTTATCAATACAATGGGAGACAAAACATATTTAAAAAAAAAAAATCTTTTACACATTCAAGGGCAATGCCTCAGCTGGGCTCAACATCTGCACCACTGCAGGGTCCTTTTCTATTGTCAGGTGTGGTGATCAGCCGTACATTACTCTTCTATTATGAGGGACAGCCAAAGGAATGTGGGTTTCTCTTCACCCCCATTGTTTCCCTGTGCCCCTCCTGCCCCCATGTCATTGTTGTAATTGGCCAAGCTCAGACAAATACAGTGTGACAGCTAAAAGCAGCGGACAAGTTGGGACATTATGCTAATTATGAGATGTCATTACATCTTTAAGGGGACGGCTGGTGGGCTCAGAGGAAGGCCAGAGGATGAAGCTCAATCCATTAGATAGCCCCTCCCCCGTCGCCCTCTTTCTTAAACATCTCACCCCTGACATAAGCACCCTAAAGCCCTGTAATTGTCTGCTCTGACCCACTTAGCCAAACACATCAACACCAAGGTTCTATGAACGCATCATCTACTATTATTCAACAGGTAAAAACCTGTTAACAATGATGACATGGGAGACAACAGACTCATTATAATAATAATGATTTATTAAAATGCAACACAATACACATGCTCTGTTTTATTATATTATTTGCTGCATCCTCATCAGATCCATCCCTATTCTTCTGCTAAGCCCTGTTGGAAGGCATTTGGAGCCAGAACAAACAACTATGGGTCTTTGGTGGGGTACACAATGGACATATGATGAGGTAACACGGAAAGATGTTTTCGCTTTCTTTCAATAACTTTATGCATTTGGACAACAGCTTAAAGGAAGAAGCTGCTTTTATTCTGAGAGACGGTTGTCCAAAGGATAAAAACATTTGAATAGCTACTCTTGTGTACTCTTGTACTCTGTGAAAGGGGCTATTCTTCAGTATGTTTCAACAAGGGCATTTGCACATGTCTCAGAAGATCTTACGTTGAAAATTGAAAAGTTTGTTCTGTTCACAATGGTCCGACGGATAGATCAGCAGTGGATTGTGTAAACAGATTTCTGTCTCATATAATGCAGTAAATACCTTATCCCTCACACATTCATTTCTTATTCACAAGCAACCATAGAGCATTCATCTCTCACTAATCTAACCATGGGGATCCCTCACAGTTGTGTCCCTTAGTAGCAGGAGCTGTCAATATGGACAAGGTTAGTGAACTCAGGGCCATAACAAGGCAGACCACCCACTCCCAGCACACCACACCAGCGCCCCATGCATCCTTCCACACTGCACATGCCGCACACACTCACACAGGGTGGCTTTGATCACATGCAAGGACTGTGCCGAGATTATCACGGGATAACATGCAAGGTGGCCACAAATGAAGTCCAAGTATCACCTCAAAATAATGATTACGTGTGGTATATTTGAGTCTACAGCTTCCAAAAGAATTCAGACAATGTTCTTTAGTTATATTGAGCCATATACGCGTCCAGCGACCACAGACTGAACAAAATCTGAGATAAAGCAGCGCTGAACCAGAAAGAAACTGAGACTAAACCAGAACTGAACTGAGTCTATTTTAATCTGAACTAAACCCAGGCCTAACTGAGCAAGCTCTCGCCACTAATTTGAAGGTTAGTGGTTCGAATCCGGCTAAAAAACTGTGCATACTGTCAATGTGTCTTTGTGCAAGACCCTTCAACCACATAGCCTCCAATGTCGTACACTGGCAGATGTATGTGAGTGTGTCCGTGAGAGCAAATGCTGGAAAATGGATGGAAATGACCTCATGGTTAAAATCTGGTGTATTTACGTGTGTGTGTGTGTGTTCATTAACACGCTCTATCCCGAGTCCCAACCCCTCCAACCCCATGACAACAAATAACACTTTATCTAAATCAGGATGGCTAATGGATTGCCATCAGAAAAAACTAGACACAAATAGTCATCCCTGGATGTCTCGTAGTTTGAGACGTACTGACGTAGCCACTTGATAATTGAATGTAATCAAATACAGGAGCCCCATGTGGCATAAGGCTCGACACAGCAAATAATTAACCTTTCATTGCCAGCATTGTTGTATTATATTGACAGAATTGTGTCAAGGGACATGTATTGATGAAGTTCATCTGGAGCACAAATCTGGATGTATAAACTTGAGCACATGTCTGTCAATGTGTTTCACTGCCCATAATTGAGATTAAAACGGAGAAAAGTCCACAGAAGAATCATTGAGGCGATAATAGGATTATTGTTTGTTGTTTGTTTGTTATGGATGACGGATTAAAGAGAAAAAGCTGGGGTTAAACGCGGGGAAGATTAGTACAGGGCTGCGTAGTTATCGCCTTGCTGTTTCATAAAATTAGCAAACGCAACAGACTGAGAGCTCATTTGCATGCAGAGATAACACTGGCATTGTTGTATGAGTGTTGCTGCTAATTAGAGGTTGTATGAATACTGTTATGATGAATTAAACCCTTCATCATTAACACTGGGAAGAGGAGAAAAAACTAACAAATGATTGGTCCTAACTGGGGTAGGAAAAAAAGGAGTTAAAAACTATTTGGAGGGTGTCAAGTTGACTGACATTACCTTCCCAAAAACTCAACTGTGGGGAGGAGTTGTGTTCTCGAGCGGGTGAACCTGCACACTGAAATATTGAGGTGTACCGGTAATACGAGTTT
Organism: Chaenogobius annularis; assembly: GCA_015082035.1. NCBI lineage: Eukaryota > Metazoa > Chordata > Actinopteri > Gobiiformes > Gobiidae > Chaenogobius > Chaenogobius annularis. Next base: position 288,932 of record BJKM01000193.1, on the reverse strand, counting down.
AGGAGTGTGACCCAAATTTGGGGAGACATTAGGATTGCTTTGCGTGTGTAGTAGTATGTCCATTAGTATAAGGTGTTCGCGTTCTAAAGTAGTTAATTAACTAGCAGAGTGGAATTGTCATTTGGTTTTAATTATGTGCCATAAATGAGGAGAGCAGTCAAGCCTTTCTCCCACCTTTTTCTCATGCGTTCCCTATGAACTGGTCCTTCAAACAGATCATCAGTGAATATATATTAAAAAACATTCTTAAATACAGTTGGAAGTTATGCAATCTTCTGATAGTAGTCGGCGCAGCAGTGGGAGGTGACGAGGAGGGGGTAAAGGAGACTGTGCTAATTAAAGTCAGCTCTCTGTCAGTTCTGGTGGATAAACACTTGAAGAAGCTTTGCAGATAGACGTCAGATGCCTTTGTGTCAGGGAAATCTCTCTTACGTGAGACGCACTTCTCAAAGGGTGACAATCCCGAGAGAGCGTCTGATAAGGACCATGTCTGCGTTTCTTAAAAAGCCAGAACAGGACTCATTAAGGACCAAAGTCATAGATATGTCCTTCTCCTGGAGTGCTTTTGGCAGTGACAAAAACACCAAACAGCAGCCAGCATTACTGTGTGTGTTAACAATAAAGACTGTAAGAATTGCCAGTGTAAAGTGTGTTTTTAGAAATTACAACTAAATATTTCTATATCCATCTATTTTTTACAGTCTGTACTTTAGATTGAAGAAATGAAATGATTAGGCATGTGTGAGAAAGTTATATAACAGGGATTTTTACACAGTTCATGACTGCATGGCATAGTTCAGATCATCGATTTTCATTCATTAAACAAAGAGAGACAAAATAAAATAAAAGATATATATTTTTTAAATCTCACATGCATCATTATCTATTACCCTCTCCTTATAGATTCATTCCACATTTTCAAATTTAGCCGGGTGCATCTCACCAGTTCAATACTTATCACTCTGAAAACTGATTTGCCGAGATATGGCACTTGTCCCCCGACAGACACAGCCTGGGTGACTTGGACGGAAACCATCCCTGCATAAAGCCCAAGACTTTCCTTCATATTGACGACACACATTGTTCCATAACCAGAATCAAACAAATTTACTTCGTGCTACTGGGAGTGTAACACAAAGACTGAAACCTTTCATTTTCATCTGCCATTTTTTGTAATGTCAAAGCAGGGAGTCAGTTCTGTTAAGTTTGCTGTTGCTAGTTGTCTTCTAAAATGTGTGTGTATCAAGCTTTAACGTAGAATGATCCATTATCCCGAGTAAAAAGTTCTGGGTTACTGCTTATTTGATTTTATGGTCTTGATTCGATTATTATTTGTCTATGGGCTTTTGCTAAACATTATAGCATTAGTTCTTGGTCATTGAAGCCAACACTCTGTTTTTGTATTTGTTGTGGGGAGACTTGACAGTATAGCTGCTGTGGCTGTGTGGTGTCCCCATGCCTAAAGGCAGCGCTGACCCCACTGTCCTTCCTCTGTCTCCTACCGGGAAGCATTCAACGCTTCAGGCAAAAAATGAACGAGGGGGAAGCAAGAGCAAAGCGGCACGGGGCAAAGGCTTAATTTGCCTGTTTTGTCGCTAAATTTACAAATAGGGGGTGCTCCAGAGTGAAGCATTTTACACACTATTTAATCCCACTCAGACAGGGCTAATGGGGAAAATAGGGCTAGACAGTTGAAGATAAGGAGCTCCAGCGGCTGGTGTTCTTTGCTTTTCTAGGCAAAATGTTGAATTTATTAACAATTATGTCAAGCAGAAGGGTTTGTTTTCGGTTATCAGAAGCATTACATTATTATCTGCATGCCCCAGGATTGGTGAAGAAGGTGTAGGGTCTCATAATCTGTTTAATGGTCCATTACTGTATCATTATGGACACTTGATCCAACAGTAATCTACCACTATAACATGATTCCATGGATTCCAAAGATTTGCTGTCTAAACCACAATCTGGCCAAAACCACAGTTTAAGTTTTCAAGACAAATGCATCCAACAAGACAAATCACACCTTATGATGCTTCTGAGGAAGAACGCTGGATGTTTTTGAAACATATCATAGAAGTAAACAGTCCCCTCTAGAAGAACTAATAGTGCAGAAAACTGTTGACATAAAAAGATTGGGGACATATTATATTATTATTATTATTATTATTATTATTATTATTATTATTATTATTATTATTATTATTATTATTATTATTATTATTATTATTATTATTATTATTATTATTATTATTACATTATATCCCGCGAAGCTGTATTTAGACTGATTCAGACATCTTTATTCTCCCACGGACAAGACGGCATTGTTCGATACCCACAGCTCTTTACCGGGACTTACTTACTTTCTGATTTTAGTTTTTTGGTTTCAGTGATACATGTAGGATTCAGCAGCGTCACCTTCAGCCATTTTGGCACTAATAAAAGGGGATCACCGCTCGCTGTAGGTATCAATAGATGGGTCTTATGGTCACGTAAAGGAGCAGGCGGAAATCAGAACCACAGTTTTCATCTGGATGTCAGCAGATGTGTTTCTTCTATTGTCGTTTTAGCTCAATACTGTGATTTAAAATGTCCAAAATAAAAATAACAATGATCTACGTGTGTCAAAGATTGTAAGTATATAGCACACAAAAAGCATAATGTCTGTTTTAAACTCAAACCTTTTAAGGAATACACTAATACGATCGATGTTTTAACACAGACTATCTTGTAGTGAACCATCAAGCATATTTGGTTTTATTTACACGTTCACCTCCTGTCTGTGAGCAGCTTGGCCATGTGCTTGTAAAGGTAAAGTCGGCCAACAAAAAGGTATCTGCTGAAGGTTTCCTGGAACTACACCATGTTTCTCTCTGACTGACAGCCAGCAGTATTTTCAAGGTTTTCCTTCCCACTGAAGCCCAGGCGACAAACTGCACATCACAAGGCGGCCAAGATGGCATCCCTCACCCAGCTCTGCCACTGATCTCACTGCCACAGGCCGCCAATCAGACTCATCACGCAGTTGCCTTCTGCTCGCTGACAGTCGCCAGGGCCAAGAAACTTAACTCTTCCCCTACCAGCTTGGACTACAAGAGCTGTCTATTCTACTGTGTCGCCTTCTTTGTCTCTGGTCAGATTTTATCAGCAGAAAGTCCAACAACAAGGTATTAGTCTTCAGTAAACAGCCCAACCTCTCAGTCAACCGTATCAATGCTATACAGCCGCAGTCTACATGCAGGGGAATGTGGCAAACTGCGAAGGTGCACATGGAACGCCTCTAACTTAATTGGGAATATTGAATAGCAGATAATTAGATATTTGATGTGACACGTGGCGTTTAATGGGCTTGATGCAGTGGTCTGGTGTTGTTCCCTTAGCGAGAGGGATTTTGATGTGTTGTCAGGCCCCAGTGTAAAAATAACTGAAGTGACAGCAGTGACTTGGTTGTCAGTGTTGTCGAGGCTGGTGCGGATTTTCACAGCCGTGGGTCCTGTGTGTGTGTGTGTGTTTGTATTGTGTGTTTCTGAGCGCATGCGTACACATGTATACGTGTGTGTGGGGTGCGTGCGGTGTTGTGGGTGACAGTGCTGATCGCTGTGTGATGACAGCCTATCATTGTCGCTGTGCAAGAGTGAGAGTGGCAGGGGGGCCTTTTTGGCATGTGTTTTCTCCACGCCTTCATCTGTGTCTATGCTGCTGTGAGCTTGGCTTAACAAAGGAGGAGCGGGGCACAGGGCTGGGGGGCCATGTCGAGAGCTGGGTGGGGCTACAGCCGTACACAAAATGTGTTGGATGCACAGTCACATGGTGTCACTTCCAACATCGGTTCATGAACAGGAAGCAGAGTTTACAGCCTATGCAGGGCAAAAAGTCACCATGGCAACTAGCTTCTTCATAACTTCATCATTACTGTCGTAACTTTTTATTTGTATGTTTCAATCTGTTCTTCTGCCAGGAGGTACAAATTGTATCAAGACAAAATCATATTGTTCTAGGTTACTAATATTTACAAAGCGGATCGAGGGCAAGAATTACATTATCAACAAATGCAAAACGGGAGCTCTCATCTTTCCATATTTTGAGATAAGAATTAATACATGCCTTCAGCTTGTTCACAATGCGGCCACATGATTTTAATAAAAAACAAAAAAATCTGCCGAACTAGCTGGTAGACGTCTAAATTTGGAATTGTCATTTTTTTAAACCCCTCATCAATTGCATTTTTATGAGTATCAAAGGACATACACTATCAAAGCATGCAATGACCAAATCTTATCTTTAGGAAGTGATAAATCGGTTAAATCTCTCATTTGTCATGGATGTTCCATTATAGAAAAAGATTCAAGTCTTCAGTAGTCATCTGCACACTGTTTAGGAGGTGATACCATATTCCATTCAGAGGGGTACATCAAAAAACAACTGATAGCAGTATTGTTTTCGACATGACATTTAGAGTCAAGACCACCCATCTATTTGTTATTCAGCAAGGCATTCTCATATAATCACAGGGTTATACGTAAAATAAACATGTTCACTGGTGACCTATAATCATTGTACCATTAGGGAGTGGACTGGCAGGGTTAGGCTATGGGCTAGGAGACATGCTGTATATAGACGTTTTCAAGATTTTTACACAGCATTGAACAAGGAATCTGCATCATTCTTGTCATAGTAATACTACCAGTAAATGGAGTTATACCTCAAAACAAAACAGCATATGTACCACACTGACTGGAACATAAACTCACTAAAGTAATAGATGTAACAAGAACGCACACAGATATTGATTTAGGCTTGTGTGAGTTACTATTATTCTGCCTGTGGTTAAAACTCTTTGAATAGACATTGTTTTTTGGGATAAAGAACAAGCCAACCTTTGTTTTGCCTCTGCCACATTAACACAAAACAACTACATCTTTGTTAGCAGTGACCACTTTGTATTTGAAAAGGCCTTGAGCAAAATATTCAGAATTCCACACAATCTGTACAAGAGACCAATTGATAACATAAAAGCTACTGCCTTGAGGTCACAAAAATTCATACGCTTTTGTAAAATAGTAAATGTTGCCTTATATTCAGGAAGTTATCTTTGAATTTCTGTTTATGATATGTTACTGCCTATACAACGTGTGTGTGTGTGTGTGTGTGTGTGTGTGTGTGAAGATTGTGTCAAGATTATAAGATTATATGCATTTTCTAGAAATTTACTGCTACTGCAAGGCAGTTACAATCAACACTGAACAAATGGAAACGAAAACATGGAAACCCTGAACTAGGAGTGGTTGCTATATTATTAGAAAGGTACCGTACACACATGCCACACAAAGAAATGTCTCTTTCTGCTTGGCTTATGGAGTATTCTGAAGGGCTGTGTAGACCTTTAGTCGTTTAGTCAAGTAATCGGTCGATGCTGTCTCGGTCGATCAGACATTTTATTAGTCAAGTAATTATTTCATGGGGGTTTTTTAAGGATTTATATTCAGCAGACAGGAGAAGGCATTGAGTCAGGATGCAAGACATATCGCAATCGAATAGAAATCGCAATTTGAATGGTCTCAGACTACATTTATTATTTAAGTCCTTTGCAAACAACAAAATATCCTGTCTTATTCTGTCTAAAAATACCTATCCCTATAGTTTAGACAGACAAACATATTCTGAAATACTAATTATTATTGTATTAGTTTAGCAGTTCATATTTCAGTCTTCTCTCAAATGTTAATGCTAATGGACGTGGTGCATTTTCAACATATTCCAACTATGAAAACATAAATCGCTTATCTTATCTTTGTGTGAATTGTGATTTTGATCTGCAGTTTAGCTACAAATACATGGTGGAATCATAGAGATACTCAATAGGTTTGAGAGCTTTTGCCAGTGCCATCGTGTTCCTTTTAGTCGATTAATCAATGCAGAGGACATGTTTTTAGTCGACCAAGGATTTCTTTACTCGAGCCCTAGTATTCTGTAGTTTTTGGCCCTTGAATGGTCAAATGTAATGTTGGCTGTTTACTTTTCTGAACTCTGCAAACTAAACATGAAATAGATACACAAGTATTACATGATAACACAGGCCGACTTTGTGTATTTTCCCGTGTGTTTAGCTGGGGTTTGGCCTCAGGGTTCATGACAGAGCCTGATCTGAACAGAGATGATTATCCCCATCATCTAGCGGTGTGGGGTAATACCAGTGGACAGGTGACCTACACGGCCATAGGAGCTCACATTCTCATGTATTCTGCGTTTGTATGAGGCCTGTCCAGAAACAGGCCCTGAGGGCCCTCCTCGATCTCACCATCATGTCTAATCTGGTTACCGCAGCAACGGTAGGGATTAGGAGTGTGACGAGGGAGGGGCTGTTCTAACGAGACTGGTCATATGCATAATTCATGTAAATGAGACAGGCAGGGAGGGGCCAGAGGAGCTGATGAACACTATCCCAATGAAGACAGATACAGAATGCCCAAGCACGGAAGCAAATACAAATACCATATAATGTCAACACTACATAACTGAGACTGTACGCAGCTCATCAGCATGCATATATTTACATACACTACATCTACAGAGGAAGGGACTACATTTACATTGAAAACAGAACAACAAAAATGTAACTTTTCAGAAACCAGAGATACAGGCACACATGAATTCATATTTGGGCAAGAATGAGAAACAGATGCATATGACTGATATGAGTTGTCATGGTTGTTGGCATTTATGGGAACAATTGTTTAGATGAGTAGGATACTAACACAGTAAAGCACAGTCCTCAAACGAATAAGATGAGGCCTTGATATATTTCACTCAAGACTGCAGCTCTTTTCCCATGACTGAACCAGCTTGTTTGCAGTGTGCATGAGCCTGTAGTGTGTGGGGTGCTCTTGTTTATGTATATGTTGCCTCTGAGTGGACATGACAAATGCATGGCCTGTTCAGAGCATGCTCTGGTGCGACACACTCTGCCACCTCTTCACCCTATCTCTCCTCCTCCTGCCCCACTATACCTGCATAATAACCCCCACCCCCTCTGTCTCTCTGCCACTGCGCCCATGTCCAAACCAAACACAACAGATCAACAACTCGGCATGCAGATCGTGTCACAGGATAAATTATGCACAGTGTGTCAGCCTCATACGTGGGCCCTCGGCTGGCTGTCCGTGACATGTGTCAGGGTGCCCCTGCGTCTCCGCCGCAGCTACGCTAATGACGTGACGCCGGGTTAGCCTCCCATGCACCCCACCTCTTACCCCACCCTCTCATGCGATGTATGCCCTCAAATACCCCAACACACCACCCCCACCTATCACCCAACCATACAAGACAGTGTTACCTCCAGAGGGCCGGAAAGGGGGGGAAATATCCCTTTAAATGAAGACAAGATGGACAAGAGATTTGGCCTAGCTCTGTGGTCTGGACTGGGCAAAGGCCTGTGCAGATTTGGGTCTGTATTTTCTGCAATATTATTGGTTATTGGTTAAGTGTGAACGCATGTTTAAGTGGAACATCATCTGTTCAGATTTTAAATGATACAGCATCTTTACATCAATTCGAGGTGCAGATCACTTAATGAAACAAGAACAGAAATAAAAATAATAAATCCTTAACATATAGGGAAGTCATTTCAGAAACAACTACATTTACAAACAACATTGTATTCCGCAGATTTTTACTGTACCTAACTACTCCCTGAAACTACCAAAAATAAACACCCAGAGTTAAACATTATACCATATACAATACCCTAATAAATGCAGCAAAGCAAACTGACTATATGGCAGGCGCCTATTTCATTGAAGCCCTCTATCACCTTGGCATAATGTATGTACTTGAACCAAACCCAAAACAGATATTTTCAAACAATCTACTCTGCCTCTCTTCATTCATATCTTTACCTTCTTTCCCCTCTTTTTACTAACATGGTGTATTTTTTTATTTATGGAATTTTTTGTCTTAAGTCTTTGTATGCAAATCCGGTCGTGCTTGTCTGAAATATGTGTGTCTGTCCAGAAGCCGGCGTGATTCGGAGTGACTGAGGATCGCACACACGGTGATTGCATCCACTGGGCCTACTCTGAGCCTTGCATAAGTAATTGAGATGTCAGTATGTGTTCTCATATTCCCACAACAAAACTGTAGGAAAACATGCACCGTTGAAGGTCATTTGAATAATTCCTTAATGGAAGAGAGGCCTTGTTTTTCAGGATGCATGAAAAAGCAAATGTCAATGATCAAAATCGAGCAGCATCATATCTCACCGCGGCAGCAGCAGTGATTCTGGGAGCACTTCACCCTCCATCTCCTCCTCTCTCTTTCTGAAAAGATAGATAAGGGATAAGTGTCTTTGTGCATATCAAACAAAACACCAGCAGCCTCTATCCCTCAAGGGTCTTTTTGAAACACAAATTGGTTTTGAGACATTTTTGCTGGTGACCCCTTTGATTTGAAATGGGAAATGACAGGGACATGCAAGTTCTCATATTCTGAAAAAAACCCTAGAGAGGTCAATGACTAAATCATATACACTGCATAATGGGTGAGATATCATTAATCTTTCATATTGGGGATATTATTGTAACTGGAGACATGTCCCTAGATGATTTGACAAACAGAGATAGATTAGATGGTATATCCAAAACAAGAACGTCGGGGAAAATGTAAATCTAGCTGTAATTTGTCTTGCTAGAAAGATTTGGTCTAATAATAAGTAAGTAATGAGAGAAGGTTACATAGCAAGCAAGTCAGTATTTCAAAAAAAGCTTACAAACAAAACCAATATGGCATGGCGTCTTATTTTGAGAAAGCTCATCCTTCATCCGAGAAGATAGAGCAGCTTTCCTGTGCTTTGTGTTTTGTCCGTTTGTGTGATGGATGAAGGGCCGAGCGGCTCCCACCTGCACATCCACAGGAGCGTCATAACTAAAGGCCCACACTTCCAGATGATCTTCTGCCGTCAAACACCATCACTCTGACCAGACAACTCCCTTTCACACAACCATTGCATCTCGGAGTAAAAGTGATGGAAAAAGCCACACATGTCCATCAGAAATAACGCGAGTGAGTGGACAGAAGAGGTTTAAATTATGAGCTGGTTTTATTTGAGGAATTTGTGTACCCCTGGTGATTGTGGATAACTGGGTCAAGAGGCTTTGTGTTTTCTTTTTATATAAGATTTTTTTTCTCTACAAATGGAGAGAAGACAGGGAATGTTTTCTGTATATTAGGACTGTAATCGATAATGAAATGTCGGGTTGACTAAAGACACCTTCAGTCGATCGCTTTGTCAACTAAAAAGGAGCGTGGCAAAAGCTCCCACAACTAGTAACTAATATAGGACCATGTAGAGTATCTGGCCCAAAATGTTCATGCATAACAAGTATTCAGAAAAGTACTGAGAAACAGTATATTTGTATTTGTAAAAAGGCTGGTTATACTCAAGTTTCACTCCCAGATATTCAGCTAACTCACACAATACCTTACTCTATTCTGTAGTTGTTCCCATTTAAATCCTTACATTAGAAATAGAAAATGAGTCAATGAATACAAAATTTGGTCGACTAAAAAACCATCAACTGATTAATTAGCGAAACGACTAAAGGCTTAATGCCACGTTATTAATTAATACATTTTCTCCAGGCTACATAAAAACAGGTCAGGGAAGAAAATACTCATCTATATTGAAAGCATAAACTTTTTCACCAATGCCATTTTTATAACAAGACATTATTTTATCAGGATCCAAACAGACTCACCTGACTTTAGAGTCTAATCCTGCACAAAGGCTGTATATGCTTGTTGCTGTGTTTGTTTGCGATTCCACGTCAGACATTGTTCATTTCTTTTGAGGTATTTTGGTCGGGAATTAAACCATACCTTGGAGTTGTGTACAAAGTTGTGAGGTTTTATGGGTGCATGCATTTCGTATGCCAAGGTTCTCAGCGGGAGCTTTGCCTTTGTTTCATGGGTGTCAATGATCTTCATGCTGCTATCACCAGGAACACTGCCACGCTGCAACAAAAGCGCTTTGAGCTAGACCACAGGTGTGTGCATCTCTACTGAGAATAAATGCATTTGTAATCAAGCTCTGGGAACGTGAAGAGAAATCAAAGGTTATACATGCTCCAGGTCTTTGGAAACGGCTTTGAATGGCAGGTGATTTTTGGTCAACTTTAGGTGATATTTAAAAATAAAACGCAATCAAAATGTAGGGAAGTGCATCTTTTCTAACAAGGGGTAGGCGAACCTTTCAGGCCAGCAACCACAGGACCCTCACTGCGAAATAGAAATCGGCCAATATGTGTTTTTTCAAAATACCAATTGTTTAGAATCCAGATAAACCGATGATCGATATTTTTGGACCAATTTTGATAATTTCCCCAAATGATATAATTTGAATTGGCTTCAAACGCCTACACAAACTTGTTCGACTACAAACTGGATAAGAGAGCGGTGTAGCCTTGTTTTGTGCAGGGCCTTCTTTGCACTTCTGTGTTCAAATAAAGCATTATGTGTATTCTTTCGGCAGCGTGTTGGCCCATACGAAATATCGGCCTCTGTTGGAGAATTTACGTCCAGTATCCTATACACTTAACAGCAAAACATATCGGCGCAATATCTATCTATCGCTGCTGAAAAAAATGACCGTTGATATCTAATTTAATAATTTGTTTGTGCAGCTTGAAGTCTTACGTGGCAATGTTTCGCTAACTTACACCAGAACTAGAGTAAATTCAGAAGAGAAACTTTATCTCGTTGAGTATCAAACTGTCGGCCTGCACCAGTCTCCAAAGTTTGAGAACCCTTGCTCTCCATTACAGGTTTAGAGAGGTTAAGACTTTTTCTGTGTTCGTAACAGCCCAGGTAATGTTGTTATTCCATTTGTGCCCTCTGTTGCAGCCTACACCCACCTCTGTCTGCTCAACATAATGGTCGCAGCCCTGAGAGGAAGCAGGCATTTACGCACACAAAACCTTGAGGAAATCCCTACCGATCCTCGGGGCTCACGTTCAGCAGCGCCCCGTAACCACACAAAAGGGCTATGCAAATCTGCCCAGCCTGCGTTTATCTACTCGCCGTTTCCGTTTGCACCGCGGGAACCAGCATTGTGCCGTGCGTGGCGATTATCTTGTGTAATTTACATAGAATACGCACAGGAAACAGTGCGCGCCTCTCGCTACAAAGCCAAGCGGAGTCTCTATCGGGCTCAGCAGCTATCTGACGGCGCAGCAAAATTACAGGTTTAGCTGTGGGGTATTAAACCTACAAGGTGCTTTTTATTTCCGCCGCGCAGGAAACACTATCTGCTCCAAATGTTGCTTGTTTATCTGGCGTGTTTGTTTTATAACCCGACTCAGGCATCAGCTCCTTTTTTTTCAGCAGAGGAAAGGCGCGTTTTGAGCCTGGCTAATCTGCCCCTGCGCCTGTGTTTTCCTTTGTCACCAGATCCATGTACCAACACAGCGAGGTGCAGCCGGATCGAGGAGCTGTGTAATTGCAACAAAAAGACAGTCAGGTTAATAGGAGCGAGTGCGTGCGTGGGTGCGTGGGTGCGTGGTGCGTGGTGCGTGTGACTGACGCTGGCGACGTGAGGCAGAAGTGCGGGGAGTGGAAGTCATAACACTGCAGCATGGTTTCATCCGCACAAAGCCTGGCACTGTAAATACCCCATCAGAAACTTGAGACGTGAGGGCGAGATGAGAGATAGTCCCGGCGCAGACTCTACCTGCAGGGCTGTCTGGGCAAGAAAAAAAGACTACTTTCTGAGTGCTGTGTGGGGTCACCTAAAGGTCAACGTACAGAATAGGCCTGTATCGCTTTGAGCTGTTTTATGTAGGCCTGTAATAAATGGTACTACTGTTTGTTTAAGCAACGTGCAAGTAGGCCATTGTAGGATTTACACTTTTAGAGCGTACAGACCACAAAAGTCAGAAGGCGTAAGTCCACATTAGCAGCAAAGCCAAATACTTACAATACTTACACTTGTTATAGTGTCTCCCAGTGGGCAGGGATAACTATAATAAAGCTGTAATAAAACATAGACAACATAGTGTAATATTTACTTTTAACCACAAGTGATCTTAATAGACTAAATTTAAGCAAACCCTAAAGAAGAGGTAATGATTCTAATCAACCAGTACCAAATATTATGTATTTTAATTATAAATTAAATATATCTAGTGACAAACATAATAAAAACGGTTTGATACATCACTTGTCAGGCAGCACAAGTATTTTATGTGATACATTATAGTCACAAATAATAGTAATCCTCAAAAACCTTTGGTCTGGAATTTAAAAGATTGCCTGACAAACATTTTACTTTTTGTTGTCCTGTTTTCCTGTCCATCCTTCAGTCAAGAGAGCAATTTGCATTTCCAAACTGTAAATGTGATCTGAAAAAGAACAGCCTCTGTTCAGTTTGAGACTCAGTATCATTATGCCTTCTCAGAAGTCATTGCCGTCGTTAATGTAACACTGGATCTTTGAGAGCAGGCCCTCCGAAGGCCAGTCACAAGCCGAGCATGGGTTACTCCCAGTACAATAGGCACCCTCACAGCCTTATCACTCCAGTCATCTTCATCATCTTATTAATCAGTGGCAGTATGATGCAGCTCAGTCATCAGTTTTATGTATGACACAGTGACTGCTTCTTCTCTTAAAATATTGCACATAAAAGCCATTCTATTACAAAGGGCCAAGTGAAAAGGAAGGGGATTTTGGTTTTTACCTCTGATGATCATAAGTGTCAAGAGCATGTAATTTATAGAGATAAAGTATTGTGGAAAATGTGTCCATGTATGTAGGAAGAATATTAGTTTTTGTTTTTACAAAACAGCTCTTTTAATGGCATGATTTTACATGCAAAATGCAATAATAATGACAATTAAAATATAGTATATGGACATTTTATTGATTTGTGTGTGAAATCCATCTATAACTACAGAAATAATTAGATTTCCTCCCCCCACATTTTTCTAGCAAAGTATGTGCGTGGTATTTGAGTAAGTGTTAAGTTTAACATGTTGCAGCACCACTGTGACCAATGAATGACAAGCACAAACATATGACTGTTAACAACTGCTTTGGGGTTTATTTTACAATTGAGAAAGAACTGAAACAAACTAATTGTTTCTAAAAAGTGTTTTTATGTTTTTACAACATTGTTGATAAAACATTGAAATGTATAGTCATTGTGCATCGCTTATTTATTTTTCCACACCATATCATGCATCAAGTCGGATGCAAGTATAATTAAAATTATTTCTGTAAACCAAGCCAAAGAAGTTAAATTTGTATTTTCTTTAAAAAATGACATTTTGTAACTCTACAGCATATATCTATATACATCATCTGTTTTTATGTTTTATCAGGGTTTTATACAAAATGACGATATAAAAGTTAGAGAATGCACACACCTTAAGATACAAAGAATGTTGAGCTGTTTCAAATGGTAAGATACGTCCAATGAGTACTGACGCTTCACTGGTGTCATTTACATGTAACAGACTCCTCTTTACATTTGAATAGAGCAACACAAATCAGAGAAATTTGTAACAAACCATATAACTGGCAAATTTCTATAAGATGAGTTTACAACAAGAAAAAGTTTCAGACCAAACCTGCAAACTGTTGGTCATTCATTTTGACTGATTCAACCAGAAGTACTTCAGTAAAGTATTATTTTACTCCAAATGCTTACAAGATGTTTTGTCTATTACACTGGCAGATCTATGAGCAAGCCATTCATCATGAAAATCAAGACCTTAAAAACAAGAAGAAAACAAAATTCAAACGGTCTGTTTTGGAAAACGCACATTTGAAGACATGTTACAAGTTAAATTTTAGCTGTCTAAGGTGCTACTTCAGTCTTTCGTTCTTTTGGTGTATACATATATTTTACCTTCTTATAGGATATCAAGTATTATACAATTCTCCGTTCTTGCTTTCTTTCATTCGCCACTTGACTTTTGATACGATTGAAGCAGTAGTTGTATTTTAGCAATGAAAAAAAAAAGATCAAATATCATGTTTTACCTTGATTCACTTAAGCACATGCACAGATCCGACAAATATCATATAAATATATTACAAAATAAGTTTAAAAAAGCTTGGCAAAACAATAAAACAAATCAACGTGAAAAGACATGGTCCAGTCAGGCAGTTATCACAACAAAAAATAGTAAGACAGATTTTTTTTTCTAGTGGCTCAGTTCGGCCCAGTGCAGAAATTGAAATGTCATTTTAGTGCAATGAAATTCAGTTCAACAGCTGCTAGTCTAAACCTCAGCTTCACACCTGCATCTTCTCTATTTTGTCCAGCTTTTCCAGTTTCTCCAAAGCAGAGACAAAGACCAAGTGGTCCTCTGGAGATTTGCCATGGGTCTTGCTGAGGTGGAGTTTGACGGCATGTTTGCTGACAAATGTCCGATTGCAAAGTCTGCACTGGTACACGGAGCCAGCCTCGTCCTCCGCTGTGGTCAGGGAGAGTGGGGTGCTGAATGTCAGTTTGTCTGTGATCACCTTAGAGGCAGCCTGCTGCTCCCGAAGGTGCTCAGATGACAGTTTGGAAAGGTCCTTCATACTGAAGCCCAGGTGAGACTCCAGGTGGCTAATGTAGGAGGCAGGAGTCCTGAACTGAGAAGCACAGTCCCCACAGAGAAATACAGGCTGGCATGAGTCCATGTTCTTCAGAAACTTGGTGCCGCCAGTCCGCCTCAACTGATACTTGACATTAGCTAGCCAGTGGGAAATGGTGGTCATAGAGAGGCCTGTGAACTTACAGATGTGGACCCTTTCCTGAGGGCCTAGGTCAGTCATTGCATATCGGCCCTCGGGGGTCTCTCTGAGGCTGGAGGCAAATTGAGCCTGCAGAATGAGCAGGTGCTGCGGATTCCAGTTGGACTGTCTCCCTTTCCTCTTCTGGACAGGAGACAGGTCCTCCATCGTGTCCTCGAATGCACTGCCCTCAGCATCCGACTTCTCCGAGATGGAGGAGGGGGTAGAGGATTTGGGAGTTAACCTCCCTGTGAGGTTCTTTACCATATCTGAAATGTCCATCAGGGCATTCTCTCTCAGAGGAGAGGACACAGACTCAGAACGAGAAATGATTGGCTTGTTACCATTCACACTATTGTTTGTCTGCAGCACACAACCATTATTGTTGTTGCTGCTACTGTTAGTGGACTTATTCTTACTCAGATCAATTGGCTGGTCACTGTTGTCATAGAGCTGATAGTGGCTAATGGGCTCAGCTTGCTTGACCTGAGAGTTGGAGTTGAATGCTGGCTTATCTATCATGCTGTTGCTGATTTTGTAAAGCATAGAGAGTGGGTCTGCAGCAGGACTCACAGGTTTGGAGGCCTTACCCAGATGTGTGTTCATGATTGACTGGAGTGCACTAAGAGGGTTAACAAAAGGGCTTTCTGGTGAGTGGTCAGTGATAATCCCAAGACTGTTGCCATTAGTAACTGGGGACTGGCATGTATCTGAGCCGTTCTTTGAATGGGTGCTGTGACTATCAACAAGGCTCTCTTTGGGCTCCTTTTTGCAAATGAGCTCTGAATCTACACTGCCTGGGCTGCTACTTCTCACACCAGATGGCTTACCAACTGAAAGGTCATTTGGAGATGGCAACTGCTCTCTTTGCTCTCTCATTGCTGGGGAAGGAGACTTCACTAACGATGGAGGCCGGCAGCGCTCCAAGCTCACAATTTTCTCCTCTTTCTCTTTCTTCACAGTGGCAGCTTTCCCTGTCACCTTCTCTACCAGCTCTTCCATGGCAGTGACATTGCTCCTGAGTGGGGTAGGGGAAGAAGGGCTTCTAGGTGAATGGATGACTGAGTTGGGATCATTTACCAGGCCTCGCAAACTACTGTTAAAGAGTGGCTGCATTTGCACACTTTGGATGGTGGGGGGCAGAACAGTAGTAGAACTTTTCATTGCACCCTGCAGTTGATAAGCCGCATGTATACTGGGATAGCCTCCCCATGTGGGCGTGCCTGTCTGAGCTTTGCTAATGGCGCTAGATACTGTGTTCTCCAGGGATTTAAGTATATCTAAACCTCCTTTAGGTGATTCCTCCAAGTCTTCCTCTCTGAGATACTTATAAGAGGTTGTATCAGATTCTGATTTCTCTCCGGAATCATCTTTTTCTTCCTTTATCTTTCTCTCTACTAAGTCCCCATCGACCTTCTCCTCCTCTGGCCCTTCTCGTTTTTCCTCAGAGGCAGACGACAGTGCAGGGGACACTGGCTGGGATTTTATGCCACAGGGAACAGGGAGTCGAGTGGTGGTGGGCGGCAGAGGAATGGACTGAATCTTTTCCTCCACTACTGGGTCAAAGACAAGCTGTTTGCCCTTTTTGGAAGCAGAATTTGTGACCTTCAAAAAGTGTCCCGTCACCATCATGTGTGCAGTTAGCTGTTGGAGCGTATCATGGGAGCTCCCACACTCCATACATTTGAGTATTTGGGCCTTACGGGCCTCGAACTGCCATGTGTAGCTGGCTCCGTTTTGGTAACCATAACGGTTGTTTGGTGTGACATAAGGGTTGGCTGCGGCTTTTGAGTCTTTCCCAGCATCGCCGAGGGATATGCTCCCGCCACCACTAGCAGCATGGACAGAATCTGGGGAGCAGGGGGACACTATTGGGTCTTGTATAGCTCGCTTTTTAGCTGAAGTGGGCACCAGTTTTGTAGCCAAGGCTGGCACTGGCTCTTTAAGAGGCACTTTTTGGTAATGCTTGGTCTTGATCATATGAACACTGAGATCTTGCAGAGACTCAAATGAGTGGCCACAGTACATGCACTTAAGTACCTTTTGAGCATCCTCCTTCCCCTCCATCTCCATAAGGGAGCGCTTGCGGGGTTTGGACCAGCGCTTGCCGTGCTCCTCCTCTTTGTCCTTATTATCATCGCGATAGTGGCCAGTCTCATTCATGTGGACTGTTAAGCCTACTAGTGTGTCATAAGCTGCACTACAGTCTTTGCAGCGGAACTTGCTTGCACCAGTAAAGACAGAGCCATAGAGCTTGTTGTTTTGCCGATAGAGCTGCACGGTGCTGAAAAGGCTAGGCTCTGGTAAAAGGTGGTATGGTGTCTGCTGAAGAGTTTTGGCCAGTGCTGCTTGGTGCCAGTCATACGCAACACCACTACCATTGCTCGCAGCTCCACCGCTGCTCCCACTGCTGCTGATGGCACTGTGGGTGCTAGCTGTGCTCACTGCTATGCCGTTGGTGGTGCATGTGGAATTAATAGTGTGGTTGATTGCAGAGCCTGAACCTTTACCATTGTGTTGAGTGCTAACTACACTGGTGCTACTGCTCTTGTTTGCAGGAGAAGTCGGGGACATGGGGGCAGTCGCAGTAGCGGTAAGGGCACTGTTGATACTACCAGAAGCAGCGGATTTGGATTTCATGATGTCCAATGTGATGCTAGACCAAGAAGCATCTGAAATAAGGTTTGCATAGACGGCTTTCATCTTTGCCAGACTGTCCTGGATGGAAAGCCCATTGTTGCCGTTGGGACGCAGAGTATTGCCATCCCTGTCCGGACCATCCCGGGAAGAGGTGCTCTTGAAATCTGCAAGTCGGTCACTGGAATCGCTGAGCGGAGAGCCGTATCCTGCGTCAGGGTTAGTGCCGTTGCTAAGGGGAGAGTCTCTATAGCTTGGGAGTTGGCCTCCATCTAAGTCGTCGTCTTCCTCGTTGCACATAAACTCCGTGTCCTGACCGTCCAATGAGAGGCCATCGTCCTGTAGGTGCTCCTCCTCATCATGTGGGGGCGCCTTAAGCTCATCTTCTGGCATGTACGCTGCAACACACGGACAAATGGAGAAAAGGGTCAGCCCAATAAAATAAAAGATTTACAGTGCAGAAACAGGGACACTATGAAAATAACACAGAATGCTCTTGATAGCAAATGTAAGCTTTTACTTGTGTGTGTCTGCGTGTGTGTGTGTGTGTGTGTGTGTGCGCATGTGTGTGCGTGTGTGCATGTGTGTGCGTGTGTGTTCTTTTGGTATGCATGCATGAGTCTATCTTACACACATGTGTCTCTGAAAGCCAGTGGTGAAAAAAGCCTCCAAGGGAAAAATAAATCACTGAGCTTCTGACAGTTGTCCTTTTCCTTCCCAACTCCCTATTCCTCCACAAGCTTCATGTTCCCCAGGAAATGACTGTCTGTTTGGCCTTGTTAGCCAGCTGCATGCTTGTATGATGAACTCCCCCTTTTTATTTTCCCTTTCTCAAGCTTTATTGTCTCTTACAAATACTGTATGTGACATTCATCTTGTCAAGTGATTGTGATAATTATGATAAAAAAGAAAACAAAACATTTGTTTTCACTTTGGCCTGGTTAGTAAAAATGTAAAGGCGACATCTTTGTGCTTTTACAATTGCGAACACCTTTGAATCCCCTCTAAAAAAAGACACTCAAAGAAAACTCGCACTTGATTAAAGATGATGATGAACAAAGGTAAAAACAAGTAAATGTGTATTGAAAGATACTGTAAGTAGAAAATACAGAAGTTCATGGGACTAGACAGACAAGACTGGTGGGAGAGAGAAAAAAGTGAGCAGGAGGTGGTGGGATATGAGCTGGGTGTGGAGATGGGGGTCTGGGAAGGGGAATGAAGCAGAGGATAGAGGGGTGAGGGAGACAGGAAAGACAGCCCCCTGGTTTCTTCCTTTATCTCCTTCCTGCATGGTGAGATGTGTGTCCTAGATGCCAGTATCAGTCTCTTCTGATGAAACAGATGTGCTGTCAGCTTCAAACGGCACACTAACCTGTCATATCATAATCTATGTGGACATAATACCTGATATAATATATATATATATATATATATACACACACACACACACACATACATACATACATACATATATATATATATATATATATATATATATATATATATTTACTACAGCACACACACACACACACATACACACACACACACACGTTTATATATACACACACTGGCATCATTTACTGCCTGAGAGTAGCTGGGGTGGTGGTGGAGGGGAGTGGTAAGCAACTGTACTATATTCGGTGACTATAAGCTGATGTGGGTGCGTGTGCATGAGAGGGGCTACCAAGTACCCATCAGCAAACACCTAAGCCAGCACACTCACTTCCCTCTGCCATACTCCAAGTGTGTATTTTATGCACTAATACATGTTTGCTCTAACAGCACAATCTTGTAACAGGCAACCATAATATTGCCTATAAGTTTCAGTTCGCTGTGTGCTACTGATACACCCTTCTCCAAATGAGCAACATACTCCCCGAACGGCTGACAGGATTTCAGTGAAATGAGAGCACTACAGGAGAACCTGGCTGTGCTTCAATCCCACTGACAGACTGAGACCTAGACAGATTCTAAAACTCCTGAAAATCCCTAACACAGCAGATTAGCATTATGTGCCGTACTCGCTACAACACAACGGCAGAGTGTCTTCTGTTACAGTACCTTCCCCCTCACTACCCACTTTCTGAAGAGAAAGCTATCGATATCATATCATCCATTTAATATACAGGGCATTCTATAAAATGACTATCCAATTTTGACAAGGCACAATATCACTGAAAAATACAGAAGGAATTACCTAAGTGAGCCACTCTTCTCTGCTCAAGCCAAAAAACAGCAAAAAAAACAAAAAAAAACAGTAGTTGGAATAGCTTAATGACACCCAGACAGCAGGAAAGAGAAGACGCAGATCAGAAATATGCCTGTGTGAGTGACAAAAGACAGACTGCAGAGGGAGGGGTCTGAAGCGATGAGCAGGGCGCCAGGGAACCCTTTGACGATCCCTGTCAATCAATGCCTGTCCTGCCATGTTGTCATGGAAACAACAAAGACGGAGATATCAAAAGCACACACACAAAAGACTGCCAAAGGCAGACATCTGTAAGAATCACAGCCAGTTCCATGATGCACAACACTACACCATTAGTGAATATGTGTTTTCTACAATAACACTCTCTACATATGTTGGAGAACATTAACTCATTTGGAAGAAAAGCTTTAAAATCATGAGACATTTGTGACAACAGCATATCAAATTTGTTTCCAGACACCTGATCATGAGATGGACCATATGAAGGGTCCTTGTGTCTTTGGGCTGCACATATGCAGAGTAACACCAGCAGCAAAGGGGCGGTGTTGTGAGGGGCAGGGCTGGCGTGCCGTCCCTGGCGGTTTAGTTTGCAGAGTGGGTGATGGCTGTGAGCAGGGCCATCTGCACGGGCGCCAAAGCGCCTGTCACTTTTGCTTGGGGACGTGCCGCCATCAAGGAGACAGGCGGCAGTGTGGCCAGGATAACGCCACAGACTTACTGTCAGATACTGCAGCGATCAAGGCCCCACCAGCTCCACTAGATCGCCAACATGGACCACACAATGACTAGGGCTAATGCAAAGACAGGTGTAGTATAGTGGCATCACTGCACAGTAAAATACACATGGTAGGCATTTGAGGAATTGAGTTATCATAAACCTCTCGTCTGTACCAAATAATGGTCTTGGCTAACCACGGTATATTAAAGTTCATAGAGAACAGGCAGTTTATAAAACAACGTGATATCACATAAACTTAAAAAACTTCATTCGAGTGAGTTTGAGCAGAGCTCCAAAGATGAGCTGAAGTTCATCATGAGGAAGTGAGCGGTGAACGCCCTGTATCAACACTCAACTGGGCCTCACAAATGGACAACACACTTGACACAAGCGCAAAATCATCTCCAAAACATTCGCTCCCACACACTGCTCGACTTTGTGTATGACATGATTTTTGTAAATGATACCAAATGAAATACAACCAGTGGACACGTCAGCATTTTGGCAAGCAGGAGAGCAGAAACATATCATTCCTTTTCAAAACTTCGCTATCTTTCTCTACCTTCCCTCTCCCTTTCCAACACTCTGAGTCTGTTGGTTGTTAAATCAATAAAACTCTGTCAGGCTCGCAGAGGTTCACCATTTGGCCGCTGTCAAAGCCAAACAAACCAGATAAGAAAGGCAGCAGGGCGATGAAACGAGAGTGAAAGGGGGTAAAAAGAACGGGATGAGACCAGTCAGCTCCGCCGCCATTGGCCCAAATACCCCGGCAGCCTTCCTTCTATTTATTTACACACATTTTTTATTTATTTGATCTGAGTTTGGGGAAGAGGGGGCAATCACGGCAGTCATTTGCGGCACTAATGTCCAATCACAGGCCCCTTCACTCATGTGATTTAGGCAGTGCAGGAGCGGGTTCACGTCTCAGCACGGTGGCAGAGGGGCGGTGGGGGGCAGAGGGCGTTTAAGCTGAACCTTAATAGGAAACTGGCAGTCTTATTCCTTCCCCAGATTCAGTTTGTCACCCTGCTCTCCATTACGTGCCTCTCAACCCTGATGGCTTTGGACAGGAGCTGATCAAAAAGCTATCGGTTGACCTACACGCCATGGGAGAGTGAACGGGACAGGCCCCTTCGTAGCTCCCACTGTGGAGAGCGGGACAGAGAGGGGAGGGGCGTGAGAGATGAGATGATAGGGGAGGGGCGCTGAAGAGGAGGGGGTGATACTCTCGGACCGGGACAAGAGGGCTGTAAATAAAATGACATTATTATTTCCTCTGTCCCGTCATGTAGAAAAGCCAATTATGGTAATGCAGCTGCCGGCGTGTCACAGAGAATACTGGGATGTGCTATCCATGAAGCGGCTAACATGAAAGCAATGCCCAGGAACACTGGCTTCAATCTGAAAAGAGACTATACGAGTCCATAATAAACATAAAACAGCTACAAACAAAGCAGCATAGATATTGTACTTTAGGCCATACACTAATTTTAAAATGTACCTTGACTAGGGTGAAGGGATGTCAAGATTTTTTGGTTAAACGATAATTGTGATTGTTCAGGTCAAAATATGATCAAAAGAACAAAACACTAATGATTGTGACTAATTTAGAAGCGGAATTAAGTAATTACAATTAAATCTAAACTAAAACAAAAGGTACAACTAAATGTATATTGCTTTTTATGTGAATTTTGCGTTCAGAAAGTTGGATTTCAAAAAGCTGGTCACATACTATTAGCAGTAATGTATTAAAATGAAAGAAAATCAAGAGTTTCACCTTTGCGCTGTAATCTGTCAGTAATCTTGAATAATTGTTAATTGTAATGTTTCTTCTTACTAGAAAATTTGATATTGTGACATCCCTACTTCAAATTGAATGGAAACAGTCAAATTTAATAGTACAGAAAAGGTGGTGGCTAAAACTTAACAGAAATATACATTTTCAAAGAGTTCATAAAACATACTCTGTATGATGTCAAAGTTTGAGGAGATGAATTATGCAAAGTTGAGATACTGAAGGAGAAGGCCATCATTTACTTTTGGAGCTAATTCGCTCTGATCTCCCCTCTCTGCTTCTTTTCTTGTTCTTCACATTCCACCTAAACCAAGAAACCAGGTCTACTCTTAAAATAATTCTACCTTTATCCCTTTTTCTTCTCCCCAATCACCCCCTCTTCCTCCTTCCCTTCGCCAGGCTTGCTCACACGCCCACATGGGCCCCTCCCAAGTGGAATAATGGAAGCATATGGCCTAGGCAGCACCTACAGGGCCTTAAATAACTGCTGCAGCATTCCAGCTCGCTGTACCAATTTATCTCTCAACCCCCCTTCACTCCATTTCAAAACACTGAGCCCTCAGCCCTAGCAGAGCAGCAGACAGCAGCGGATGGGACATGTTGTTCTCCAGACACATGGATACATAATGGACTCATGTCGAAAAGTGGTGTGAATGGGAATAAGTGCTGTGCAAACAAAATTAGCGCTGAAAGTTGGTAATATTGACACAAATTATTCAGTGAATCCAACTGCAAGCCTTCTCCTTCTCAATTGTCTGCGCTAGTAACTCCAAGCAAACACTTTTACCATAAGCCATGTGAAATTACAGTGGGCCAAAAGGATTATATAAAGTCAAAGAAAAACCCCATTTCAGAGGTTTCGCTTTACCAGCTGTGTGATTTAATGATTGTCTGTCTGCTGCGTATGCACTGCAAAATTGTAGACAATATTCAAACCTCAAAAACAAACACTATTCAATTCTGCTTACTTTTTGTTATGGGAAATATGATTTGTTATTCTAGGGCTGTCAGATAATGTTTTGCCTCCTAGGGTGCAGTGACTACAGCATATCTATAATGCTGAATACATTCATCTTTGCTTGGGACTGGCAAAATAATACACTATCTGATTATCCCTTGTTGCAATGAGAATAGTTTGAGTTAGTTTGAGTTTGACTTACCAACACTACATAGTGCTACGGTTATCATATCTGAACATTTGAGGAGTTCATCACACTTGTGCAAAGGTCATAGGTCATAGTGTTACGTTTTCTTGTAAACACATTTCACAGACTTAAGAATAAAATTATTGAACTTAGTCATAATGCCTTTATATTGAGTAAAGGGCAGGTGTCAACTCCAAGAGACATGTCAAGCTTTTAACGTGCGTCCGCTCATGTTAGCAAGCAAGTGTGTGTGAAAGGTGCTGCTGTTTTATTTATAGAGCCAGCGCTATTTATACCCCAACTCAAAGATCAGTTCAGAGGAGCAGCTCGTGGGCCACGGCCAAGATCGCTCTCCATTACTGCGCACGGCACCCAAACACTGGCGGGCACCCACACAACCAGTTAATGTAATCCGGACGTGCATCTGGGCTTTTAACACACGCATTTTCAGGCATTTACAGTATACAGTATATCCAGGCATGTGATCGCTGCAACTGGGAACAGGGCATGGACTGAATGCATTACAATGTTTTAGGGATTTATAAGAGTATAGGTCACGCCTCAAGCAATTAGTTTTAGTATTGTGCTAACATGTAAATCAAGTAGTGAGAGGAAATGATGGAAAAGTATCATTTCTGTCCATAATATCATTCATGATTTTGGGAAACTGTTCAGTGCAGTTGCTGATAGGACAACTGTTTCTTGCTAATTTATAGTGGATACATTTTATTTAATATTCTCACTTATGTCCTGGTCTAGTTGAGATTTTGACAGTCTTGACTATTCACTAACATATCATTTTAGGAGGAATTATATCCAACATGACTGTAATTTTGTGCATCCGTAAATACTGTGCAATAATGAATGTGGAATTTGCATATAAATCTGTCACTATACAGAAGCAGACGTTTCAACATACCCAGGCATGTGTTATAGTTGCACCATGGCGAGAGGAGGAGGGGGGATACACTGACTGAATGAGTGTTCTTCATGGAGTACTCTAGGCTTTAACATGCTGGGGGATCAATACACTGAACCAGCACCGATCGATCACAATTCATCTGGCTTTTTTCAAATTTCATTCTCGCCCACTCACATTGCACTCTCAGCTGTGTATGTCCTCCGAGGCAATACATAAATAAACAGCACACACGCGCATGCATACAGTTAAACGCAAACAATGCACACACCTGCGAGACTGAAACGATCGTGCACCCTCCGAACAAACACAGGTTCAATAAAGCCGTATGGAATTTATTTATTTTTATTGAGCATATCAGCCCATCCTGGCCTCTCTGCATAACAAGGCCTGTATAATTAAACCATAAATTTCAGTGCGCTCCTTTAATTACCACAGACAATGTCAGGAGGCAGCCGAGTAAACAAATGGCTTTGAAGTGAGCAAGGCAAAAAATGCTTCGACACAGCTATGGAGACGCTGTTCATTTTGGTCGGGATGTTGTTGCACTTGAAAAGGATGAAATGTTCAAAAGAGAGTGTGTGTGCACAGGGAGTCTATTTTTTCTGCCTTTTCCAGGAAGGCTTTTGAGGGATGCAGGTTTCCCACCGAGTGAAGGGAAGAACAATCAGTTTAAAGTGTAATAGTATGAGCATGACTACGTGCAAATATGTATATCTGTCTGAGCGCGCCAACGGCAAATACATACAGTATGTGAGGAGGTGAGTGCGACTTTAAATACTAGCTAACACACGCTGGGTTCAGTGCTGTTTGTTTTTAAAGATGCAGCTGGAGAAAGTGTAGAACTCGTGTCCCTCCTGACCGTGACTGGAAACGTTGGCACAGCACAGTTACATGCAACTGTACAATAGCTTATATATGTGTGTGTTCAGGTCAATATCAACACACAAACTCGCTCCCCGGCAGCTTAGCTAATTACACAAGAGCCCTGAAGGCCACTTAGAACAGGTTAGCTAATTAACAAACAGGCTGATTGCAGATTAATTGAGAGGTGGTCCTAATCTTCACCCCTAAATGCAATGACAAATGCTGACTGCTGCTAATTAGACTGAAATGGTTAAGGGCGAGAGTGTATTTACTGTTAGCTCAGAGCATCCACATGTTATATTTTGTATTTGTGTATACATATACATATACACACACACATATATATACCTACACACACACACACACACACATATATAATACAGTCCCCAAGTCTACGTTTGGGTATATTGACCTCTCTTTGATTTATTATCAATTATTGATTATAATCCAATTATTTATTATTGATTATAATTCGTATGCATTAGAACTATGTATAGACACTATGTATATAATATAATAATTTTTTGTTTTGGAGTAAAAAATGCAAACTTTTTTCAAATAAGGGTATTACGTGATATTTCTGCACGTTTGTGATTACTTTTTAGAGACATTTAATATTTTGTCCGATAATAAAACCTCAATTAATTAACTAAAGACATGTTTTAACAGATTTCTGTTCAGGATTTCTGCCTTATTATCGTTATCTAGTTATATAATCCCCAAAAATATTGAGGTTAATTTTTATCACTATGCATACATAAAATATTCCCAAGTTGTTTGCTGTGCTTCCACTACTATTGTTCCTTTTTAGCAGGCATACTTGAAGATTGTTGGAACTTTTTGCACCTCTATCATTTATGACCCATCTGTGTGTATCCAGATTTTCTCCCCCACAGAGTAGAATGTGTAATCTGAAACTGCTTGAACATGATAGGTTGTGACTGAAGGCTTTACAACAACAAGAAGAAAAATCATCAGCTCAGCAGGAATCTGAACCAGCAACCATCTGTGAGTCAATCATATGTCAATCGAAAAAGATTCTTTCAATATAAGCATTCTCACTTCAGATCTTAAAACATAGCAGCCCATAGTTCCCCTCAAGGCCAGACTTCATCCAACTTCTATCTGCATGGATATTTTTATCATGCTGCTCCTCTGTCTGCCATATACACACCTGTGCCTTTAAGTTGAACACTTCTCAAGCTCAAACTCTCTTTCAACCTCTGACCCCACCCTCACCCATACACCCCCCTTCCCATAATCCCCTTCTCCATCCACTGACTGCTCCACTTCCTTCTTTCTCCTGGGCCACCTGCGCTTTTAAATCCTCACATCAGGATGGGCCACTTCACCTGCACACACACACACGCAAGCATTACCCAAATCCCTAGAAACACACGCACACACACACTGTCCCTGACAAGACACCAGCAGCTGCTTCCATCTCCTAGCAACGACCAGCCTGATAGATGACCCAACGCCTGATAATTACCGTAAATCACCACAGCTCACACGCTACGAGAACGTGGAATAAAGAAACTGTGATGACTGAAAGGGATCAGAAATAGTCGACTAGGACTGGCCATGTGTGTGCGCTAATGCACCTGGATGAGAGAAAATGTACCTGTTGTTTATCGCTTTCACTGAGTGTGGCTAGCATGCTAATATCTGGATTCAGTTCATCGAACAGTTATCCTGCAAATGTAATCAGTTTACAAATCTATGTATAAATTAAACTGTAAGGTGAATGCGGCAAAATGCATGCAGGACAATAAATATGTGAGAGACAGACATTGAGTCCTTTGTGAGTGTAACCTGAGACTACAGCCCAGCCTCCTGCAGCTGTCAGAGATTCACGTCTTACACAAAAGCGCCAATCACAAACCACACAGTAAGCACTGGTATTAGTGCCACTCTTTAGAGGAGAACAATAATGCTAACGGCAGCAGTAAAGTTTGGGATCAAACTTCTGCCAAGTCCATAACAAGGTACAGTATATTGAGTCAGAGCAAATAATACAATATTGAGATCTTAATTTGGCAAATTCAAACAGCAACATAAGTTTCAAATTGCTCTCTGAACAAAGTTTACTTCAAATTATAAACAGATCTTGTATATGCACACACAGCTGCTACATTTATTTCCTCTTCATTTTGTGCTTCCCCAGACGTGCAATCTGTCCCTCTGTTTTCTGTCCTTCTTTCCCTCTCTGCTCCTCGCCTGCCCCTCCCTCCCTGTGCCAGTCCTGGCTGCTGCAGACATTTGATCTGGCTGCCTTGTGATAGATTGACAGGTAATGAGGAGGTTGAAGGGGCGTTGGAGACAGGAGCAGGTGTTCAGCACAGTCTTTTTGGCCAGCGCTAAGCTGCCATGTCCTTCACTGTTGCACCTCTCTGCTTTTCTCTCACTCTTTTCCTCTTTTCTCTCCACCATCCCCTGGTTCTCCTTCTCAGAGAAGACGGCTATGCAATCCATCACGCCATGACACACTCGGACATAGACTGTCTTTATATGGGGAAAAACGCACGGGCCGTGGAAATAAATAGAGAAACGAACATCAAGGGGTGTGCTGGCAGAGGCAAACCGGGGCTGATCACTCAAAGTGAACTGCGCAGGGGATGAGACTGATTTGGAGCAGCCGTTAGAGGTGACTGTAGAGGCTCCCACTTCTGCTACGAAAATATAATTATACAATTATACAAAGCATCATTCAAGAAATGTTTCTAAACTTCTCTCTATAGTGAAAAAATCCATATCAAAACGGAATGCTCTGAGTGGTTTGATTCATACTTAAATGTTGTTTAAATGTTTAAATAAATGTACCTGTACCTTGTCAAAGACTTAGTTCTGTTATGATGTCTTAGAAAAGATTTACTATCTGGCAATGAGTGAGAAACATGGCATGTCATGTCACTACAAGTGACATATTTCTGGTATTTTAGTAGAGCTTTAACTTACAGGTCAAAATACAATTTTAGATAAATGCCTTGTATATGTCTAATATGACACTCACAACACATAACTTTGATACAAAGCCTACCAAGCACCAATGTGGAAACATCTAAATGTAGTAAGTGCTGCTTATATTGTCGTCCCAGAACCACATAACAGAGACAGTGGGGGAAACGAAGCTTGAGCCTATAAATCCTCCCCTCCAGTTTACAACCAACATTAAAGGACATGTCAGCCTCCTAAATCAGGCGCAGCGTGGAGACAGCAGGGCTAAAATGGTGCATTTGCATGTTCCCTCAAACATTCCTGAGAGGTGAACAACTGCTTAGCCACCTTCCACCGTTAATACCAACATCACAGTTCAAACAAAAACTACACAATCAATTGGTTGTCCTCAAGGACAACCAAAAGGAGAAAATGTTAAATATTTAAAAATGTTTTGTTTTCAGGCATAATTTTATTACAAAAACAGCATGAAGTGGACATCATGGACAGTCTAGTTATTTAATAAAGCCAGTTGCAGTCACTGAGATTAAAATGAACTGTTCCCAATTGTCACATACTTAAAAGGTAACCTGCTTCTTGAAAAAAGTCATTGACGTTGACGCACTCGCCTGTCAGTTTATAACTCTGCTACTTTGGCTCACACACACAGACCAAACACCATCCAACACAAAAACACACACCCACACACACACTTTAAGCCCTGCCTGGCATCAGCTGTCACACAACCTGTCTCATTGAACTAAGCAGAGACAGACACTGTCAACTTAGAGTGCCTCAAATGCCCACATCCAGCCAGGCAGAGGCAGAGAAATCAAGCCTGTCTCCCAGTATAATTTGCACTAATCCTTCATGGGAGATAGTAAAGTCTATGGCATATCTGCCTAATAGCATCAGTCAGCGGCAGGTTCTAATCTCATATTTAGACCCGTTTCCATCACAGAGTGACGACAAAGGCAGCACAAAGTGTGATTACCTTCTTATTTTTGCATTTCTGCATGACTTGACTTCTGATAATGGTGGAAGGATTTATATTTTTTTAAGCAAAAACTTAGAGGTTCTTTTTCTTGGTGATGGAAGAAGAAAGTCGTTTCAGGTTACTTCAGAAGACAGGTGGACAGACTGAG
Organism: Chaenogobius annularis; assembly: GCA_015082035.1. NCBI lineage: Eukaryota > Metazoa > Chordata > Actinopteri > Gobiiformes > Gobiidae > Chaenogobius > Chaenogobius annularis. The sequence goes on along the minus strand of BJKM01000193.1, from coordinate 259,788 downwards.
AGAGGAGCAAAAGAAAAGAGAAGAAGGAGAGAGAGAGAGAGCCTTCAGTACTCTGCTTTTCAAAGCGTTTACAACCTGTGGTGTGTGTCCTGCTCGGCTGCCTGCTTTACCACGTGCATTTGAATACTGACTGGAGTGGAGTGCATCCCTGTCTTTCACACAGCACCATAAAAGAAGGCACACAATGAGGGCTCTTTTCAGCAGAGTGGGGAGGCCTGGGGTAGGGACGCACCTCCCAAACCTCCATGGCACTCCAACGTCTACGGGCCACAATGAGGTGCTAAAGCAGGATGAATAATGAGATCAAAAAGTATAGACTCAAAGTTTGTGGTGGAAGAGGCGTGTTGTTTTGAGAGTGCGATAAGGAAAGGGGACAAATACTTGTAAGTACTCAGATATATTTATGGAAAAAGTAGAAGGTATATTAGAAATCTTCAAATTAATTTAAACAATAATTATGTAAGTCTATTTAACAAGTGTAGAGGAATGTCTAAAAAAAAAAAATGACGAAAATAACCTGTTAATTTGACTGTAACCTGATCTATTACAATTTGCCATTTAAACATCACTAAATAGATATAACAATAGTGGAGAAGTGGTGAAAAACCCCAATAAAGCCGTAAATCAAGAAATGAGAGACTCTGGAGGAGGATCATATCACCCAAGATCAATGCGAACAGAAACACACGCACGTCCCCGAGTGCAGCCGACATACCAATGTATAACACAAGCATATAATTCTATGGCAGTCTCATCTACAACCCATTAAATTCCCACTACCCCCCAGCAGGACCCACCCAAGGGCTCAGCAAAGTCCCACCTCCCGGTTCAATCCTCCTGGTCTGAATAATATAGGCCCGTGATGAATGGCGCCATAACTCTGATATCCACAATCAATCTCAGCTTTAAAGACACATCCATCTTGTGTTATACTGACAGTGGACTTGGAAGTGCGTGGGGGGAGAAGGGGGTGTGCGAGGGATGCTTGTCCTGACCACCAAGAAGTAATGGGGAGGGGGGGGGTCTAGGGCGAGGAGAGTCGTCGCTGAGTGATGCCTGTCAGCTCACATCTGGAGAGAGAAAAATAAATGAGGCTTATGAAGAGAAATGAAAAAGTCCGTCTTTCTGATCGACTTCTCCAAACTAGATACTAACATGATTAGGATCAGTGTAAGGGGGGGGGGGTTTAGATCGTCAACATTTTATATTGTGGGGGTCGTACAATAGCAATTATAAGGTTCTGTGTTCCAGTAAAATGGCTGTCATATTGATTTCTGGAACGAGAGAGACTTCTAATAATTGCCATTTAAAATAAAAAACAAGTTCAAACCCTTCCTTTTACTGACAGAGGGTTGAATGCGGACCTCTCGATTGAAGTGGTGAGTGCCGATCAGAGATGACTGACTCTTGAGCTTGATTGGTGCGCACAAATATGTCTACCTACTCTTTGTATATTCTGTTTTGTGCTCAAGTCAAGTGAACTGGAGCTGTTCTTTTTAGTTTTGCCTTACTTTGCATTAGTAAATATAAAAACCTAAAGTAAACTCTGCTCTCATGCTCTGCCTGTGCACACAGTGGTGGGGGATGGTCATGGGTGAACTATCCCTGACCTGTTGAAGAGGGCCTTCCTCAGTGACACCTGATTTTGCGCTTAATGATGTACCATATCTTTTAACCCCTGCAGACAAAACAAGGAAACACTACACTGTCATGGGTTACTCCCACATCTCCCTTTTCTGCTTTTCACTCCTCCTTCACTCGCCCAGTCTCTTGTCACCACCTCCTCCTTGCTGCCTCACTGCCCCGAGTTACACTTTTAATAATTTAACACACTTTCACACAGTGGAGTTTTCTAGCTGCTCTTTTGGCTCCGTGACGTGCCAAGTCATAGCATTTAGTCGGCTATTAGCTAGCCATAAGTGGGCAGTAAATTCTTAAAAAAGCAAACTATATTTGGGCTCTTCTACATCCTCATATTTGATTTTTCTAATATATAAAATAAACACCTTTGACAGGGCAAAAATTCTGATCATTTGTATGAATGTACTGGCATAGAGTATAAGTAGAGATGTAATGTTTAGTGATTCATGTTTTAAAAGCCACAGCGGCTTCGCCCGAGCTTTTGAGTACCGATATACACTATATAAAGACAATTGAATCTTTTTTTTTGTAATTGATTGAAGCGATAATTATAATCACAATTAAAATCGAATTACTTGCACAGCCCTCCTTGGACCAATTTAAAATACTGCATTGGTCCCTTTATGCAGCTTCTAAACACCAAAATCAGATTACGGTTTAAGAATTTGACCTCACTTAAAGTCTAATCTGGCCCAAGTGAGAGAAAACCGGAGCTTTCAGGTGACATAGTTTATTGAATGTGGAAGTGGCCGTGATAGAGTTAACCCGGCGCAGGCTGATGATGGGGGTATTAGGGGCTCAGGATGAAAGGTGAGTGTGTGATGGATGAGGGGAAGCCAGGACGGGTGCGCTGCAAACGAGTAGACACACACGCCATGCTTCGACTGACACAGTTCACTATTGTAGCTGACATACACGTTGCAAGAGGCATTCCTATGTACAGGCAACATAATGTGTTCTTAAAGGGCCCCAGAGTTCAAAGGTGTAACCCCAAGTATCAGGTATGGAGTGTGTTTGTACTTCAGGAAACGTAATCAGCTGAACGTAAATGATTTATGATATGGTTTATAAAGTGGAACTGTAATAATGAGGGCGAATGCAGATCAACACTGACGCAATAACAGCTGCACTTACACAAATAAATATGAAAAATAGATTAAAAGACGTGGTGTATGTAGCCAAGTTCTAAAAGCCTACAATGCACTGCAAATTTAATTAATCTAACCAAGATTTAATCACGTAAATCTAGAAAAAAAAAAATCGGCCTTATCTTGTTTGAAGACATTCTATTAAATTAAAAACACTAAATAACTAAATTTAAAGAATAAGTAAAATTCACTTACTGCATTTATTCAAGGACATTTTTGTCATGTGTATTTTTCTAGTTTTAAGAAGGTGTAATTTTGCAGCGTGTCCTTCAGTACATATAATAGAATTTATAAACTTAATTTGTAAATTCTCAACCTAGAAGCCTTTCAAACACCATATTCCAAGCTTTGTTTTGAATACAATAGAAATAAATGTTTGACTACTTGACTAATCAGAAAAAACAATTGTTAACAAGTTGACGCAGCTCTGCAAAGAACAAACTTTTTGAAACATCTACCAGCTCACAGGTACCAACACTGGTGCAGCTGTGTGTAACTACAGGCAAGACAGAAAACATTACAGGGCTCTTTTTGGCACAGACTGGAGTGAGAGGGTGGAGGCGGCGGTTGGGGAGGTGAGGGGGACGTTCGAGGAGAGAAAAGGAGGAGGAGAGAGAGCGTAGGGGCGGGTTCACAGCAGTGGGACGGAGGGCGGGCTGAGCGCTGGAATGAACTCTCTCAGGCTTTGTGGTGCACGTTTCCCAAGGCCCCCGCCTGGCCCCTTTGATAAATGACACATGTCATTCTGTCAGCCGGTGACACTGCAGCTGGGAGGCCCTGTGATGTATGGCCCTGCTCCAAAAGGAAATCTACTTTTTTTCCCCTTCCTTCTCACTACTCTCTCACCCCGTCTTACTCCCTCTCGCTCTCCCTTGGCCCTGGCTGAGTGCATGGCCTTTTTATATGAGGATTTAGGTTTCCTTTGGTCCAAAAACTTCCCACCTCCCTGCCCCCACCAATCTGAAAGAAATGTACACAACCAAAAAGTATCTCAGGCTTTAAATCAAAATATACTAGAACAAAATGAATGTAAGTCCTGGTTTGAGTACAATTCTAGTTTAGTCCTGCTTCCGGTATTGCATAAACATGGTCAATTATGCTGCTAAGGCTATCACAATATCCTGCTAAGTTGCCCAACTCTCCCCTAACGTTTGCTTTACGTCTCCTTTGTCCAGTACATTCCCAGCTCCTCACCCCCCACCCCCCCACCCCCCACACAGAGCTGAGTCGTACCACGTACAACTTATGACACAGCTATTATGATCATGTACAGCGCTGTAACCCGAGGAAAAAGAGGCCAGTGCCACAAGTAACCAGAGTCAAAGATTTATGGTGAAAAGGCGAGGAAGTAAACAAAGCGGGTCTCTTTAGTACGCAGGAGGAGGGCAGGTGAGGAGGAGGGTGGGGGTGTGATTCCGGTCGGGCAGGATGGTGTCTCCCATAGGGTCATCTGTCATCCAAATGTCTGGCTATGGAAAAAACCCTGTGCACAATCCCAAAGGAACTGGGATGAATATAGGGGAACTAAGCCACACATGCATACTCTACAGTACAAGTAAAAGCAGGTACATAAATATTCAGTTTTCAAAGTAAAACCACAATCAATCTATAAAAGGCATATTTTATTTCACAGGGCAAATGAGCCCAGCCAATGATAAGGCCCCAGAGGCTTGCCCTAACCCTCCCTTCCGAGCAGATTAGCCTATCACGGCATTCTACTGACCCCTCAACTGCATGCGCCGCCCACGCTTCGGGTGAGCCAGCAAACACAAGACCTATTTTTTTCACTTCACGCACTTTCTGACGGTCTCTATAATCATGTACTTGTTCTTTCGCTTCCTCGCTCTCCTCCCTCGTTCCTACGCCATTTCTACCTCCTTTCACTCCCTCACTCCTTCCCTCGCTCTCTCTCAACGGCTGACCTGTTATCAGTGCTGTGTAGATTTAACAGCCAGCAAAAAAAGAGAAAAATATAATGTAGTGAGTCAGGCGTGACGAAGGGACCTTCCCCAGTGTCGCCTCTCAATCTTAGCACATGGACACAATACATTTAAGCTTGTATGACAGGGCAAATGCACAGATTTTCAATGGAGAAAATTGTAAACTATGATCACTGTGAAAAATGAAAGGAAGATTGAAATGTTGACGATCTAAAGTCAGAAATAAAGGGTAGGATTTCAGGAGACTGCGCGCACACACTAATGAGTAAAGAGTTCACTAGTGTTGCTATGGGGACCAGGGCTACTTTGACTAAAGGAGAGCAAAAGAGCCACAGACAGAGGGGAAAACGCTTCTGAGAAAAGAGGATACTTGTTAGGGCTGAGCAATATGTGGGAAATGAACCGTTATCAAGATGTCCATGTACTCATTCTCATCACGCTGTGAGAAACTCTGAGACACGCAAAGATTAGTCAAGTTAGTTAAATAGATGTTGGTGTATTCTACCCACACAGTCATGAGCAGAGTGACATTTATATTAAAACAAAATACAAATATTTGCAGTTTAATTACTGCAAGATTCCGACATATTGCATTGTTTTCCCACAAAATATGTCATTATGGTATTGATGACATGAGACAAAGATTTATCATAATTATTCAATTAAATCGCTCATAAAACTTTAGACTTTTAAAATGTACTTAACCACTGAATATGAATAACAATAAGCAGCATAATGCATACACCATATATCAAATGTTCTTGCAACTTTACATTTGACAAATTAGAAGAGGGCCTGAAAATGCACACTTCATTATATCATTATCCAAAACATCTGGTGTAACAAGTCGACATTAGTTTGATAAATAGACAGGATGAAAAGGGCTGTTTGGCAGACAAAAGGATCAGAAAAGAAACATTGTATGGCACAGGAACACTCCACCTCACTCCAGCCACCTGGGGGTCATGACCTGCCCACGACCCCATCACATGTGCACTTTGGCCATGCTGGGTGGGAGTGTGTTGTGTTCAAGGGTGGAGGGGCATCATTAGTGTTGAGTGATGAGCGATGAGCCCAGTCTGACGACTTCAGGGTACCGACCTGCGAGGCTTTTGTAAATGCCAGAAGGCCTCCACAATGCAGCAACAACAGTGCATATGTGAGAGTGCATATCTGAATGTGGTCGGTAAAAGGAGAAGGAGGGGGAGGGACGGGACCCCTGTTAACAAGCTGCCACTGTGACCCACAAGATACGGCCGTACACAAGTAGAAAACAAACACAGTGAATACATACACAGCTAATATCCATCTAGTATACATAGAGCAGCCACTGTGGCCATCTTGTTTTTGTTTAGTCTCCTTTTTGGCCCAAGTTAGTTTGAGTGGTTTAATTTGCTCTTTTAATCACAGCTGGAGGGGCGGAAGAAAGCGGCATAAGGAAATGAAGGCAGTGACATGACAAGAGGGCCAGTGTGCGGTGGCAGGACCCTGGGAGAGAGTTGTCGGTCAGCGCAGACGTGAGAGGGAGCCAGTGTTGAGCTCAAGGTCAGCTGATAAACAGCACATTCACCAGGCAGGACGCAGGAAGGCGATCAACCTGCAGCCTCTTCAAACCTCTCCCTTCTCTCCTGGTCCCTTTCATTCACAAACTATTCCATGCAATTAATCACTGGAATTGTTACACCATGGTAATACCAAAAACAATCTCCATGATCACACGCACAAACAAAATTTCAAATTGCTATCATCCATCTCACCTGCCCCCAGTTAAGAGAGAGGGATCGGGGGGAGAGCGGGATCGCGGGGTGGGAGCGTTGTGCCGCGGTGAATGGTTTCACGACTCTCCTATTGCTCTCAGTTGTAAAGGTCTGGCTTAGAGTGAGATGATGGTGAAAAATTAGCGGCAGGCAGCCAAACAAGCGGAGGCGCCAGGGCCAGAGGATCAATGCGCCTCATCCGCGGTGGGAGCAGCTATGTAAAACACTCGCCTTAAGTCAGCTGCATCCGGTTAATATTTAATCCCTCCATCCATCTCCACAAAGAGCGCTTCCCTTTTAGCTCTAGCCGCCGTTTACTTTGATTACACATAACCGTTTGGGGTGGCTAAGGCGAAGAGGGTGGGGGGGGGGCAAAGCGGCAATGATAAGAGCGATTTGCATGTGGATGGAAAAAATATTTGCAGGTTTGATATTGCTTAAAGCGGTGTACAGTGCCAGTGTGAGACTGAACAGGAGAGGTACGCCTCAAGAAAGAAGGGAATAAAAAATGAGTTAGAGGGACAGAGGTGAAGAGAAGAAAAAATAATAATAATGTGGTGAAAAACAAACTGAATTTTACTCCAGGGGTTGCCTTATTTAAAACAAGAGATATGCAAATAAAGTAACAAAATAACAGTGATATTATCTTCTCCACTCATTTTCTGTGGCAAATGATTTCCAAGGAGGAAATCCAAAACTCTAACTCCCCAGTGAACATGCAAATCCAACTGTGTCTTCTAACAGGGAGTCTCTCTACACTCGAGCTCATGTTGCCTTTTTCACGTCCATGATTTTTTTCCTCTTCCACCGATAGAAGCGTCTCATGTTTATTCTGCAGCAGCAACCAAAACTGCATTTATTACACAAGCAAAGTAATAACTACACAGTGTCAACAGCCAACCACACGAGAATGTAATAAGTTTGAATTTGGGGACAATATGTAAGGCTTAATAACATGTTATAGAATATGCTCAAACACAAAATCTTTTTAAAAGGCTTTTACTGAATGTAAAATGTATGCTACTGCACTAAACAGGTTGGACAGACTGTGCTTTAAGAATTTTAAATTTTTAATAATGAAATTATAGAAAAATCCATGCATTCTCCTTTGAGTAAAAATGTGTTTTAGTAGATTTTCTATCCGTATGAGATAGTACTGGCTCTGAAAGAGCAAATAAAAACAGTTGCTGTGAGTTATTAAAAAAGCATCAATTTACTCAAATATAGACTGAAAAACACTACTCAATTGTCTTGTGTTCTTGGCTAAGGTCTAAAATGTGTCCGTTAGCCAGCGGGGTTTACTGGAAGCAAGCCTTCAAGATGGGCAATGGCAACTGTTCATTTTCTCACTCATTGACCTCATCTCCTCCTCTTTACAATGCGGAATAAAAGAGGCCCTATTTTAGCCAGCAGTCAGTGACCGAGGATGTAAGAAACTAGCATTTAGAGATGAACTCACTGCACACTGATGCACAAGATGTACAGATGTAATCGAATGGCAAGGAGATAAGATCTTTGTGGTTATGTAGAATGTTAGTGCGAACAAGATTCTGTGTTCCTGAAAAAGTCAAAGTGGAAAAAACTACCGGGAAATTGACTGTTGTTATGACTGTAATCACTATATTTTACAAAGGATTAATAAATGATAAATTGGATTGACTAAGACATATCATCTTAAATTGAAAATAGTTTTTTCATTGCGTCAATCAACAAAATTCAACAAATAAAGAGACGGCAGGAAGGACAGTCAAGAAATGCTCCAAAATCCCAAATATTTCCAAAAATGTGAACTATTTGAACACACCATTACCAAGTCAACGTTTAAAACAACAAGAACAAATGAAGAAACCTGCAATCCACGAAAACAACAGTAACTAGCGCTAATGTGGCTAATGTGTTATTTCTCTCCATCAGACAGCTGGACCAGGCCTGGGTTAGTGTGCAAACGGTGCATGTGAGTCAGTGTATTTGTGTGTGCAGTGGGATGGCAGGCGGGGGACACGAGGTTGGGGGAACTCGGCCGGCCGGGCAGTAATTCTTAATTGACACCTGTCAGGATAATGGCGACAGTCGCAGCTGTTGCAGGAAAATGTGTGTGTCGTCCTGTTCATCTGTCAGCCCTAATACCCGTCCTAAAAGCTGCCCACTGCCCACTCACCACGCAAACCCCACCGCTGCCTCTCCAGATGCCATTGAGTAATAGTTAATCATTTAATTTCTGATTAATTTATACAGATGATTACAAATTGTAGTGACTGGCTGAAAATGAAACGTTATAATTCCCCAAAAAATGCATTAATTATTGTCCATACTTTTCAACATTACTCCATCAAAGTTAATACTATACTAATACTATACTACTAATAATAATATGTCAAAACAACTTTTCAATTTAAACTGGCAAAACGTACTTGTATATACATTTTAGTACTTATATGGTTATTCTTTTGCTTGTACTGTCTTACGTTTGATTGAGAAAAACACTACGCTTATGATAAACAAACCTGAGTGGAAAATGGGAGATAAAAAGGAGCAACATGTAAAGCTGTAAAATAAAAAAAAGCAGCAGACTTGGTTTAAAAAACGAAATACAAAAAAGATGATGTGAAGCCTAAGATGCAGAGGGGCGGAGAGGCAGGCTGGGTGTCCCTGGACGGAGCTGTGCTTCTCTGTAGTGGGCCCATCTCGTTTGTCTTGTTTGTTTGTTAGCATCAAAGCGCTGCCTCTCACTCCCCCTGCTAACTGATGTAATGAGTGGGTAAGCTACATGTTTTTTCTTCCTGCGCTGAGGAATTCAAATACTTATTAGACAAAATATTCTGTAATTGCTCATCTTTTATTGATAGAAGTAACAAGTTGGGTTAGGTTCTAACAGACTTCTTGTAGCCACTTGAGAAGGAGCTGCACTGATCAGAAGAGCAAATCTATCTGCCGTAAATGTAATGCTTTACTTAAGAGAATTTAACATGTCATTTTCTTCCTTTAAATGTTTCTCGACAGTTTCTCTTGAATGTTTCCCCTCTTATCTTCAATCATCAAATTACATGTCAGGAAAAAATAAACCCCTAACATTTCAACAAATTTGTATTAATGAGCTTTAATGCTTTAATACATACCCAGTGCGGAGCCTTAACTAAATAGAATTATTGTGCACAACACAAATATTACATAGTAATTAAGCACACATAACATGAGGCACTGATAACACTATCAGCTCAGTGTTTATCAATGCTTTGAGACCAATTCTGATTTCACATAACTTGAAAAAAAATTGCTTGTTATTCTGCGGCTGCATTGGAAAATGGAAACAAAAATTCTTTATTTGGATAAATTGTTTTTCTATGGCAGTCAGGAGTGAGACTGCTTGTCAGCCCGGTCCCAGGGGGCTGCTTCTATCTGTTTTCAGACCTGATTTTCTCAGACTCAATTCTCTTTGTGGATCCCATGACTTGCTGCTGTTTTTATGTGCTGTAAGAAAGGCAACAAAGCACATCTGGCAGCTTTAATGATATGATTTCCCATCATCCTCAGCCACCTCCAGTATGACCTCCCACAGAGACATGCTGGCTGCATTTAAGCATTAGGTGTAGGTGTGTGTTTGTCTGTCTGTGTTTACGCTGCAGTGTGCGAGTGCGAGTGCGTGCGAGTGTGTGTGAGTGTGCAGAGGCCAACAGTACACTAGTGATGGAGCAAACTGGCCCGAGGGCAGCTTTTGTGGAGAATGCCCCAGAAAGAATCAGAAACAGAAAGAGACGAGATGGGATGTAAGCTCTCTGATGTGGAATATGTGTGTGGACAGAGAGAGCTTATCAAACACAGATAAACGCACTGATATCCTCATTTTGATACAATAACACTGTTCACTGTTCAGCCAGCCAAAATCATTTTAGATCTTGTGACTCTTAAGTTAATAGGAGTGTAATTATTATCTTTGCATAATACACACAGGGCGCTGGTGAGTACAAGCAGAGCATGTTTGACCTTTTACTACCTCAAATCCCACATGTAAATGTAACTGTTCGTTTCAGTATGAGGCGCTGGAGCAAAAGTGACTATCGACGAGCCGATCGATGCCACCTGCTAACGACACGGCCGCTCCAATTAGCGTAACCTCAAGCACGGGCTGACCGCTCAAAAGCACACGTACGAAGGGGTAATGCACCGCCAACATACAGTAAAGACACAGTACACCGTCGGGGGCCGTCGGAGCAACAGGTTGGATCAATAGGCGTCTGATAACTTGTGTTCAGATTGTCTTAAATGAACAGGTATGATAGAAACACTGTGTGTGTTTTGGAGCTAAGAAGGAACAGGGGACCACTCTGAAGTCGAGCCCTGCTAAAGAGGATGACTAACATGGCGCGGTTACCATTACAAGTTTTTCATTCCAGGAAACTAACACCGCTCTGGTCGCACACACGCTCCCATTGCCCGCGCTGTTTCTTTAGCCCTCAGCTTAACACACACTTTCTGTCTTTCAATAAACATACAACTCATTTCTCAGAAGCAACAGTGTCGTTAAGTCATTTAAACTTTAACTTTATGGCCACTCTATTTGCACAAAAAGCTTGTCTCAATTCTCTGAAAATAGGGTGGCACTCGAAACCTGGCAAAGTAAAAAAAAAAAAAAAACACTAAAAAAAAAAAAAAAAAACACCTACAGGCATTTGCGGAGAATGCCAGTGTAGACATATGTACGAGGGCTGAAATGTAGGACGTATAAATCTTATGCTGATTATTTTGAGAGGAGAATATCACACATTTAGTGCAGGCACAAAGGTTGCAGTGTAATCATAGCCATCTTGGGCATGCAAAATCATTAATCCCTGGGCACCATGACGCTCCGGATTGGAAGAAACGAGAGGCCTTTAGCAAGAAGGCAGCAAAACGTTCAGCCAAAGTACGTCTCCGCTGAGTTTTAATGCAGCCGTGATTTACAGGCCGCTCAGTAACACATGCAAAAGTGTAAAAACTTCAACAGGACGTCAGCGCTTTTAAAAAATGGATCGTGGTACAACTTTGGATTGCTCAGTTGAGATCAGGCCTGAGTTACGTCTTAATAAAAAAAATATATATTTTACAACAGTGGAAATGTACCTTCTCAACGCAGCTGTAAAATTGCGGAGAACTTTCTGAAAATGCTCCGCTATCTTGACACATAAAGTAAGGACGGTAATTAGAAGGATTTAAATCAAAATAAATGAGCGCAGAGGAAAATTAGCAAAAGGAAAAAAGAGGGGGATTGCGATATAGCTTAGGAATTAGACTGGTTTAATACAAGGTTATAAGAATGGTATGAGTGGGGGCGGCGGGGGCTCAAGCGAGGTCATTAACTGGCATTGTCTCCTGATGTGATTAGTCAGGTAGCAAAGTCCATTTGTCACCTGCACAGGCAAATTGAGTTGGTGCTGCACTAGAGGCTATGGGGACTGTATAATATCAACTTGATTACATCAAGGCAGCTGCGGACTTGACACCTTACTGAATTTGTCAGCATTAATCGTTAGGGCCTGTCACAAATCCATCAGCTCCACAGATAATTAGGGCTCTCTCTAATGAAGCCAACGGGAAGCAACCTCGCCCCCCTCTCCACCCGGACTCCATAAGCACACACATACCATCGCCTTATAATTAACCATCAAAGAAATACAGACCACTATCTTATCTGCTCTTCTTTTCTTGTCTTGTCTCACTTCAATACAACGTTTCACATACAAGACACAGTTCTGACATTTTTAACTGTGGATACTTTCCCCTTTGACTTTTTAAAAGCAAGGCTCCTAAAGTGTACACTATGAAAATAATTTAAAGCAATAAAAAAATATATATATAGTTTAGATAAATTATATTATTGATAAAATAACTGTGGAGTTGATCATTTCAGGGGGAACAATAAGCACATTTGTTTATTCAAATTGGTTAAACATAATTTGTTTTAAACATATTATTTCTTAACTTTTTTTTTTCTTCTTGCAAGTTATCCAAAAAGAAATACTACAAATATATACAAAAAAATAAACAATAACATTTAATTTGTCTGTCAAAGATTTAATACAACCTACAGGCCTTCAATAGCAAAAAGTTCAATAACGTAATAAAAACTAGCGTTAAATAAAAATAGAATATAATACCAAAGCTAACATCCCGCCGTGAACGCTGGCCTCACACAGAGAGGAAGCCACAGGTCAGCAGCAGGTCCCAGAGGAGCACGAGCGCCTCACCTCCAATTCAAGAGTGTGTTTTATTGTGTTACTTGTGTGTTACAACAGGATCATTGTCAAGGGCTTATCTTGACCCTCGATGTTACAATCGCTGAAAACTGGATACTGTCTGCCAAACTGCGATTGACCGTTACAAGCCATGATGACACGCAGGGGACATTGTGATGGATCAATGGTGTGTGTGTGTGTGTGTGTGTGAGAGCGAGAGAGAGTACAAGAGAAGGAGGGGTCAAATCTATGTCACGGTTTATAATATGCAAATACTGAATGTGACCACGTTTGTCACTTTCTTCTGTGTGCAGACAGTATTTTTTACATCTTGTCACTGCTAAACCGGTTTCATAACTGTCTTGCTATTTTGAATAAGAGAACAGAGAAAACGTGACGCTTCCCTTGTGTGTACACAGAGTTTTGAAGCATCTTAAAGGAGGAACGTGAGGCCCACTTTGAAAAACTTTTACCGCTTGTAATTATATTTTTTTACCCAATGTTAAATGTACATAAGCGTTAACAAGCACGAAAACAAATGCCTTTATTGTTCTTTTTTTTTTCCCCTGCAGTTTGACCTGACCAAAAGAATGAAGGTGCAAAGAAAAGGAAAGACTAGTTGAATGCTCTCCGTCATACACACTCCATCTGATCCTCCTCATCAGTTCAAACCACCATCATCTTTGAGCAGTGCCCTGTTTAAAATGATAAAACCTGCTGAGTTCAAAGTCTTCGTCGACTGGCCCTCCTGTTCGACCCGCTTTGCACCTCATATTTCAAAATCTCTTTAAAATTCTGTTACTGTCTTTTGTTCACTCCAGTTGTTAATGCCTAACTTCAAAGGCTTGGGCTCATTAGCACAGAGGTAGAAACCCCTGTCACTCATTTACATTTGTTTAAAGGCTGCAGGGAGACGAGAGGAAGAAGGGGGAGTCCAAATCCAAACCACTACAAGTCAAAGTTGTCGGTCGTCTGCCAACACCTGGTTTTATCAGTTGGTCACACAGCTAATATTATACTAGCCTCCAGCAGTGGATATTGATTTCATTACTGAACTGATTCTTACACGGAATGTGGGCAGAATTTAGATACAAACAGAACCTAAAAAAAATAAAGGGCTGTTTAAATAGACTGCACTGCCTGTTGAAAATATGCAATTGTACAAATACCTTGGTACAGTCTGTGTTTTATGCCTATCAAACTTGTTCTTGCCTTTGGAGACACAGACAACTTGTGTTTGGCCAAAAAGCTAAACCCACCAGACTTTTCTTTCAGTCTTTTTGGAGGGATTTATTGATGTTTATTACGGATGAATAGATCAAAGAATACCACATGACGCACGATCAATCACGCATCAAATCAAGAATGGCAATCCTTTAATAGAATAGAGAAAAGAAGGAAAAAACCCGGTCTCCTTCTAGTTTTCTCCCCCTGCTCTCTAAGTCAATTATTCATCATTACTCACTCTTGAACCTCCAAAAGCAAAAGTCTTTTATCTCCATAACACGTTATTTAGTTTAACTTCAGAAGTGCATGTAGAAAAAAAAATATCCTGAGAGTTTTGTAGTGCTGATAAGACTGCATCATTTTGTAGATTTAACTCAACTTCAGGGGTGAATGACGCACAGTGTAAATGCGATAAAAATCTGCTTTGCATATTTATAAATACAAAGTTGCATTTGGGCTTGTGAATGCGCTCTGGCGTGAGAGGTAAATGCTCGGTGTGTGCGGGCGGGCTTTACCTGCTGATCGCCGCGGCTCTTGCTGCTTTCTCCTCGGCATAGTGACCGTCACTTTCCACGATGCTTCTCATGCAGGAAAAAAAGACACGATGAAAGTCTCTCAGTCAAGAAAAAACATCCCGTTCTTTGAAGTGAATGAATTGAATGTCTTTTTTCTTCTTCTTCTTTTTTTGCTTTGTCTTTTTTTTTTTTTTTTTTTTTTTTTGTGGAGTTTTTTTTTTTTAGGGAGCGCGAGATTTGGGTCGAGGCTGCTTCTTATGACACCTTCATGTCCATCAAAGCTCGTCTTCCTCGTTGTGCATCATTGCAGACTTAAAAAGGGGTAAAAGCACTCAAAAATCCTCGGTTTGTGTCAGGGGGTTAGGAGTTTGTTTGCTTTTTTTTTTTTTTTTTTTTGGTCGCAAACTCGAAATAAATGAACTCTGGAAAGAATAAGTCCCGAGTGAGTGCAGCGCACACTTGTGACAAGTAACTTATCCTCGTGTTTCTTTCTTTTCTTTTGCCACAGCCCTGAAAGAGAGAGAGGGAGAGGGAACAGGACAGACAAGCGTTAGAAAGGTTAGTGTCAGTCCAACGTACCGCGGCCACCAGCCCACTCAGCCCAGACTGTGCGCACCACTCCGGACACACTTTTCCTCCTCCCCGCCGCACGTCCCCCGCTACGCTCCATTCCAACGTGAAAACACAACAAAAACATACCGCGGATCTCTTCTATTACTTACGTTTTACGAGTCGCTCATCTCATTGTGTATCTCGGGCAGTTTTCTTTTTTTTTTCTGGAGAAGGGGTGGTTGCTTGATGCGGTGGAGATCACTTGGAGAGAGGGAGAGAGCGAAGGGGGAACAAACAAGACGCAGGCGCATCCAAGCTTTGCCAACAACCGCGACACGGACTCAAATACTTATGTTTCAAAAAAATCTCCACGAGAATATATGTCGCAGATTTAAAAGAATGGACGCGTGACTCTGAGTATCCGAGAGGTCTTTGCTACTAAAAAAAAAAGGAAAATGGAAACGGCGGTGGATCCAGGAGCCGTTTCAGACAGCCTCAACTGATAGACAGACGCATCGAGTGGCTTTTCCTGCTACATTTTTACTCCTCCCTCTCCACGAGCGTCACCCCTGACAGAGGAGCCTACCTGTCAATCTTTTTAATTGTCTTGTTTTCCCCCTCTCCCTCCTTCCTCTCTCTCTCTCTCTCTCTCTCTCTCTTACTCCCATCGCTTTACAAAAATCCCACAAAAGGAAATGATCCACATGGAACTTAACGCCAGATAAAAGTTACAAACAGTCCGCAGCAACAAGCACGTGTGACATGAGGCTTAACTTAGATGTCACCAACAATAACGGCTCCAGGCACACATGGGGTGGGACCGGGGCTTTACTGTGTTGGAATACGAGAATAAAACCCGGTATTCAATGAAACATATAAGGTGACAAAGGCTAAAACTCTGAACCGAAAAGTGAATGTTCCTTCTGCCGGTCCAGAGGGCGGAACTGTGTTTGTGCTGCGTTCTGCACTGTAGGTTAAGCAAAAGTAATAAAACACAGAGTAAGGTTGTTGTTACAGGATGAGGATTGATTTGTTTCACCTCAGGAGGAAGTGCGCGCTGTGTCCGGGAAGGGGAGGGACTCCGCTGGGTAAGTCCGGACTGTGCTTCTGTCAGAGCTACAGGCTACACGTCCATAGCCACGTTAATGCTAAATACAGCGTGCTTTGCCTCGTTCTTGGGTTCACGGTCGATCTAAAGACGCTTGTATTTGCCTGAGGTCCGTGAGCGCGGCTTTGGCCTGGTCCCGCCTGCGCTGGCGGAGTAACAGCCCCACAGCGCAGGCTAATGGCACGACGGGCTTATTACGACTAGCGGCCGTAAAGTCAAGTTGGCCGTGAACTTTGCCATGTCCACGTCTACAATGCTCTCTCTAAGAAGCGGCGCGGCTGTGCTTCGCTTATTCGGAGCGAGACGAGCAGGAAAAGGGGCACTTTCAGTCGGACTTGACGCGGCTCGGCGCTACATCATAGACATGTCCTACTCCGCGCACTTCATGGATTACAGAGGGACCTCTATTCCCGGGGCTATGAAAAAGCTCGTAGTTACAAAGCTCAGTTCACATTTCCGAGAGGCTGTCGCCGTACAAACCGTGGCAGTGCCGACACCAGGAAACGAGGAGCTGCTCGTTAGAAATCGGTAAGTTGCTTGACTGCAAACAGCATGCGTCAGGCACGTCTCCGAACGCCTTTCCTAAAGCCTGTAGTAAATGACCCGACGTATGCACGCGCCTTCATCCGACACGACAGGGCGCGTGTGTGTGTCAATACGCTGTTTAGAAGTTGTAAAAAGGAGCCAGCTTACCTCGCTTTAGCCATGTCCAGTTGTACCTGCGGTCATCATCACAAGGTGGCAAAATATGTGAGGGATAAGCGTTGTTCTGTAATTCCAAGTTCCGCCCTCGCTGCATTTGTCTATCAATCCATCTCGGCATCTCTCTCTCTGTCTCTCCCTCCCTCTCTCTTGTCTCTACGTCACCAACCTGCAAACAGAAAAGGGCGCACGCAGACATGGAGATGATGGAGAAGAAGGAGCACAACGAGCAGAACGAGCAGAAGGCGCAGAAGGCGCAGGGAGCACGTCCTGGAGCTGCGGGGTTCTCTCCTCCGCAGCCGCGTCTCAGTGGCCACAGGAGGAGAATGTTGCTAAATAACAAAAAATCCTACATTTTTGGTATATACAATTAAAACGTAAATGGTCCATATTGACCCAAAACATTTGATTCTGTGTGGAATTAGTAATGGTCCTATTATAGTGCAGGCTATTATGTTTAGGGTTGTTATTACTGTCTACTTTATTATGTAGAAAGACCTGCTATTCCACTATTTAGCTGGATTAAAGTTAATGCAATAGATTAATGTCAGTGTAAAATAAATTCAAATTATGAACACAGTACACAGTAAGAAAAATAACAAAAATACTATTATTATTATTATTATTAATGATAATAATAATAATAATATTACTATGGATGCACTCTGTTTTCCCAACTAAAATGCTAAAGGAGTGAAGTGTGGTGCGTTGAGTTTGAACATGTAAACCTTTGAAGATAAAATAGTCTCACTGTTAGTGGAACCTGTTTACACATAGAGTCAAATGAGATGGTTCAGTAATGTTCTGATTTCATATGTGTAACTCACAAAAGCATTTAGTCTGAGCTCAAATTAATGTGTGGTGGGCACAGTAATGAGACACAGCATGCCGCCGCTCTAAAAGACAGTAAATGATTTATTTATGCATTCCTTTCTCACATATTTGTTTCTGTAACCAAAGTAAGATAAAAACAAGTCGTCTGGTTTTGGAGCCGAGGAACTATCTAAGATTTTTAAAGTGCAGTTTGTTGTGGGTGTCTGTGAAGAAAATGAATCATGACATCATGCAATGTGTTTTGTGATACAAGCCTTTCCCTGTCAGAGCACGACTGTTCTTTTCAGGAGAGAGCCGAATCATTGCCAAAACAAACCTGAGTGTTTGTACCATACAGACGGGTGGAGAGGAGACAAATCAAGTCCTGACCCCCCTAATCTTGAAAATCATATGTCTTACTTTAATGAATGAGCAGTTTGTTTGACTGTAACTAAATTACTGCAATAACAAAATCACATCCCTGTTTTATATCATGTTTTTCAGTTTTGTGGGAATCAACGCCTCTGACATAAATTACTCTGCTGGACGCTATGACCCCACAGTGAAGCCTCCTTTTGATGCTGGTTTTGAAGGGATCGGCGAGGTCGTCGGCCTTGGCCTTAGAGCCAGCTCAGAGTACACCATCGGGGACACTGTGGCCTACTTCCGCAATGGGGCATTTGCAGAGTATACGGTAGTGCCAGCCAAGGAGAGCATACGTGTCCCCTTAGTCAAACCCGAGTTCCTCACTTTGCTGGTCAGTGGGGCTACCGCTTACATTGCACTGAAACGTCTGGGAGATCTGACCAAAGGTGAAACGGTATTGGTCACAGCGGCTGCTGGAGGAACAGGACAGTTTGCAGTGCAGTTTGCCAAGCAGGCCGGCTGCCATGTAATCGGAACTTGTTCCTCTAATGAGAAAGCTGGCTTCCTCAAATCCATTGGTTGTGATAGACCTATCAACTACAAAATGGAAAACCTGGGAGAGGTGCTGAAGAAAGAGTACCCAAAAGGCATAGATGTGGTGTATGAATCTGTTGGTGGCAGTACCTTAGAGCTGGCGGTGAATTGTTTGGCCCGAAGGGGGAGACTCATAGTGATTGGCTTCATCTCAGAGTACCAGTCTGCATCAGGGATCTCAGCCTTCAAAGGAGCTACACTGCCGGTCAAGCTCCTGCAGAAGTCGGCGAGCATGCATGGGTTCTTCCTGCCACATTTTTTAAGCGACTACGGAGCGGCGCTGGCTAGAATGATGCAGATGATGGCCAAAGGGGAGCTGGTGTGTGAGGTGGACTGTGGGGATTCGGTGGAGGAGGGGAGGTTCTCAGGTTTGGAGTCAGTGTTTCGAGCTGTGGACTACATGTATGCTGGAAAGAACCTGGGCAAGGTGGTGGTGGAGGTAGAACATGCCGCGCAGAGCAATAGTAAACTGTGATTTATTACACTGTTAATGCACTGCGCAAATCATACTTGAAGAAGATCAATATATTATACAAATTATAGCTTTAAATGTTAAAGTTAAACATCAGTTTAAGACAATTCATTAGTTAATTTGCTGGTGTTAAATCCATGAAATGCAATAAGGTGGAACATAAATGTTTCATACATTTTTTTTAAATTGGTTTGATCATCAGTGTTAATCCTTTTTTGGCATGAAGGTTAGATTAATTGCAGGTTTATATTTTATGAATATATGGTGAACTATTCCGAAGTGTTGCTTTACTGAATCACCCTCTGGATCTATTTAGGATTTATTTTTGTAAATGATTAATACAATATATGTTTACATAAATAAACACTGACAATAATTTCACATTCTTTGTATTCTATATTTTTTCATTTTGTCTTATTATCACCATTTCTTTGTGCTTGTAAACTAGATCCCTATAAATATTCAGATTACTGTCAGAAGCAGTAGCCACTCTAATTTCTGCTAAAATATTTCGGTCCACCTACACATCTAAAAGTATGTGAGACCCACTGCCACTACACGCTTGCTTTTACCACTCTCCAGCACTTTATCTCCCATAAATATTTGATGATATACTTCATTGTTTTTCTAATAGGGGCTTACATTGGTATGTATGTGTATTTATTATCCACAACAAAAAGGTACCACGCTCAGTCCTCTTAATGCAGTGGTCATTGGGATAATACGGTACACACTTTTTGCTTGTTACAGCATAAATATTCTCAGCTTCAAATAATTCACAGCCAACTATACTTAAAACATATGTTGTTTGTGCTGTTAGAGTCATTAAATAAACAAAAAAGTTTCTTCAAATTAATAATACATTAACAGGAGTGTATTAGAATATTAGATTGCTGCTTATTATAATTACTTACTCAAAATATGACATACAGTAAAAAGATGTTTCCTCATCTATAGACTAGACTCAAGGAAAAGTGTATTTTTCAGGTGCATAAAATAAATCTTCAATTTTCGGGACGATACATCACTCTTTATATTTACAGCCTATGTTAAGTATATTTACGCATTCTGTAGGCCTAGGATCTAAATAAAAAATAAACATTTAACCAATGAATTTGAAACATTTACACATTTTAAGCACACACAGACAGACAAGTCATCGTCACACTTGAAGCAGTTGTTTGTCTTTGCATTAAGAAGTCAATGCAAGCTCTCACACGCCTGCCCCAAAAAGGTGAGAAAGTTGATGATGCGCGTGATCATTGATGTGAATTTACCTCAAGTACAAAATGTGTGTGTGTGTGTGTGTGTGTGCGCGCGCCCCATCTTAGTGCACCATCCAGATTTAGCATCTCTTCAATTAACAGAAGAGGCCTCATGTTGGCGTCCTCCTGGGCCTACCTGTACCTGCGCTGATTAGTGAGCAGTCACAGCCCCAATTAGAGAACACAGGAACCTGGAGAGACAACACTCTTTATTTAATTGGATTGTGTTGCAGAAGGAGGATGCTGCCGCTGCTAACTGGCAACTCACGCAAGATGACTAACTGTGGAGCATAAACAAGATACAAAAAAATAGAGCGGGGCCTCACTTGTGACGATGCAATTGCAAAAACGTTCTTCAATTGAGGAATTAAGGGTCTTGTTTTAGAAGAAGATTGGGTTCATTTTTGCTCTATACACACAATCATTAATTAAGTATTGTTGATCTACAGCTCTGTAGAAGTTGTTGGAAGTAAAGCCTGTGACTTTAGTATGTCTTTATAATTTCAGCGTGAAATTAAAATTTTGGATAGGAACATTTCAGTACAGCTATGAGCAAGAGAGCTAATTTTGCATCACTCTGAAAACACAGACCAACCATTCTGTGACTAATGTAGTACACTGAAGATCATTTTGGCTTCATAATTTCATTTGCTTCTTTTATTATTCTTGTCTACATTAACTCTCCTTCCTTTGCATATATGTAAATGCTCAATTGTATAATAAAAAAAAAAGAAAGGGAGCTACTGGTCTTCTCTTAATCATTGGCACTCGTGAGAAAGGGTACAGTTCATTTAGAAAAAGACAAATATCAGGTACACACTTTGTTTGTAAAGTGCATGAAAAGCCTTTACATCTTGGAATAAAGGCTTTTTTTTTGTTATTTAAGTCATAGTGCCTGATATTTGTATTTTCTTTGTATACGTTTTATACATTTACACATATATCTTTGTTCATGGCATTCCCTTAAGACTTTTGCGTAGGAGAGATAAAGGTAACTTTTTGAATCTGTCTGAGGTAACACTTTTAATGCTTGTTATTTTCTATACTGCCGTTGTTAACTCCAGCCGTTAACAACATAGACAACATTTTCCCAGTCTGTGATTTGTATGATTGACATGACAAATTGTCTGCTTTCCTTTTCATATCCAGTACAACTTTGCAGTTTTGTTTTTCATTTGTTGACGTTCAAGTCCAAAAAAATCTCCAAGGCCTCTTTTCTCCTCTAAACTCCTCTTTTCCCCTCGCTGGAACATGTGGCACTTAACAAAGACATCACCTTCTTCATAGTGTGGTCGCTCTAGGCACCTAAGGGACACTGGCTGGCTTCTCAGTGCTGCCAGGATTCAGACAGTCCACTCTCTCTCTCCCTCTCTCTGCGTGTCTCTCCCTGTCTCTCTCTCTCCCCTGTATAAGTCATTCAGACCCTCTCAACTCCCCAACTCCCCGAGCCCCCGTCAGTCCTACCTCCGCCTAATTACCAAACCTAAAACCCCACTCAACTAATTAGCCACAGCAGACCCGGCAACTGTGAGTAAAGGTAAGGAGATGGCTTCATTTGCGATGTGTGTGCGTTAAATGTGAGCGAGGAGACAAGGAGAATAGCAAGCCAATTAAAGTGGCGTAATAAAAACTCTTTGCTATGAGTTGTGCGTGACAGAATGATAGGGAGGATGTTTGTGTCCATGTTTGGGATATAGGAGGAAGAAGGAAGAGAGGAGGGGCTGGCTCGTGCACCTGTCCACATGTGTCTCAGTGTGGCTGGCAATCTGTCAGCTTTTCTGTCTATCACCGGCGCAACAGCTCAGTGGGACATAAATTACAATATGCAGCCGTGCCACTTGTGTAAAAGCCTCCAATGAAGGGGAGGAATAACTTTCTTAATCAAGTTCCAACTGATTAATTGTAATAAAGGTGTCATCCATAAACGTGTCGCTCTGATTGAGTAATTCGAAGGCCGGGGACAGTAAGTATGGGCACGTCCTCCATGATTGCGGGAGGGGTCAGTCTGAGAGAAAAGGGAGGGTAGTAGTAATGGTGGCGGTGGCGGCGGTGGTGGTGGTGGTGGTGGGGAGGACAGTGGAGTGGAGGACACAGCGAGACACAAATAGCTCCTGGGCACACTGGCAGCTTTCGCACAACTGACAGTTATGAAATACAATTATCAGTGTGATCTGCTTAAGAATTCATCAGCAGCCTGAGCGGCCAGTAAAGACGTTTATGTGGAGGAGAGGAGGAGAGAGACCAAGGCCGAGAGGAATAAATGAGATTTTTATTTTGTCCAGATTGGTCCCATTATGATACACTATTGTCAGCCTATTATCGTTTCAGATGTTTTTCACGCCACAGTCTTGTTTTTCTTTCACACAATACATTTTAATACGGTTACTGGTGCAACACTGGGTAAGGTCGTCAAATCCCTGCCTCAGTCTGGCTGTCATTACCATGCTGTATGACTGTGGAGAGGACGTTAAAAATAAAGATTTAGACACAAGGTTGTCTGTGGACGGGCATCTGGTGTAAACCTAATTAAAATGGCAATTAGCCTACTGCACAGTGAGAGGAGCATAATTTGCTGTATAAAACTGAGAAGGAAAAAAAGACATCAGTGTTTGGCTATTGACTGAAACTTTACTTTGAGGTAATGATTTAATGTGCTTCTTAACCACAGTCACTAATAGGACATGTAATTGACAGTTAATTTGATGCAGACGCTAATTAGACAACCAGCAGACACAAGTCATGTGACATGTCTGGTTCCACACTTCCTGTTTTTGGCTTTAAATCACATCACTGAGAGAAAATGGCAATGGGGAAAATGCCTCATTGTCACTACATCATAATTACTGAATGTGCCAGCATTTTACCAAACAAGAGAATGAATGTAGTGAGCGCAGTGGGCCAGAACTCCAATAGAAGCACAAGAGGACTTAATTTATACCATGCTATAGAAATAAAAATACACATATGACATTCACCAAATATTAAACTATAAAATCACATGAGACAAAAGAAAATTACGGTTACAGATGGAGGTAAGAACAATGTCAATAAAAAAATAGTTTTCTTGCCATTGTTTTGCAATTGTATGTTTTTGGACATCGAAACAACTTTCTATGTTTTATTCTATTTAGTAGTACTAGTACTGTAGACTGTACATGAGCCATGATCTAACTAGACCCTTGATTTTCAACTGGTGTGTCACACTATGGTGTGAGTTAAAACATTCACACACACTTGAATAATTTACTACTTTGGAGTGTCCTCAGCAAACCTTTGTACTTTAAAAGAAAGCTAAACAATCACCCTTGCCCAATTCATAGAACCAGGCTGTGGCACGGACAATATTTGCTACATACAAAGGTTGAAAAACACTGAACAAGCCTAAACGGTAATCATTTTAAGTACTGTGGTAGTCCAGTTCCCTCTATTTGTAAAATGGCATCCACTTACATGTTGACTGTGTTGGTAAGCTGAATACTGAGCCAATTCTTAAGGCATCATATTCCAGTGTACAATTGGTCCCATCCACAGCCTGGGGTGATCGCATATAGAATAAGCATAGAATTGACAAAAACACTGTAAATAAGAAAAGTAATAAATACATATATAAATAAATGAAGCTGTAGGGGCAGATACAATCACTGGAAGCTTCATCTTATTCTCTGTACATAGCCTTTGGGGCTCCTGGCGTGGCCTCTGGGGGGAGCGAGGGTCCCTGACTGTGTCTGTTGAGATGTAGATATACACTCAGGTGAAAGGCAAGGGCAGCATTCAGCAGCACAGGATTAATGACAACATCAACGCTGCGCTGACCAGAGACATATTTCCATTGGTTGGGTAAAGAGCACGCCGAAACGCAGGAAAGACAGCGCTGGGAGTCAGGGGGACAAAATATGAGTTTCTGGTGGACGGGATGATGGACAGGTCCTGAGCTGGTGTCCCCGCGGTCCACATGTCCTCATCCTTTACTGCGGCCAAGGACAACAGAGGTGTCAGCGGCGCGTCCGGCTAACATCGTTCATCAGCCCACAACGGTAATGGGGAGCTCTCTGTGACAGTGGTCATCAGGACACAAAAGCAAAAGGGCCCATAAACATCACATGACAGATGGCTGGGAGGACAGGGAGGGACAGGAGGGAGAGGTGCAGAGAGAAGGACAGAGAGATCTCTGGACCCACTATAAGTTCTACTAAGTTCTTCTGTGTATTAACAGCATCACAATAAAGAAGGGGATTCAGAGGAACAGAAGTGTGTAGTAATGTAATGATTTCTTCTAATGGTGACGTGTCTGCACCATTATGGGCCTGTTTTACTCGTGTCCAAATATGGCTTCTCTTTTACAGGTGTATGAAAAGCAGCAGTTTTTTTACTTTTACTGGTGTAAGTATGGTGAGATAGATGCAACCTAATTTGGACAAAAAACAAAATGCCTATCGAAGCCTGCTTAAGTCCACTGCTCCTTGTTGTTTATTGCTTTTAGCCTTAATTTTCTGTTTTACATTTGTCACACTTACATTGTTAAACATTTAAATGTAAGTGTCAAAATGTTAGTCCAAACATTACTTTGGCAAAGGTCGAAGAGTTTACACAGTTTCAGAATTGTTGGCTCAGAGATAGCATTTTCAATAATTAACATTGTAAGCAATTTCATGTTGTGTAAAGTTAAGAAATGATTACAAAGGTGACAAAAAGGGAGAAACAGGTTGTGTGAAAATGAGGTGAGGGTGCGGAGGGCTGTCACAGACGTGAATGCAGTCCCCACAGACACCAGACTATTGTTGTGTTAACGACACCTCTGTCACCTCAGGATGTATACGTTGTCTACAGTTGTTTACAGGCAAATCAAGTCACAATTGTGAGGCATCATGTTCAAAATGTGAGAAGATTACTCCCTACCCTGCGTCTGCGCTGCAGGCTGTTCTACAACGCCTTTGTTTTGTGGAAACAACCTTGCCCGTCCATTAATCGTCATTCATCCATCCTGCGCACCTGTATATAAAAGGGAAATTAGAATATCCATCACTCCAGCACAACGTCAGTGTGATTGATGTGTTAGTCACAGGATCCTCTCCGTTTCCTACATAAGTCTGTGTTTTAGGAGTGAGAAGTGAACATTATCTCGCTCCATGATCAGATTTAGTCCACACATTTCCATCTAAGAGAGCAGATGATACACTATCCCTAAGAGGAGTTATGGAAATCTAATATGTGCAGGCTTTTGGTTTGTTCCTCTTGTTATTGGCGGAGTGGGCTGGTGACACTTTTGATGTAAGTGTATAAGACAATGTAACGAGAGGGAATCTCATTTTGTTGAAGTGTTTCTGTCAAACTATTGGCTGAAGGATGATAGGGAGAATCTGTGCAAACAGGTTTGGAGTGAAATTGTGTTCACAGTAAAATACCAACTGTGCACAAGGAAATCCTTTGGTAAATAGTTTGGAAGTGAGAGGGGTTGTCAGGTTTAGAGCATGGCAATTTTTAAATAAGGTACAAAAATGCTGCCTACAAATGCATTGTTCCAGAGCAACTCTGTCCAAGAATCAAACCCACAACCTCCTTAAGTGTCAGGTGTGGTAACCAGCGCTCTGTATAATCCTCTACATGGGTTACATTAGAGTGGGGTCAGAAAGGCCAACAGGCATGATACTGATACCAGCATGGCCTAAGCCATTCACTATATTGAATGATATATAATATTGGCTATAATTATATTACATACATATAACATTTCACTCAATTTCTAAAATGTACAGTTTAAGCAACACTTGATAAAGATCGGCTTCACCTTGTTTGGGTTCCAATTGTCAGACTTCCACTCCTCGATAGTGTAAAGTGAAAAGCCCCATCGGTCAAGTGCACGTCTCTCCTCTGTCTTTCTCCTTGGTATATGTTTATATTATATGATGGTGTGTGTGTGTGTGTGTGTGTGTGTGTGTGTTCTTGACAAGACAGGAGCCCTAACGCTGCAGGATGGAGAAAGGTGAACAGGAAACAGAAGGTGCCCATGGAGGAGGTATATGACACCTGTCAGGATCCTGGCTCAAACCCCCCACGCCGGCTGGGGTCACACAAGCCACCGTTGCAGTTGCTCAAGTTGCATGACATCCTGACACTTCTTGGCGAGAGTGGGCTGGACATCCATGACATTTTTTTCTCAGAGTAAATTTCTTTGAGGTGAAAGTATGTGGTGTTTGTTCTTTCATTGTGCATGAAACGTCGTTGTCGCCCCCCTCTGCCGCACCCTGGATCCTGGATGAAGGAAGGTCAGCTGACATGGCCAAGGTCGACAAACAAACAAACAAACAAACAGAATTAAAAGAGAGGGAAAAGGTGCAGATGAAACATGGCATAGTGCTCTGTTTTTATCGCTGTGGGGCTGATGCGTGTAGCGGCCATTACTCTCCGCTGGTGTCCTCTGCCCCCATTGGCCAAAACAACACGCTCTTGGCAGGGCGGCGAGTGTCACATCATCTCACACTCCTGCTTAACTCTTCACATGACAGGGGCTGCTTCACGCCAAGATCCCTGGGCTTTGGTTGCGGAGGACACCATGTTGTCCCACACGGTGTGACCTCATCAAAAGTATTAAAGACTCTAAACTGTGGTTTACTTTTCTGCTGTTTGCAAAGACGGAATGAGATTACACACAATACAATATATGAGACAATGGTGTCCATTCAGGGTGTGCCACATCATTTTGGGCCCCAGTACAAAGCATTTTGGTGGTTCCCACTTAAAGTGTATGTTTAAGGCAATATGCATTTGATTATTTTTTGCTTTTGGAGGGTCCATTGGTGCACATGTGTCAGATGGGTGTTTTTGTCTCCCGGTTGTGGCAAGGAATCTCTAAAAAGCAAAATATTTTTAAAACAAGCACTACATTTTCACTTTTCCATTACAACCACCTGTAACTTTATTTTGTGTGAAGTGTTTAGCATTAGCGTGAAGCAAGCTTTATTATTATTATTATTATTATTATTATTATTTATTATTATTATTATTATTATTATATTATTATTATGTATACATATGGACATATTTTATTGATTATATTGACCTTTGAAGTAGATAGCCTACTGATAGACAGTAAGTCAGCATTGTTGATAACTTTTTTTTATGTCAATGAGACATAAACTGCATGAACCCAATTGCATTCAGAAAAAATATTTCTCGTATTTTTTTAATTTTACATACAGTCCAGCACACAGCCTTGTTTGTAGAAAGGTTATATTTGATTTGAGTGTGGCTGCTCCAGGTGAAACCCAGGCCTCACCTCTGTGTATCTGTATGCAGAGTGTGCCTTTAAAAAAAGCATGTTTCTTTTGTTTATTCTTTGCGTTGTCTTTTCCTCTCAGTACGGAGTTTTGACATTGGAGATGACAGGTGTCGGTGGGGTGGAGGAGGAGGCGGAGATGTTGGTAAGAAAACAATCCTTGACTGCCTGTGGGTGAAGGCACACTCCTCTAGCACGGGCCTTCAGCGTTTAGCTGGGGGCGCACTATCAAAATCAGAGCCACTGCTGTACCCCTAAGGCACTAATCTCAACCAGTTACCGTCAAGAGCAGCGAATTCTTTATATAATCCTTCATTCCCCTTTCTCTCTCTCTCTCTCCTTGCTGCCATTCTTCTGGTGTTCACGACCAATCCACAGAGGTGAGAGGATAAATGACAGTCTGAGAAGGTGCATGGGAAGCCGAGCATCTTGAAGCCAGCATTGTTTCTCTTCTTAAAACAAATTGTGCTGCCTTCACACAAAATGCCTTGCCGCTCTTGTTGTATGATAATTAGCAGGGTTTCTGGAGCAGACTCGGCACGAGCAGATGCTGAGGAGACCTCTACCGTCATTCATCCGGTGAGATGGAGAGGGTTTTGTTGTTTGATCACTGGATGACTGCTAATTTAATAAGTGTTAAGTGTGTGCAGCCGAGCGCGGGTAGAGAGAAGAAGAATGAAGGAAAATGTAGGAGTAAAAAGCATTAAGATTAACTGATGACATGTTCAACTGTGCGCATAATATGAGGCTTAGTTAAGTACGTACATGCTGTTTGTCAATTATTCAAAACCCCAGGAAATTAAGTCTAGGTAATCTCATAAAGGTGTAAATAACATTCTTTTCATGGACGCTTAATTAAATTCATTTGCCACTATTTAGAAAAACAGAATTAGATTTGCTTTCAAACCCCTGTCAGACTTGTCAGGATGTGAGTTTTTTCAGCGCTTCAGTGACAGCTACAAACTGTGTGAAACTCTGTCCCTCTTTTTCTCCCACCATGCACACTGAAGGTCACCTCTGGATGTAATAGTGCTAATAGCTTTTAAAAGAATAACTAAATTTGACATAAATAGCTGTTGACATTTGGTCAAATTCAATAAATGTGGCAATAAATAATGGCAGATATGTCAGCAGTTTTTAATACACCTGAAAAGCAATCCATTTTCATTTCACTCAAAAAGCCTCGAGCAGGAAAAAAAAAAAAAAATCAACAAACAAACAAATTATTATCATTTTATCATCACCAAGAAAAAAAAAAGATATCATAATCTCATATGGAGGCAGGGACCAATTTAAGTCTTGATTTGTTAGGGATTGGCTCCACAAACTCCCTTTCCACTGACAACAATCACGCCTTTGGAATTGAATAATGGCACAACTTTCTGAGGGTATTATGGGAAAATTACAAAAATGTTCTTCATTTGCCTGTCCTTTAGCGCCGTGCTTAAATTCCAATAGTATATTTCCTCTTGTACAGTCAAAGATAGTTGATATTGTATTACTCACTGCCCACAGTTGTTGGTGGTAAACCACAGCTGCACTGGGACTGGCAGACGTGGTTGCCGTAGTCATATTTGGGCAATGTGGTGAAATGTCTTGCCCGAGGACACAAATACATCATGTACTGATTGAAGATGATTGTGTACTGCAGAGTTTACTGTTATATACAAACTTTTGTACCATGCACTGTCGCCACCACTTTTAGATTATTTGAATTGTGGGACACACCCTGAAATTCAACACTTTACAGCTGGTTTAAGAAGGTAAAGATATTAAGTATGTATTTACGGTACGTTCAAGTGGATTCAAGCACAAACTGCCCTTAAAAGAGTGAGGTAAATGTCCACCTGAGGCTCTGAAGTGTACTTGATAAAGTCCTGCAAAGACCACAGTGCCCCAGGCACTTGCTGACTGTCTTCAGACCAGTGGGACAGGTCTCCGTTTACATGTACAGACAGGGCAGTATCGGAGTGTGTTTTGATGCAGAGCCGTGTTGAAGGCCGGTATATGTCTGTCTTGTCCCGTGAGTGAGTGGGCCGCAGATGGAGGAGGAGGAGGGGTGGACACAGAGGAGGAAGAGGGAAATGGAGGGATTAGATGAAACCTTTCAGCGCGTGTCATCATCCCTGACATTCTGTAGGGCCTGACCTTAACAGAGCAGCACCATGTCAGAGGCAGGGGCTCATCACCGAGAGAGCACACACAAGCAGCCTTCAGAAACCCAACATCTGACATCAGCCAACATTCACTTTTAGACAAACAGGAATACACTGGGTCAGACCAAGCGGAAAAGTTCAGTGTCTTTTATCATATATCAACTCGCAAGTTGCCTTGCTGTGTTTGACCCTGACAACACGGTGTGGACTACAGATCAAAAGATTTAATATAATTAGTCAGTTCAATTGGAAAACTCCCATATTTTTAAAAAAGTGACAGTGATTACTATCATGGTGTATTTTGTGTATGTGTTATTCATGTAGTACATACAAATATGTATAACACAACATTCCTTTAAAAATAAGTGTTTACACTGTTTTCTGATGTTGTCAACTTTATCTAAGAGACTAAATACATTCATGAACACATTAAATTAGTCCTTACATGTCCTTACATTACACCTTGTCTGGCCTATAAACCATAAAATACTATAATCCTCAGTCTGTTCTCGCTTCTATAAAATGTGTCGTAATAGTGCCTGGTGCAGGTATTAGACTTGATATTTCACAAAGTCTCATTGGTGGTGGTCTATATGGAGAGGACAGATTTGTGGTTGGCAATCCGGCTGCTATTATAAAAATATGGTTGACCTTTTTGGTGTAGAGGTTTGAGCACGGGACAGTTCCTCCTCTGAGGTGTTTGGACAGCACTCTCCTCCCAGCCTTATTAACATATGCCAGTCCGCCTAAATGTTCTCATCCACTTTGTTAAAGAATTTAAGTACAACGGTATAATTTTTATGACGCCCATAAAGGAACTGCTAGCTCATATTATTTTTTTCATGAACACTTAACTTCCAAAATGAGCGGCGGTAGGTTACATAATTAATTTCTGCTTTCTTGTAAAACTGAGGCCATTTATCCCAAAGTCCTGCACTTTTGGACTTGTTTTAACCCTGTTTTGTGTGAATAAAAACTGTATTTAAACTACTGTACAAGGCTATATTTCATCTAGATGCCGCACATTCACCAGTCAAAACTACTCGTGGGCTATTTTCCTAAATCTCTATCCCATAAGTCTCATAGAACACTCTGGTCGGCAACATCTTTCTTTGTCAATGCTATGAGTAACTCTGCCGATGCAGCGTGGTGGTAGCAGTGTGTTTCTGACCCCATCATGCTATCTGTTCTAATGATGCTCAGGCCTCCATCAAAGCAGGGACCCCCCATGGCTCCTGGGGGCCCCTGGGCTCAAGCACAGTTGCTCTGCCTGCTTTTTCTCTCCTTACCGCTTGAGGCTCAGCACAGTAATGAGAAACAGGATTTAAAGAAAGCAAAAACAACACAACAAAACCCCTCCATCTTGGACTGACATCTCGTCTGTGTTCAGTCAGCTTGCTCCTCCGTATCAAAAGCAAAGATTGTTTTAATGCACTGGTTCAAACGCATTGGCCAGGCTTGTTCGCTCTCTCTCTCTCGCTCTCTCTTTCACACAGCAACTTGCACAAGATCAGTGTAAAGTGTGCGCGCGTATGGATTGGTATGTTACAGCTTAGTGGACCGATGCAGGACAGAGGGGAAAAACTATTGATTTTTTGCCAATATGGCTCCGTGTTGATCCTGGGGTCACATTCATTTTCATCACTCAGACAAGGGAAAAAACATAGCAGCGCGACACTTGTTTTGCCAGTCGTCATGGAAACCGAGACCGCTGGAGTCATGGGAGGTCATGGAGCTAGTGAGGAGGGAATGGGAGTTCAGCAAAATCAACATTATATCAAATGCCCTTCAACCCTTACTATGTGCTTCTCTGTGTGTGTCTTCCAGAGTGTGGCCCTTAGACCCTTAGATTTCTGTGTACTCATTCTCCTTCACAGTATTCTCCTGCAATTGGATTAGTTTCAGCTTCTCTTGTGTCCTTTTTAGGAGTTCTTGCCAATAAGACTATCAATGCCAGGACTCCTTATATTGTATACAAACTTAAAGAGTATTTTATCTCTTTTAAACCCACAAGTTAGGGCCAAAAGCAGAGCTCTGATTAGCTGCAGAGGTGATCTTCTGCTGTGCATGCCCCAAAAATGTATGCATGTGAATATTAACCATGGACCAAAGGGTTTATGAGCGATAGGAATAAGTTAGAAAGATCTAAATACATACTTCCTCCCATTTGAATGTTTATTTGTTTATTTATTTGCACCCCATTTGCTGTCACCAAACTGATAGCCATCCTCCTGGGGTCCTCTTTCACTGCATCCAAATCCTCTTTCCCTGTTCTCTTGATCTTCTAGCAGCTTTGAAATCAGTATTTTTTCATGAAATATTCACAACTTATTTTGGTATAGTATTTGCATGTCAATGTTTTCATTGGTTTTACATGTCCTGCACAAAGCACTTCATTTATCCAGGCCATGAGACCAAAAAGTATACAGGCTGGTGGTTATTTTCTGATCAAACTTTAATATC
This sequence comes from Chaenogobius annularis, assembly GCA_015082035.1. Taxonomy (NCBI): domain Eukaryota; kingdom Metazoa; phylum Chordata; class Actinopteri; order Gobiiformes; family Gobiidae; genus Chaenogobius; species Chaenogobius annularis. Next base: position 227,587 of record BJKM01000193.1, on the reverse strand, counting down.
TTCTCCTCATGTAAATTCACTTTGTAACATATTTCGAGTCTAGACTACATCCTTCATTCCTCTTTATTCTTTTGAGAATAGAGTTTACGGCCATGATCCCAGATTTGTTGTCACTGTGCATTTGGGTGGTGATATGTTTTCTGGCTCCTTATCTAATTTGCTGGAGGCTGATGGGCGGCCGATTTTGAGGGAGTACTGAGGAGAGAGAGATGTTGAGCTGCCAACTGACTCTCCTCAAGTGATAATTGGCTGCTATAATTAATCTGCGCTGTTGTGAGTGCACCAGGATCACAGGCATGTTACTGTGATGCCTTTTAAAGTAAATTCAGATGATATCATGACTAATATTTTTATGTAGACAGTTGAAAACTAAAACTACATTTCCCCACTCAGACACAAAAAAAAGTTCTGAAATCTCCAAAGTAAAAGTTGGGCCAGCAGCCTGTTTTTCAATTCAATTTATTTTTGTAAAGTGCAAAATTACAACAGCAGTAGCCTTGCAGGGATAAAAAGGATTGTTGATGTACCGGCATAAAATAAAACATTAAAAAAATAAAACAGTCATTGATCAATAATAAAGAAGCAGATTAGACGACGTTCACAGGAATCAAGCAAATGGATCTGTCCCAGCATCCCCTGTCCTAAGACCTTCCTTCCCGGCAAGGAAAAATTATAAAAAACCCAGTGGGAAAAAGTAGAAACATCGGGGAAAACCACAGTGAAGGAGAGATCCTACTCCCACGAACAGACAAGGCTGCAGATGGTCCAGGACGTTCCTATTACCAAGCAATTTGAGCAATAAACTTGCCTTGCTTAAGATTTTTCTTATTCTGTTATCAAACGTTTCTCTTTAAATGCAATAATTAAAACACAATCTTTCATAAAGCTTAATCATCATATTCATAATGAAACGGGCACCATCAAAACACAGACTGTGAACGTCACCTCCTCTCCTCCCTGGTACACTGCTGCTCTCTGTGGACTTAAAGCTGAATGCTGCCTGGAATGCCTCCAAAGAAAAGCTGGACTTACATTACACAAAGACATGTTTTTCTCCCACTTTTTCCGCAATGAGTGCTAAATCCGCTATGAGTGCTAAATCCGCCCAATACACATCAATAATCTATTCCAAAGAAATGAACTCCTGGGCTCCCAGTATTCTCAATAGCCTACTTAAACCCCTTGATACTCTCCCACTTTGCAATAGTTTAATGATTTTCTTCAATAAGACAATCAACACTACCGGTGTTCATTTCGTCTTAAATTCTCCTTGTAACATTAGCAAATGTAACCATTGCGCTACACAAACTTTTCCCCAATGCCCTACTCTATCTGCGTTCAAGTTCCCAACTACCCATCATCATCTGAAACTCAAAGGCATCCACCTGTCAACTTCCCTTGTCTGTCCTAACTTTATCTCTCTTTTCACCCACATCATTCACTTCACTTTCTACAGGCAATGTCCCACAGTCATTCAAAACAGCCATTCTAGAAAAAAAACAAAAAAACAGGATCAGATCCGTCAACTTCCAACAAACCTCAAACCTGCCAGTCCCCTTTAAAGTCCTCTAAAAAAAAAAAAGTGTTACTCAGATTCAACACCATCTCCCCAATAATAACCTCTTTGAAACATTTCAATCTGGATTTTGACCCCTCCACAGCACAGAAACAGCCCTGGTTAAACTCACTAAAATCTCCTCTGGACATCTCACTATTCTTATTTTTCTAGACCTAAAATATAAGGTCATGAAGTAAGAACTAATATTAGGCAAAGATGTGTATCTGTTTTATGAATCAAACTATGGAATGATCTCAGTGAAGTTAATGAATACTCAATTCAAAGTGAAATTATTAATACATAAATAAAAAAATCATAAGTATAGAATTCTGATACTGTTACAATGCTGAAATTGTTGTTATCATTTGTGCAATATTTAGGATGGCCTTATATAAGCAAGTTGCTTCAGTCAAATCCGTTTTGGTTGCAACCAACATAGTTAGAAATGTTTCTGTTGTATATATTTTTTTAACTAAGGACAACCAAATAGATCATTCATTCATTCATTCAGCCAATGGCAGCTTTTGATACAATCTTGCACTCCATCCTTGTTAATCCTATACCTTCAATTGGCATCTCTGACATTGTCCTCGGCCCCCTTCTTCCCTCTCTGATCCTCTCCTTAGTGACAAATCATGGTTCACCGACAACTTCCTCAAACTAAACAGTGATAAAACTGAAATCCTTCTTATTGGATCTAAAAAAAACTTTCACTAAAGTAAACAGCTACCTACTCACTATTGACCACTCCACAGTCCATCCCTCCTTAGGAGTCTAGGTGTCATATCAACAGCACTGCCATCCTCATCCATGCTCTCGTCACATTCTGCATTGACTTTTGTAACTCTCCTTTTCTTCGACTTACCCTGAAAAGCTCTTTACGAACTTTAACTACTTCATAACTCTGCTGCTAACATCTTCACTAGAACCCCCTCCACAGAACACATCACCACTATTCTCAAAGGCTCCCCATCCATCTTCACATCAACTTCAAAATACTCATACACACAAATCCCTCCATAATCTCGCACGGCCCTACCTCTCAGATCTACTCCACCCATACACTCCCTCCCCCTCACTGTGCTCCGCCTCTGCACACCTCCATTTCGTCTGCACTCCATTAGCGCCGGGGCCTTGGTCGCTCTGCACTGCATCTCTGGAAAAATCTTCCAGGAGACATCCTCTTCCCTGTTTAAATCCTATCTAAAAACTCTGTTATCTGCAACTAAACTTTTAACCCTGTATTATTAGCCACTGTTTTAATGAACTGTTTTTAATCTGTTCTGTTGAAGGTTTCAAAAGGCACCTAAAAGAACGCACCACAAAACATGTTCACAAGTTTGTCTTTCACAGCAATATGGCATACATTAGTTAGAAATGACAATTTTGCATTAATGAAGAGAGGCCAAAAACCACTAACCTGTGCTTGCCAACATCGTTAATTACTGCTATTTTAGAGAATATTATAACAGTCGAACTCCTCACATAAAAAGGATGACCATTTTATTAGGCTGCAGATGTGCGATAAGCGGTGAAAATAACCTGACAGTCCAAGGCCCAGATAAGAGCAGATATGAAGCATCTATTTGACTGTGTTAATTAAACCTAATCAGAGCTCAAGACGTCCGACTGGAATTGTGAGTCCAGCCCCTCCAAGGAGCGGGAACAAAGAACACAGAGATACCAGCACAGATACGCTCATAAGCCGCCTCACCAACTGTCAGGAAGATTTTAACTCAAGTTTAGAAATGTCACTAAAATTAACATCTTAATTGAGAATCCTATTGCGTATTGATGCTATCTTCTGTAAAATTAAAGATAAATGGTAAAAGATCATTTCAAATATGGAAAGCTATTTTCAAAGCTTTATTGTGTCTTAGCGATAATGCCCACGAGCTCATTCAGCAAATACTTTACGCTCTACAAATGTTTGCTTACTTATTAACAATAGTACATTTTTGGTCTTTCCTTGTTGTTTAGGATGACTAGGGATAAGGATTTATGTGGTTTTCTACTGAATTAAATTAGACATAAATGGTGCAAGGTTGCAGAAATGGCCCATCACAAATAATAAAAATCTGTTGCAGAATGAGACTCACAGATGCTATATTAGGGACGTTAGCACTGAGTGATCAACAAAATAGCTTACCTAAAATGATAGCAAGGTTAGGATATATTCTAGTGTCTCCATGGGGTTCATTTTTATCTGCATTTGTCCATTCATCCACTGGGGCAATTTAGCACAAATGGGCCTTCTGCAGATCCAAAATCTTGGTTTCCTAACTGGACCTGGAACCTGGCGCATGCTTTAGGCAAGAGTGCTGAAAACCTCTATACTTTTCATAGACATTTTTGCACTGGATAAAACAGTAAACAAAAAACTAAAACTTCTTTGAGCCAACTTAATTCGAACTGATAGACAGATGATAGACCAAAACAACCAAATAAACCTGTTTGTCATGTTATTTACTCTCTATTTTAAGCACATTAGACTAGTCAGAACGCATACGTGTCCATGGGCTCACTGTGGTGCCTCCAGTGGTGGGCATCTGTAGGAAGCTGCTGTTCCTCTCCAGGCTTTGTTGTGTGTGTCCCCCTTCGCTAGCTTTCATTTGACTCCCAGTGTGAGTTCCTTGTTAATTAGGTAAATGAATATGTGTGTGCAGACAGGGACGCCCTGGACTAATAGCAACTGCAGCACAGTCGCAACAAAAGGGCCCCACGAGCAAGCGGAGGCTAAGGTTGTGATTAAAGGGAGCGACTTCTATGGCGAGGTGTAACAAAACGGCAACCGGCAGCCTTTGAAGCTTATTTATGGCGCTTTATCTAATCCCTACCACCCGCAGCTATAGAGGAGATATGGATGTATTATTCATGATAATGTATGGTAGTCACTCTTATGCAGATTCACAACAAAGGACAACTTTCTTTTTGTGCTTCTAAAAAGCCAATTATTTCTTCTTCTCTTTGACTGATGCACAGAGGATCAAAAAAACTATGTGTTTTTTGACGCTTGTTTGCCGTATGTTCATGTCGGTCTTGAGCTCTGAGCCCTCTAGCGATAGGCTTCTTTGGCACAACTTCTGTCCACAAACAAAAATTGTATTCTTCAGACTTGCATTCACTGTCCCAGCATTTCATACTGGAGCCAGTCCAATTCTACTTCCCAAATGTGCAGGTCACAGACGAAAGAAAGTGCATATTTAAAAGAACAAGCATACCTAAAAATAATTGGCAGTTTGCCTTCTCTATCTCTCTATGGACAATCCATGTGATACAAAACATATTAGTGTTCTTAGTTGATATTTTCATTGGTGGATATTACACTTATAATGCTGAAAATGTGCATAATGGAAAGGAGACCTTTCTTGCAGATATTTTGACAGCTTTAAACAAGACATTTTTTGAGATTTTTTTTTGCCTTTGCCTTTGCCTTAGACACATATTGGCCGGTGCAACAAGTTTGTTAAGTTTTCTAAGTTACATCTAAAACAAAGATATACAGTTACATATGTCAACAATCATTTTCTAATGAACTGCTAAAGATATGAGTCAGGCCACAAGCCAGCAAAAGTAATGCCCTGTTTTAGTATATTTGATAATATGTGCCAAAAGTAGTGGTGGTGGTGGTAATATTTGGAAAAATACTCTTGTTGCTTTCAAACTTTATATTATTATTGTTTTCTGAGTTTTCTTATGTTTTTCTTTCAGACACCAATAGTACCATTGCACATTGTTATATTTTGAATATTGTATACACAGTGCTTCTCTATTTATCTGGGCATGGGCCTGGCACAAATTGTAGACTTCCATGTATTTCCTCACTGGATTAGCAATCACACGGCACATCCACATACATAATAAGATAGTCAAAGTTATTCATTATAAATGCAAGCTATTTATGTCAGTCTGTGTGGCTGACCCCTCCCTATCTCTCCTGGTTACTTTACAAAACTGTTGGCAGCAGAAGATCTCCCTGCAGCAGACACTGTCAGTCAGGGCAAGCTGCCACCACGCGGCAAGACATGCCAACGTGTCTTCGTGTGACAAGGCTGAATTAATGAGAGGTAGGTGTCAGAGTGAGACAGAGACATATCCAGGAGTGAGCAGGGCAAGGATGCTTTCTACAGGTTATGTATACGGAGGAGTGGCACCTGAAGGCATTGCCTCATTGTTTCCTGCCTAGTTATTTAAGATCAAGTCAGGCCAAAGAAAAAGTATAAGTTGCACTGACTGTCACTCCATATGCCTGACTGATATGGGCTCACTTGTACCACTTTATGAAAAGTGGTTGTATGCAATGTCATGAAAATGAGATGTCTTGTAGAACTTTTTAGGAACAAAAAGTGCATGCAATTTATGTCTCTGGTACATTTGAGGTTAAAGCAAAGAATTTACCCCTGACAGATAAAAATAGACACACAGGCATCACTGAAAATACTTTGAAAAGATAAAGTAGGACACATTGTCTTAAGGAGACATATTATGCGTTTTTCAGGTACTTGGTATTAAACTACAGTATAACATAAGTAGATACGTTTACATTTTGTTCATTGATAACTGCAATGTGTATCTAAAAGGGCTTCGTAGTAGAAACAGGTCCATTGACTTAAAACCGCAGAACTGATAAGTGACATTTCAGCGTAGCAAGCAGCTGTTTGTCATTTACATGTTTTTATTTTTGAAAAGTGGCTATGTGACATTTTAGGATCCTACATATCGCTCAAAGACTTGTACTGTATGTATGTACAGGGATGTGGGCAAGGCTCGAAGGTAGGTGAAAACAGGAATTTTCTGAGCTTTTGAGCCTCAGTTGCAGGACAATACAGGATTACTCGAACACGAATCATGGCATTCAATCATTAGTATTTTAAATAAACATTACATTTTAGTAATGAATGTATTAATTATTAGATTATTTTGTTATTTATATATCTGCTCAACGGTGCACACATTGTTTACAGCGAGCACAGTAAAGCCTAATAGTTAGCGGTCAAACATGTTGGGCTGGCATTTCAAAGGATATGCTTATTTTGTGAAGAAAGTGATGAATTGTGGGCGACTCAGAAGAATAAACCTGATCTGATGTGCTATGTATGTGTGCCAGTTTCTTCCCCCTGACTGAAGGAGAAAACAGAGTCTATCTGTGTGGCACCCTGCACCAGAACATTCTTGATGAAGCAAAGGTTGTCTTCATTAGGTACATTAATATTCATGACGAATGGTAATTTTGACACAGAAAAGGTCTCAGTAACCTTTTCTTGTGCATTTTTTCTCTTCTCAAGGAAATTACAGTCCGGCAATGACTTAATTAATGCTTGGTTTCTTCGCCAAGTCGTTTGAGGACCTGTCACTTTGAGGTTGGGGTATCTGTCTCACAAACGACAGCAATGAGAAAGAGATAGATAGATGGAGTGAGAGAGAGAGAGAGAGAGAGAGAGAGAGAGAGCTAGAGGGAGACAGAGAGTTAGAGAGAGAGACAGAGAGAGACATAGAGACAGACAGAGAGTTAGAGGGAGGGAGGGAGAGACATAGAAAGAGAGAGGGAAGAGAGAGAGAGAGAGAGGCAGAAAGAGAGCTAGAGAGAGACAGAGAGTTAGAGAGAGAGACAGAGAGTTAGACGGTGGGAGTGAGGGAGGGAGGGACAGAGAATGAGAGAGGGAAGAGAGGGAGAGAGAGAGAGAGAAAGAAAGACAGAGAGAAAATGAAAGAGAGATACAGAGAAAGAGAATTAGAGAGGAGAGAGAGAGATGCTGAATTTGTATCTCTTTTTTTTTTGACAACTGACTGTAAATACATTTCTTTTTTCTGGTAGTTCTTTTTGTGGGTTGCTATAGTGATCAGTATATTGATTTAATATAGATTACACCATATGGTGTTTTAGACTTGTTCTTAAGCTTGGACAAATACTGTTTTTCAATTGAAATCCAGTTTAGGATCAGAGGGGATCAAACTACCAATGTCTGGTATTATAAAGTCAGATTGACTTGAATGTTATTAGCATCTTATAAAATAGTTCCAACCTGTCCCTGTTTATAATACAATGTCTGAGAAATATGAATGGTAAAAATGTTTTCTAAAACAAATCAAATATGTCTCGACAACTGTATCCAAGCCCCTCCCCTCCCTCCCTGCAGTGCTGTGTTTGGCTTCAGCCTGAGCGTCAGAATGCGTTGGTATATGGAGGATGTCACCCTCAAGGCCCCGCAGGCCTCACATTTCAGCCCAGAGATCATGAGACGTGACAGGATGTGACTTTTCACTTTCCTCTCTTTATCATCTCAGGGATCGTTCTGCAGCAGGGCTTCAATGCCACTGAGCACAGACACATAGCGGTCCACAGCTCATTTCCAGTCCAGCAGAGACACAGGAAAAACATCAACTATGCCTGCCATGTTGGATCTGCTTTAAGGAAATGCATGAACGCAATCTGTGAATAGTGTATTTGTTAAATATCATCTTTCATCTCGTCATAATGTAAGATTTGTATCTATACTAATCTAAGGGTCACAGATTTGTTTGCATTACTCGAGCCAGTTCCAAGGATAGATAAATGGGGAGCGTTACATCAAGATGGTCATCCAGATTCATGCCAAATCAATGTACAAATCACAGCACACTCTGATTGTTGTGTCAAACATGTAATATCTAACACAAATTCTGTGTCTGTCATGATTTCATACATTTCACAGCTGAAGCCGACAGTGAGATGAATATGGGATATTACATGTTTTGGAAAGATTCTTCTTGTATTTATAGGTTGTAATAGATGAACAATCAATTATAAACAATGGCATTACTTTCAAAAGCTTTACCAGCCTTTACACTTTGAATGCTTGTTTTTATGAGAACATAAATGATCTTTGCCTTATCAATACGCTGAATGTTACTGATGCCAAACGCACACAACGAAACACATCTGGAGCACTCAATCCTTCCCCTTTCCTCCATGCCAGTAAAATATCTGAACATATGGCTGCATTTTCTTTATCATGTCCCATAAAAATAGTAATTTGCCAGTGCCTCTTGTAGCACAATATGGTCGGCGGTGTGTTTATACTGATAATGTAGAGATGACAGATAGGTCCATACTGGGAGGTTTCACTTCACTGTGGATACCAGTGTAATAAATTGCATAGAGAAGCGAGTGGAAGAGGTGCGAAAGAGATAGACGAAACGTGATAGGCCCACAGATAAAGAGCGTTAAGACATCTCTCTTCACTGGCCAGTAGAAGGCTGCACTCTGGGCAGTGATTATACGCTATGAAAATGTAGGATTAATTAGGCCGGTGAGGGAAGGCAACCCTGTCTCATTACTGGCACACTATCCCCCCTCAAAGATATCACCGCTAACATGGCCGTCGCGCTAATGCCAACAGACAAAGTCCTCTCTTCTTTGCCCATCGCCCTTATTATCTTATTTAAAGCCACTTAAGAAGGGCCCCAAAGGTGAGCAACATGCTAGCACTTCTTCGTCCTCCTGCTATGCGCTTAATCACAGGCTCTCACCTACTCCTCTATACTTGAGATGTATGTGATCCACAAAAGAGAGTTTCCTACAGGCGCCAACATGTGTGACTGGGCGGAGCGAGGACAATGGTGGCACACTTTCCACTTTGTCATAGGAATAATTAGTCTATGGAGACTTTGCCCTCACAGAGTGTTGATCCACTGTTCCTCTGGCCTTATCCGTTTTCAGAGATAAAACGTGACACAAGCGGAGTCTTCTCTCCACAGAACATCTGCGATTCTCCATCATACACCGCTCACCGTCCAGGTTTATCTGCACTCTGTGGTCAGACAGATTTATTATTTGAACCTGGAGCAGGATATGTGCTATTTGAGTTTATGTAGTAGTAGAAAGGTTTTGATGTTTTTATAATAACACTGGAAGCTTACCAGAAATGATATTTTCTGCAGTTACTGCATGAGTTTAGAAGTGAGACACGGCAGGTGAACAGGGAAATATCATATATTTAGAACATTTGAAACTTCTCCTGTTGTATATTACATGTTTTTCCTCACATATTGTTTTCAGATAAAAACAAGGAAAAGTTTCCCCTGGAAATAGCCCAAAAATTGACCAAAATTGCTCATGCATAAAGCTGAAAACTGTTATCATTTTGTTGACATATTAGGTACAAATAATTTACAGAGGGGATTTGGTATATCTTTTCTATTTGAAGAAACTTTGGTGTATACATTATTATTATTTTTTTTTTAATTAGCAAAACTTTACTAAATAAGGATTAGAATGAAACAAATTGTTTTGTACAATGCATCAAAATGTTGTTGATCATAAAGTTTAATGTCTATAGGTGCAACTTTAAGGGCTGATCTTTGTGTTCTATATGGGAGAAAAATGCATTTGGAGAAAGTTATAATTTTCCAAATAAATCTATATCAAGTGGATTAAATAGTAAAACATCTTTTGGTTCAGATTGGACAATTTTGTTCCATTTGAAAGTTTATATGTTAAGAGCGCAAACTGACCAAAAAACAAAACAACTGAAAGAATTGAGTTAGTGTCGCTCTTTAAGAGCAAAGATAATCCATAGATCTATCTCTGTATCTCTGGACTAAAATCCTTTTATCTTCATCCCAGTCCTCTGTAAAATCCGTAGTTTTTAGATCTGATTTTAGGAAGAGTATCCACATTTTTTTCCTTTTAATAATTCCTCCATTCATAATTTATATAGACTGATAGGAGACAGGCATATTGACATTGACTGCAGCCACTCATGTGTGCTGCTTACACGGTTTGACCCTGTTGCCCTGTGCTGCTCGTGTCTCCATCTCCATTGTGCGTTATTGTGAAGACGACATAACGAAAACTAATTGGATTGTTGAGTCAATCAGTGTCCCACAGGTACATAACATGGGTGCAGACAACAACAAACCTGTCTAATTGCCCTGAACATGATTACACCTCTCACTAGGAGTGAGTGCTTTGAAACGGGCTTGTTTTTGGTTTTGATTGCAAAGTCGTTACATGTGCTAATTGTGCCGTGCAATCCTGTTTCAAGTGAGGCTCTGCTAAGACATGGAAGCATTAAATTGAGAAAAAAAAAAAAAAAAAAATTAAATTAAAAAAAAAAAAAAAAAAAAAGGTAAAAAATCACTTTAAAGAAGACTCTTGAGCTTAAGTTATGGTGCAAGTCGGACCCAAATAATTGTACAAATATTTGCTCTCAAAAGAAAAACAATTTAAGAAACTGCACAAATAAAGTATGGAGGTAAAAAATGCTAATGTTTGCCTGTAACAACAGCCCAGTTCCTTCTATCTATCGAGATATAATTACCCAGGTGCACTGTGATAGCGCGTCTAGTCACTCCTCATTTTCAGGGCCGGCCGGAACTCCACTCAATTAAGTAATAAAACATGTTCTCAACTATTAACCTCTATCCCATGAACATTTCAATAGGGCGCATCGATAATTGACGCGAGTTTGGCAGGACATGTGTGGGTAAGAGACAGCAGGAGAGAGAAAACGAGGAGAAGAGAGCATCATTTTGTCAAAGTATTAGAAGAGCAGATGTTTACACTTCTGCTCTTCTTCTCCGTCCTTTCACACTTGTACAGGTTCATCTGCTGGTTACATTCAACAGCATGCTACAGACATTTTATGCCTAATTAAAATCAGTAATATAAGTGGTGCAATACAAAAATAAAATGATATTACTCACGCTTTTTTATAATACTTTATATTGGTTGAGTTATTAGCTATTACTGTGTACATACCTAGACATTCATTAAATCTTCAATGTTAATAATTATTGATGGGATGGAACATGGCAGGAGATTTGATCATCAAGAAAGAGAAATGACGAGATGTTGACATAATTCATTAATGAATAAATTGTGCAGCTCAGGTCATGTATTTATGTATTTATTTCGATCTCCATTAACTGTGAAAGCAAAGCTATTCTTCCTGGAGTCAATCATCAACCATACCATCAAAACAATTCTTTTGACAGACAGAAATAACAATAATACAAATAATAGATACAAATCAACAACAAACCACAAAACAGCATACACACACACACACACACACACAGGACCTACTTTGTGTTGAGGTTATTGTGCGAGTAATAGAGAGAATTCATCACTCATTGCATTCCATAGGAAGTCCCTATAATAAGTGATTTCAATCAAAAATACAATTTATTATTATTATGTTTTATTTTATTTATATACTAAATCAAAAGAAGAATTGATATTTGCTGTTTGCATTAGTACTTTTGGTAGGTTGTTCCAAGCAGACGTGGATCTGTATTTTGGCCTAAAATTTTTTTCTTGATCTCATTTTATATTTTTGCTGTCATTGTCGCACTGCTTTTTTGAACCGTAGCTTCTCAAGAGGTTTAACTCGGCAAAGTTAACCCTTTTCTTGTTGCATGTGCATAGATATTCACAGCATCTGAGATGATACAGACTGAAACATTAATGACATTTGCATAAAACATAAAACAAGAAGTATTCTTAAGGAGTCTTTGTGACAAGCTAACACCAGAGAGTGCACTAAAGGTAAGTTGTGGCCTGATACAGATACTGTAACATTGGTCAGCGACTGTGAGCAGAACTACAGTGTGATGCAAGCATTGAGTTGGCCCACAGTCAGATCTGGAGAGGCCCCTGAGGCATTTACTGAACTCCCAGGCTGCCAGTGCACAACTGTAGCCAAGTGCCAACTGTGATACACTTACTCTGATACACAATAAAGCATGGGGCACCTAGACTTCCCTGCAGAGAAGCCTTGGACCACCACTACAGGCTGCTAGCACACCTTCACTGCACTGCTGTTACGTATAGCTGAGGTTTTCTAGAAAGACATGAGTAGAAAGGGCTTTATACTGTAGTTTAGCCAAGATACAGCTAGCCACTTATGGCAGTCCATAAGATGCACCGTGGTCGCCCTGTGCCCATGACAGATTTCCCCTTGGCATCAGTTTTCTATCAATGGGAGAGTGATGAAAAAGGGCACCGTTGCCTTAGCAATTCAAAATTAATGTTTAAAAGTCCATAAAACAGGAAGCTGAAAGCCATAAGGACTGTGGTTCCCCAATTTTAGTCAGTGTCAGAATTTGTGTCGGAAATAAATCTGCACAAGCCCTGTTGTTTCTGCACAAGCCCAAAGTTTGTGAAAACACCGCATTTTACTTCTAATAAACCTGAGCAAACAGATCAGGGCAGAGAGACATCAAGGCCAATTTCTTCAGTATAATATTTAATGTGTTGGGGAATTGGTTTATCTAAAAATAAAGGTCATGAAACTTTCTTGGCAAACTCTATATAATTTAATTGACTGGAAAACTAAGGCTACAACTGACAGATAACGTTTCAACAATTTCTGTCTATTTAAATTATGAAAATATGACTCAAACTGGGGAATGACTGGGTCAATAAAATAAAAGGCTACCTGCCAACCAAGTTATGCAATATTGACATCTTCATTTGTGACTGACTAGAGTGGATCATTAGGTTAATCTTTGAGTTAAACTACCAAAGTTTGCTTTACAACTTACTGCAGTTGCTGCCCATTTTCTTTTCTCTTTTGGGGTCACCGTAATAAATTATGCAGTAATTTGAATTTTTATCTGTCACACAATTTAATGTTGCCTCCACTTCTTGGTTTAAAAGAGGAAGAAACCCTAGCAGATAGTTTGAAGTCACACCTGAAATACAATACGGCGCATTAGGTTACATCGTTTTTGTTTTGTTTACTGCCTCTTATCCCACAAACTTGCTTGATCTTTGGTTTAGTATTGTGGAAAGCCCATTGTCTTCTTGCTGAGGTCACCATATTGGATATTCAGAGAACAATAACTGCTTTGTTAATTTTTTTCAGCCTCACAGATGCCTGCATATAAGCATTGCCGACAAAAGATGCAGGCGAGAGAGAATAAAGTAGGGCATATAGGTTTCCAAGTATTCATTTTCAGATGTCAAAAGCTGTGGTAATCAATCAATCAGACGACCCACTAAAGTGACAGTGCCGGGATTTCGTTACTTCCATTACATAAGTATGTCTCCTGTCCCAAATGTCTATGTCCCGTTTCGGCCCAGGATCAGGATCTGCCACTGATTACAGAGTCCCGCCTTTGGGAGCGACTGGTTTAGCTCTTGTGATGTCACTGGCAGTTAGCATGGGGGGGAAAGTCTCAGCAGCGTCTCTAACTCCAGCCTGGTTTGACTGCTGTGTGTTTGTGTTGGACGTCTGCACCACCGGCCTGACGCTAAACAGACACTCAAAGCAACACAGCGCAATGGGAGTGTGCGGAAGAACCTGTGGCATGCTGAGTAACTGGATCTGGAAAAGTGAAGGACTGACAAAATGTCACTCTTCACTGAGGTTGGAGTCTGAGGTCAAAGGTCAACTATAACTATGGGAATAGCATTTGTAGATTTTTGTGGATCTTGTCAAATAAGGTTATGGTAAAGTTGTCTGTTTGATACCTGTTTGCAATGGCCTTGGGGTAACTTGGCAGTAAAACGCCCTGGGACCATAGACCGCATGAATGAGTGGATGAATGTACACCATACTGCTCCAGCCAATTGAAGCCAATCGCGGCCAACTGTTTTGGCGGCCAATTTGGAGCTGGTTTGAAAATCAAAGTGTGAGGTTGTGGAAGGTACACGCCCCATCCCGCCTACACCACCGGTTTCCATTGGGGAGGCGCTTTGGAACAGACCTCGGAAAGGGCATTGAATTGGTTATTTATTCATATTCATCTAGTTTTAAAGATGTGACCATACCTGCTGGCTAATGCCCGATCTCGTCAGCTCTCTGAAGCTAAGCAGAGCAGAACCTGTGGATCCAGATGCTCCTCAACTGCCTGGTTCTTCATCAGCCTCGAAGAATTGGTTCTCCTCCTGAGTGGGTCCAGCTCCACTGTCTATCTGCAAGTTGAGGCGCGTCCACCTGTCTGTCCGACGAGTCGGATCTCTCCGGATCTCTCCTGTAGGAGTTCACTGTGGAACTCCTATAGGTTTCTACTTTTTCCCAAAGAGGTTTGATAGTTCTTCCTGGCCGAGAAGGAGGGTCTAAGGACAGGGGAGCCTTGGACATCTGTCTAAGGACACAGGATGCTGGGAATTACCTGCGACATTGTTTATTTTGTTTTCCACTGTAGCCCCTCGAGGCAACTACTGTTGTGATTTTGGGCGTTACAAAAATAAATTGAATTGAATTGAATTATTATTTCGATGGGAGACTGCTGGAACACCATCGAACCACAGTGGGACGGTTGCGCAGTAGAGGACACTGATGTTGTGTCCTTAGGCAATACACATCACACACATTGCGTTGTATAAATATGGTGTGTGCGTGATTGGTTAGTGGTGGTCGGAAGGGCTGATGGTGCAAATTGTCAGCTTTGCTTCAATCAGTCTGTCCCGTGACACCTGTGGCTACATTAGTAACTTACCACCTCCAGGTGAGGAGCAAATGAATAATGCAATATGATGCACTTTAAAAGGTGCTATATATATATATATATATATATATATATATATATATATATATATATATATATATATATATATATATATATATATATATATATATATATATATATTAAAAGACAGTAGTGAAACACCATGATTGTGTATTTTTTAAATCAACTCTAACTTTAAGGCCAGAATGATGAGTTTGACAGCAGCAGTTACAGAGAAGAGAACGTAGATGTTTCAATAGAAAGTGAATGGAGCGTTTGAAGGAGCAAATTCGCACCGATGCTCACCTCCTATTTGGAATGTGGCGGCTAGCGTTTGCATACAGTCTATGCCTGGGACCCTTCTCTATCAGAATCAGAAAAAGGTTTATTGTCTACGAATAAAGGAACTTGCTTCAGCGTTAAGATGCAACATACAACAATTAATAAAATAACAATAATGATAATAGCAAAACGGTATGCATACAATTCAACTTTTACAAAAAAAATTTAAAATAGTTGATTTTTACCCTCCAAAACAGAACTCTACAAACTAATTACCAACCATTTGTAGTCATAAATGCCATTTTGTCATCATATCTGGCATCCTCATGATCACTCCTCTCCTCAAGGCTTATGCTGTAGTAAAAAAAAAAAAAAAAGTGACAACAAAAGTGAAACATTAGATTGCACAGTGAGCCAGCACGGGAAAACAACATAACTGTCAAATGTCAATAAGGGTAAGTGATTTTATGTGTGATTGGTGCAAGCGGAAATGCTTATGTTTCCCATGATAGTAGGATACAGAACAGAATGAACAATGAACAAGTACAAAGACACATATGCAGCTGGCATGAACAGTAGCTCTACACTAAGGGAGAGGTGCTAAGATGGCCGCTCAGGGAACAAGGCTGGAGAGGAAAGGAAGATGTGGGACCTGGCAGGAATCAGCGTGGCATGTCAAGGCTCTCATTATATCTAGTGCCAGTCCATAAACAGCACAGTCTATACTATGACCATGAGTCATTGGGAATTATAATTTAGAGAATCTTTGACTCCGGGTGATTCAAGTTTACACTGTTCTTATGATGATGAGGGCCCTGAGCAGTTGTGAGAATATACTGCAACTTATGTGTGTTGTACATTAACACACACACGCCCAGATGCACAGGCAAACCCATAGACACACTTGCATCACGAGGCTAATTACTGTAGCTCATGCGTTACTGATACCATCTCTTATTTTTCTCTCCTTCCATGTCTAATGGTTTTGACAGTAAATGAAGAATGCCTGGAGGGGCATTTTCATTGTGACACATTTAAGAATGCCAGCAAACGCAGAACTCGAGTGTGTGTGTGTATACGTGGGGGTGTGTGCAGCGTGGCTTGGTCTTTACAATTCTTCAAAGTGCTGTCACAAAACACACACTCCCAAGCTTGATGCGATCTGTTCAAAATCTCCATCAGAGAATCAGCATTAATTGTCATCTGTCACAGCTGAAGCCATGCGAGGGCCGTTTCCATCAAAACGAGAGCGGGGAAAGTGTCTGATAGAGTGTGACGGCTCCAGGGTGCGCTGGCGTCTTGGGGCATCTCTCTGCCCAGAATCAAGCCTTTATTGTGGGGGAAAGAGCTGAGGGCCTCCTTCTAATCTGACGCCCATTCTCCTGTCTCTCACCTGCAGGTGGGAGCTCACGCAGCTCCGGCCTGTGCACAATCAGCCCCTCACTCTCCATCTGCGGCCCTCCCTCCTGCCTCACTCAGCCCATCCATCTCTACTGCAGGTGCTCCGCTCAGACGCTGCACTTGTTCACAATTAGCTGCTTTCAGTGTCTTTTTCTGGAATTTCCTCACTAATTTTGCCTTTTTATCTTCTCCCCAGTTTTGTTTCAGTAGTTCTGTCTTCTTGCCCTTCCATTCCCTCTCCCCCACCCCTTTTGCTTTACCTATCTATCTATAGTCCAGCAGATGCTGTCCCATTTGTACTCTCCCCCATGACATTCCTATGGGGGATTGCTTAAGGATTCAGGAGCCTCTGCGCTCATGGATCACACTGACACTTGGTCAGCATCAGCAGATTATGAACTATAGGCGCCTGACACCCCACCATTGTTCCTCCATCTAAATATGAACAATAAGACCCATCCAACGCCCACACTGACAGCTTATTCGCTCTTATCACTCCTGTGGAGTCGCCCGGCATGATTTGGGCTCTTCCTCCCCCCTGTACATGCCCCTCACACCCTCCTCTTGCTCCAAATCCCCAACTCTATCCGGCCTCTTCTGAGTCCAGCTACAGGCCGGGGGTCCACAAAGGGTATAAGAGCGACCTGAGGGCAGTGTTTGTGGACACACACACAACATGGTTAAACAATAATATTGGTTGTATAGATAATATAAAGACACTTGTCCACAGAGAAACTAGACCTCCTAGAGTTTTTGGAACACTTTGTATCACATAAACTTCCCCAAAACTTTATATTTGAGTCTGAGCAGGAGTACATCTACACTTGCAGACTTTGATTCTGCCTCCAAATCATTGTCACTTGACACATGGCAGTGTTCCGATTCCCTAATTGCTCATCACTGTCACTTGTCAAATAAAGCAAATATGGCATCTGCATTACCCCAAACAATAAACCCTATACATTATGATGTGTTACAAAAAGACAGGAAGCAAAACAAATACCTTGACTCTGCTGCAGAACTCGAACTGTCATCTGAAACATGTAGGCTGAATGTGGATACCAGCGCGCTGCACTGTCTTTCCAAACCAGGATGCTTTGCTGCCACTGATCTGCACATCTCTGTCAGCGTCATAACTTCAGCTGGCTTCTAATGAGAGCGGACCAGTGTTTTGATGCACACCTAAAGAACAGAGTGTAGAAGGAGGATAGAGCTGGGGAAAAAGAAGAGCAGTGGAGAGTGAAGAGACTTTCTGAGCCAGGCAGGAATTAACAGGACCCTGGGGACGGTCCAGATCAGAGCTGGGGATCCCGGGGGAGCACTTACCACAGGGGCCCCCCACGCTTGTTACAGCAAGGCAGGGGCCACTAGGGGACTCCCAGGGCTTCACTTCACAAATATGGGGCTCAATTTGCCATGCAAGATGGTTAAAGGCGGCCGGTCAGGGTGGCTGCAGAAGAAGCACGCTGCAATTATGTAGTGCTCTGAAATCAAGAAATAAAGCACAAAGATTAACCCAGGAAAAACGTATTAATAAAGAAAGGTTAAGTGGAGTTTAACCAGGTTTGTATCGGTTCTAAACCAAGACAAAACCATCGCTGAACCTCAGCTAAACCTAAATCAATCCAGGGCCTAAAGCAGGACAAAATTGACACATGTTGAAACCAGGACTAAACAAGATCTAAATCAGTAATCAGAGTTGGAAGTCAATTCAATACATCATTCATTACATGGCTCAGTATACAAAATATCACGGTAATATCATGGCGATGCATGGGATTATATTCTACTATACATCACTATTTTTGAAGGAACAAATATATTTTTGCATAATAAAATAAATGAATATGTCAACCTAAAGATATGCATATTATGCAAACTCAACTTGAATGAGCTTCTAACATTGTTACAACAGAGTTTTTTTCCTGTATTTTGATTGAGTCAAGCATGTTGGAGTGAATCCTGCATTTGAAGCTGAGTGCTCACCTACCCCTGCCCACATCCCTGTACTTAGTTATAGGGTTCTAAAATATCACAGGGCCCCTTTTCAAAAACAAAACATGACAATCTGCTGCTTGTTACGGTGAAATAACACTTTGAAGACGTGGACCTTGTCAGTTCGGCCGTTTGGAAATAGAAGTCAACGGACCTGCTTCTATTACCAAGCCGTTTTAGATGAATAATGGAATTTATAATGAGCAAAATGTAAAATTATGATTTACTTATGTTAGATGACAATGCTAAGAAAAACACATAGAATGTCTCCTTTAAACAAGTTTCCTTTCACTGAGCTACTGTACCGTTAGTTCTCCCAAAATATAAAATATTCATGAGGACATCATCAAATTAAGCATCACAATGTGTCAATATCTTTTATATTCTTACACAACCCTAGAATCAAGTTGCTCTAAACCGGGGCCACAACTGTAAAGGAATATTCATTTCTAAACCTAATTCAAACCCAGTCTAAACCAGGACCAAGACGACCGTAAGTTGCTTATTCACCAGCACTGGCACCACAGCTCAAGAAACACTAAATCCTCCACAGCAATGAAATTTTAACAAGCCCAGATATGTTTAAGATCAATTTGGGAATAAATCTTCTCAAACAATGAGTTCCTCTTCAACAAGAGCATTATACTTAAAGGCTAACTCCAGTGTAGGCTTTTTAGACAGTTGAAAATGCCAAGGCGGATCACTGGAGATGAGCGAATTAGCCAATAATATGACTCCAGTTGAATGACACAGACACAAGTCATCGACAGCGCTATAAATTTGCGACGCACACATCACATAAAGTTCAGCACCAGTGACAATAAAGCTCAATCCTGCAAATGAGATCAGCAGACCTTAAGATAAAATAAAATATTAAGGAGATGGCTAAGAGCGGGCCATTTGTGAGCACAGCAAAATTTGACATTTTTATTTTTTGCTAAACTGCGAACACATATGGGCCCATTTATAAACATTTCACACACTGACAAGAATCCAGCTGGACAAGAGCGTAATAAATGAAAGCGGAGATTTGTCACAAGGGCAGAGTGTGCAGTTTTTAACGTGAAATGTGTCTCATCTGCAAATGTTCAGCTTTTCCTGTTTTTTTTTTCTTCTTTTTGGACAGATAGGAGAAAAAAAAAGCCCAGCTAAGTTAGTCAGTGGTGTCGGAGCTCAAAACCACAGGAAAAGGGCCTGACTGTGTTGAATTAACAAAGAATACCAACTGTTTTGTTTTTGAACAGATTGACAAAATATTTTCAACAAACTTTTAAAGTGTGGTGAAAAAATAAATTGTTTCAATGTGTTTCAACTCAGAAACTGTTCAACTGTTCTTGTCAGTCAATCAGGGCCAAACAGTGAGAGTGTGGTGGACATTTTAGTTTTGAAATGGCTCCTGGAAACATGTTTCAGATTGCTCAAGCGTCTGGTCGGTCAGTGTACCTTTTGTGACGACAGCCCCAAGTTAGAGGGGAAGAGTTACAAAAATAGTACTCAAAATAATACAAAATAATATTACTCAAGTAGAAGTACACAATAGTGCTCAAAAGAAATTACTCAAGTAAGAGTAAAAAAGTACTTGAAGAGTAACTGTTTGAACGTAACTTTTGATTTATAACTTGAAGTTAATGTATTTTAAAAGATCATGCACAATGTCTAGCATTTTAAAAGATGAACCACAAATACGAGACAAGAAAAGAACAATGCAAGAAACACAGAGAGTACACTTTCTTCAATACAAATATTACTCAATAGGAGTAAAAGTATGCAAAAGGTAGTCTGACAAGCACATTTTCTTGGCAAAGTTACTCAAGTACCAATAAATGTAATGAGGAAATGTAACGACCACCTCTGGCAGCAAGTCTGGAGTTGAGTTCTCTGAACTCATGTAAAATTCAAAAGTGAAAAATAAAACCATATTTCATACAGTGTTATGTCACTGAATCCAAATATTACAGTTTATGGTTTAACAATGCCACAGTCATGTCATCAGTGCATGATGAGTTTGTTATTAGATGCAGGATCAGTCACAGCAGTCAAAGGTCACAACAAGATATCACAAAACACAAACGAAAACTGACACTTGCTGAGCAGCTGTGACTCAAAACATGGGGCAAAAATTCCCAGGGTTATTTCTGAAGTAAACTTCTACAGATTTGCTTTTTTGGGCAATGAAGAATAATACGTCAAAATTCCAAATTCCAAAATTCATTCCGTCTTAATATTAACTTGCATTAGACAGATGTAACAATTTTATTTAAAAAAAAAAAAAGAACCTATGAGCTCCTAGCTTCTTTAATGTCTGTCTTATTAGAAGACAGACTGAATCTAAAACAGATCCAGTCTTAATAATTATGGCTGTGTCTCGTTTGTGTTGTGCTGACCTATTTTAGGCTTACGAAAGTTTCACCTTTTTTGTGAAATATGTTGGAGTATGATTCCACGTTTCCCTCTCCTCGTCTGTCACGCTGTTTGTTTTGCTAAAATGAATATACCAACAGAATTAACCCCTATACGGCAGTGCTGACATGAAGCAGATGGCTGCAGCAGCTCCGTGGAAAGGTGTTATCGCAGGCTGACAGTGAAGATCTGCTATTTCTACAGCGTTGGGCTGGCTCTCACACACGTGGAGTTCGACAGAGAAAACACAAAATGATTTTTTTGTAGATTTGTTGCTCCTTCAGGGAGTAAAAGAGTTTTTTGAAAGTTTGAAAGTGATGCTGTGTTTTGCTCAATTAGAATAGTCTGCCAGCGATCTTTAAGTTTGCCTTTTTTTTCCCCCTTTAAATTTTTGAATTTTAAACACATAAAACACAGCACATAGAAAACAACAGAGAGAGAGAGCAAAAGTAACATAACACAAGACATCCAATGAAATTCCAAAATCTGCCAAAAGGTACATTTTCAAATTAATGTCCAAATGTCAGTTATCATTTTGGTCCGGTTTAACAAATAGCTAGTGAGCAATAGAGTCATAATGGTGTGTATACAAGTGTTACATTTGGCATTGTTTTGAAGAATTTGAAGAATAGTGTGCATGTGGACAGAGTTGTTGGTTGTCAATTTGTGTCACCACTGAGCTGCGTGACAGTTGGTGTTCGGCGGGGAGGCGAGGGGCGGTGGGTGCGAGCCGAGGCAGGGATTAGTGTGATCAAAGACACCGATGCAGAACCACATTGAGAAAGTAAGAGAAAGGGAGAGCCATGCTGGGAAACCCCCTCCTCACTTTTTTCATCAAAAAACATCCCATAGAAGAGACAAATCAAAATTGAACTCCGTGACTTCGAAACACTGTAACTAATGATTTACAGTAACACAAAATGACAAAAGAATAGATACTCACACTTTACATTGATGTTTAATTTCATAAACACTTCAGCCAAGGGATCTCTACTTGGGAAATTGCATGGATGTTTTTCTAGTGCATAAGTTCCCCGGCTTTCCACAACAAGCACCACTTAAATGACACAGGTAACTAGTATTGAACTATGACACAAATAGATCTTTTATTTATCTTTTCTTAACATTTTGTTAATTGTAAACAGCAACATTGATCTTAAACGGCTTAGTAATAGAAACAGGCCCATTGACTTCCTGTTCAAAACTGCATAAATCTTAAGGCATTTCACTGTAACAAGCAGTGGATTGTCATTTACATGTTTTTATATTTGTAATTGTTTCCGTGTTTCAAAGAATCACAACTAAGTTCAGGGGGCGGGGATAGAAGGTAGGTGAAAACCGAACATTTTCTGAGCACTCGAGCCTCAGTTGCATAACCAAACCCCCCCCCCCCCTTTTATCAGGAGACCAAACCCCCCCCCCCCCTTTTATCAGGAGGTCCCGCCTTGTGGGCAGGGTTTACTCAGAGGAGGATATAAAACCTGAGTTCCCAGACTCCGTTCACAGATTGAGAATGACTCTTGGATAAGAGTCGAAACGTTTTGTTTTTCGAAAACAGAGTCCAGATGACTTCAACTGAATCTTTTTCTACAATGGAACACTCCTGGACCAATGAGGGATTACACAGACAACAATAACAGGATTACTCCAACATGCAGGAATCCATCAAAAGACAACTTTGAGTGAACTAACAATGAGGAAACACAGTTGTAATAAAGTTAAAAGCTCTTTAAAGTTGATTTTGCATAATATTTCCCTTTAAGAAAATAGTTTGCCAATCGAGAACCCTCACATCTAAAGCAAGTCTTAACCAGGATTATTCTACGTCTAAATTACAGTTTGCGTGACACTCTATTGATCGAAAAAGCCCTTTTTCATAATGCAATCCATAAGAAATATTCCCCTTATCCATAATCAATACAAATCCAATATAAGAGGAGAACCATGTTGAACCTTTTTGATAATAGCTATTGATTTACCACAACAGAAGTGACCCAAAGCCAACATTAAATCCCTATTGTACACATGATGCTATACTAGACTTAACACTGCATGTACATAGAAGCATTGGGGCTTCTGGCAGCTGGGGCACATGTAGAAAGAGACAGACAGGAAATAAACAAGTCATGGTTTAATAGAATTGTACCTGCTGCCCTAAGGAAACGCACACACACAAGCAGAGCATATCATCCGGGCATGCTAATACTGCCAAAGGGAAGCCAAAGTAATAGCACAGACATTAAGACAATGATCCTGGGGCTGATATGTTTTCTATAGATGGCGACTAAACTGAATTGCCATATTTATCATACTCACGGAAACACAGGGAGAGAAGGAGAGAGAGAGCTATACCCAAAGTGTTGTCCCTCTCAGATGTCCCCAGGAGTGATGAGAGGTGCCCCTGGGAGAGAGGCCATCTTAAAGGAAGGATAATGTGTGGTGCAGTGCAAAGGAGGGCATTGGCCTCACACACCTAGTTCACTGTTGCAAAAGAAAATGTGGGAAAACCCAATTTGTTCCTATTTTTAAATTACTTTTTTCCCCCAAAAAAATATTAAAGCAGTTTTGTTTTAATTGTGTGTTGGACATTGGTTTGGGATGATCTAATTTCTTGCATTCTTGCACTTGACTTGGGAGCTATATAAAAGCACAATTTGTATGCTTCCCTTTTAAACAGTAACTTTCTTGAGTAAAGCCTGCACTTAGTGTTTAAAAATAAAAATACAAATAAACGCACAGAAGTAGAACGTGCACCAGTTTTGATCTCAGTTTGCATTATACTATGGCAGTGTTTCTTAGATTTTGGTTACGTGTAACAATGGCGATGTCTCTGCTGTTCAAATATCAGTGTAGTCCATATTTGTGTCCTCCTTTGGGTCAGTCCTTGTTTAGAATTAGTATAGCAAGTGTCTAGTCCTATTTTCGATCTGGTCCAGACCTAGAACAAAAATATTACTGGTTTAGAGCCGTTGGTACTCAAAAGGACACATATTTATGTGGTGAAAAATGTGAGAATGGCTATAGGACCAGACTTATATAGAGGAATATTCTATATAATATTAGGTAGAGTAATATCGCATGGTAGAAGTTGTTGTGTTCCACTTCTCTCACTCTTCTATATGCTTATGTGGGTCCCCTTCCCCTCCTCTCGCTGCCCTTTTCCGGCTCTCCAATTAGGCTCGGGCGGCAGGTTTCCATCAGCTGTCGGCTCGTCTGCAGCAGCACTCTTCAGAGCAGAGGCCTGTCAGGAAATGAACTCATCACGGGCTGACAGCTGCTAATTTCTGCCTCTTCCATGTCACACGAGTGGCCTGCTGCAGTTAATAATGAGCCATCCAGCGCTGATTAGGGAGATACATGGAGAGGGGGGGAGTGGGAGGCTGGGGTCCGCACAATACAGTAAACAATCACTCAAAGCGACATGCACAAGGATGTTAGAGGAGGTGCAGGGACTGATGAGCCTGTTCAGAGAAACACGGAAAGTTTATGAGAAGAATAGACTCACAATATGAATGTTATCTGCAGCTGAAGGTACAAAGATCACTTGTGGAGTTATTTCTGGCTATGACCCTTGACCTTTAGACTGTAGATTTATGCAATGCATTTCACCTCGTCAAACATTGACACAGCATAGACTTTAACCGCTCATATGGAAGCGTTTTAAAATGAAATCTTAAAAGTGAACTTACAGGGGCACTATGTACATTTTCTGGTAAAGGGTCCGTCATGGTCAATGTTTAAAAAACACAGTACAAAGAGGTGCATTTTTGTGGAGACTTTTGTGGAGACATCGCCATGGAGACTTGTGTCTCTATGGAGACGTTATTGTTTTGCCTTGAATGTTCCACAGTATGGCATAAAACGTCATGACGCCGCCTGACAAACTGTTGTTTTGGACATAAACAGGCAAGTATACCGTCATATTCATGAGACAAGCAGGGGGTGGTTTCTTCACCAGGAAATGTGCTTGGTGCACCTTTAATATACTTGCTTAGTGATAACATTGCAGAAAAGGTTTTAAAATGAGTCATCTGGACACGGTTTTTGAAATCGAGATGTTTTGACAGCCATTTCAGGACTATTCTTAGATGAATGAGAGATTAAATTGACAATTGCATGAAACTAATGTTTCAACTTTCTTTGTTTTTGCTTAATTAATTTTCTTTTTTTGTGTAACATATCTCATTTCCCGATGTGTGTATTTCTGGTGCAATTTGCAGAGCAAAAACAATTCTTGATTGTCAGAACAATCCACTTGAGTGTAATTTCCCTCAATTGTTTGACATAATAGAGGCTTTACCCTGCCTGCACATATGGGGCCGTGAATGTGGACTGACCAAGTCGGCGAGTGCGCATCAGCACTGAGTACTAAAGTGAGAGAATAAAAGGTAGACAGGTGTTATGTGGAATTAAGAGTCCGCCTCACTATATCCAACAGTGCAGTTTGGATTTTACTGCTCTATCACTCTCTCCCTCCATCTGTAATCCTCCTCCACTCTTCCCCTCTGCCCACCTTCTCTCTGCATGTGTGGAGGGATGGTCTTTTGATGCCTTTTGGTCCAAGTGCTCTCTCTCTGCTTCCAGTGGTCAGCCATTGTTTTGTATAGCCGTCATACCGTTCTCCCACTCACTCCATCAGAGAAGCGGGCCTGTGTAGGGGCCTAAATGAATATTGATTCTCCCTCCAGTGCTGAATACTGCAGGGGAAAAAAGAATGAGAGTGTTGTAGGCAATGAGCAGAATGGGCCTGATGGAGGCAGAGAATGAGGATGACGATTAGGATGATGGTGATCATGATGGCGATAATGATAATGGTAATGACTGTGTTAGTGATCAGAAAGCATGATGGGGCCTAGCAGCTGATGCATGCACTTGTTGCATCTGTAATAGCATATAGTGGATTTTATGTCATACATATGAATACGTTTGGCACTTAAAGCTACACTACAGGTGAAATAAGGCACATTTTTGAGCATTAGAAATGATTTTCTACATCTTCTCCATGTAATTCAAATGTGAACTGTTATATTTAAATGTGTAGCTTGAATCACTACTTTTAGGTGCACATAAAAATAGTGTTGGATGAAGCTATTTTGTTAAAATAACTAAAAATAATAAATACATTCCCTCCATGTGCTATAAAGGTGAAAGCTTTTCAAATCATGCTTTAATGTTAAAAAGACAAAAAACATACACCATTTTTAAAACTCTGCTTATTAATTTATTATTAGAAAAGATAATCCATGTATTTCTAAATGTGTTGACTTTACAAATAGGAAGCATGACAAAGTTTAGTGCAGTTTATAACACAATGTCACTACAATAAAGAAAGAAAGAATAAAACACATTCTAAAATAATAAAAAAGAATTCATTTGCCTTATGTTGTAAAATGTAAGATGGGCAAATCATCAAGCACCAAGATTCACTGAGCTATTGCCGGTCCAAAAGGGAAAAAAGGGGAAAAAGCAAAAAAAAATTAAAAAAATAAATGAGGCAACTGCAAAAATAAATTGAATTGAAAAAAATACTACATTGTAACAAGGAAGACTCTAGAATTGATGTCTAACTCTGATCGTGTTATCCTTCCAGTACAACATTATGAGGTGTCCCGTCCACATAGACCACCATCTCTTTGTGCTCCTGTTGCCCCTGCTGCTCCACCTCGGCCTCCCCGTACAAACCCTCCTCCACTTGTAACGTGCAGTCGTCCAGCTCTGTCACGATGTAATGCGTCCCCTCATTGTTCACAATCACCTGCGTCAGTCCTTCCTTCATCATCTGGGACGCGGCCAGCTGGAGCACCTCCTGCATGCCCCCCTGCCCTGTCCCGTCCACCACCTGCAACTCCTCCTGCTCCTGCTTCACCTCCAGCGCGCCCCCGTTCTCTTCTGGGCCGACCATCTCATGAACCACAGTAGCTGCCCCGCCTTGCATCTCTTCCTGCTGCCCCATTTCGGTGACGGCGCTGAGGAGGGCGTCGAGAGCGGTGGAGGATTCTGATACGATGTGGCTTTGTCCCCTCATGGCAACGCTGGCCCCAAGCTGCTCCCTGGCCTCCCCCGACTCCAGAACGACATACTGGGTGCTGCCTCCGGCTAAGTGCGCCCCGGCAGAAGCCACCTCCCTGCCCGATGCGATAACTTGTCCGTCTTCTGTGATATGTAGCACCTCAGCTACTTGTCCCGCCATGGCTAAAGTCTGTAGAGTGGCAGCTGCGGACTCCTCCAGAGCTTGGTCGATGGACACTTCCCCTTCGCCGTAGCCCTGGATGATAATGACTTGTTGGACCGGATCGTCCAGTGATGGTTTTCGGCACACAGGTGACCCCATCAGCTCAGTTTCCACAAATGCAGCCCCTTGGCCCTTCAGACGGCACTCAAATGACTTGGAAACAATACCTGGAAGCCAAAAAACAACAAAACAATGTGTTAAAACGTGTTGTCTTTGTACGTTTAACTGTATAATTAAATACTTCTCAACATCTAGTACCGGTACAATTGGTGGCACCATATGTTTGACCATGATCCCAGGAATCATTCTTTATAGTTAACCGTTTAGAGCCATGGCTTAAGCAATAAGACCCTGCTCTATATTGGTTTACACTTGTTTTTTTTTTCATAACGTTTTAGTTTATTAGTGTTCTAGAAAAGAATTATAACTGGGTTAGTCCTGGTAATGCCCTGTTCTTTTATTTGTATTGACCAAAGTTATTAAACATTAAAGGCGCTGTATCTGATTTTTACTGTCTTAAAAACATGAAATACCGAACTAGTTCATTTTAAACACATTCCTAGCATCCCAATCATTCCCCACGGTGAGTTTCTTTTTGTTTTTCACAACCTTCAGAGGCCAAAGCAGAGTTTTGCTGTCACTGTAAAAATAACAACCAGCGTGCAAACTGCGCATCAGCATTACTTTCACAGACAATAAAAACTATTTATAATTGGATGCAAATAGTGCACAACGGTCTAATTTTGACCCTAATAACTGCTTTTACAACATACATGTTCTGTGAAGTAGTAGTAGTAGTTTAAAACTAGTTATTAAAACATAGTCGTACTTATTGTCTTTAATTCAGTTATGAAAAGATTAATAACAAACAAACATTATGGTCATCCACAGCCTTAAAGCTTATGCAGATCACCATAGCACTGTACAGATCCTGACGCTTCGGAAAAGTCCTGCCTGACTATCCTGGTTTAATTAGCTGTTTTAGCATCACATGTGGAGACAAAAAGAAGAAGACTATAAGATAGTAGATATAAAAGGTGATGGCACTCTTCATATTTGTGTCACTGAATGCTTGAAAAGAGACGGAGTATGGAGACATTAAGCTGCAGAAGAGATACAGCAGGTGTTAATTGAGCCACACGGTGCCCTCTCAGATCACAGGTTGCCATGGTGTTTCCAAGGTGATAGAACAGTGATAGAAATGCAATTGTTTAAACAGCGCCCGCCTCAGTTAGACACTTGTGTTGTCTAATATATGAAACATTGCCATTCACACACAATAGGTAATCTAAGAGATGAACACTTCTGGGCAGATCTTGATATGATGACATGAAACCAACTTTAATCTATCACTGTTCAAAACATTTGACTGAACAATGGATCACAATGACAGAAAGAGGACGTCATCATTCATTTTTTTCACTGTGGTTTCAGGCTGCTAGACATTTAGAGCTGACACTTGAGTTCATACAGAGCATAAACGCTGGCCACTTGTGGTCACTCTCATCATCATGCCAGTCTAAGCTGTGCATTTCTTTCATTTCCTAAAGATTTCTTTTTTTAAGTCTGAGTCAACAATTTCTCCAAACCTCAACAAAACATACTTCAAAACATTTTACACTTCAACTTCTTAAAAGTTGACATTTGAGCTGTACAAGGTTTACCCCCAAAGGCAGAGGCAAGATCACAGAGATCTAAAAGAACAGAGAAACAAACTCATCAATCATTGATATTCCTATCTCCTGCTGACATTTAATGTCCTGTACTCACACGGGTGACAGTGCTATCGGAAAGTTGTGCTCTGACCCAGGTGTGCCCTGTCCTCGTCCGGCGTAAACAGGAGAGAGGAGCATGCTCCCAAAACAAGTGCGTTACTACGACAGGAAGGCAAGGAGCCAGCACTGCCACTGTGAGTTTAAGGAGAGTCTAAAGATGAAATATGACTGCCAATGTCTTTTCACCCAGGAGAGGCTGCAATGAAGACAATACGCAATAGTCGATAATTAAAGATAAACAATTAAGAATTATATGATGATACATATTAGAGCTGCACTCAAAATAACGATACAGCAATATATTGTAATGGACTTCTTGGCAAAATACTAGATGTGTATTATTATACTTTTAAACAACATACTTTTTTTATACATTGCCAAATTCTGCACTTATTAACTTGAATCTGCTGTGACTGTTCATAGGTCAATTGTATTCAGATTAATGGACCATGTATTGGGATACATAATGTATCTAGTGAGGTACTAGGCCCTATATATATATATTATATATATATATATATATATATTTATATATATAATATATATATTATATATATATATATATATATTTTACTATATATATATGAATCCACCCATATCTTAACTGTTGACAATTACATCATTGTATATATGCTTTTTGCGTTAACTATGTTCTTTCTTTTTCCATTGTATCTCTTTGCAAACTGTCCAAAACTTATGTACAGATCCGTAAACCGTGACAAATGTTTGTCAATTGACCTAAAAAAACAAGTCTCTATTTGTAGCCTTTTGAAGTGAAAATGTCACTCAGTGTAGGCCTTTGTTTATAGTGACACTACAGAAAACATGAGTTCAGACCCCACTTTTTATTTCTTAAGTGACAAGTGCAGTAGTTAGTGTGTGGAGGGGAAACAGTGCTGTCGAAAACAGCTAGAGGAAGTTGGCATTTGGAGAAGAGGTTACCCATTTACACAGAGCCATGTGCCCATGCTAACTGCCTACGCCAAAAACACTGTGAGCCACGAGGTCAGCCGGAGAGGACAATAACTCAATAGTGTGCACTTTTTTCTGCTGGATAACCATACAATTGAATGTGTGTTTTTGCACGTGTGCAAGTGTGCTCAACTCCTATATCCTCTTAATAATACACACAATCCATGCATGGAAAAAACCTTCTTGGCACCATTCATGTTTGAAGGTAAGTGCATGTTTGTGGCCTATGTAGGTGGTAATATATTCTCTGTAATATCGAGAGCTGTAGGTGCAATTCATTGTCAAATCCATCTCTTCTTAAGTCTCACAACCCTTTGTCTATGGCAAGTAGTGATGGGCAAATTGATACCAAATACCGATACTCACAGAGGTATCAAAAAGAAATCGTGTGGCGTCGTCCATCACTGATATCATTAACCTAATTAACCTAGTTACATTAAGATGCAGTGTATGAGGCTTCTCGGAATTCATATTCCTATTGCACCTATGTTTGATGAAAGATAAACACCAACCTGCTGTTGTGCTGCCGCTGATTGAGTTTTTCACTGTAATATAATGATAACTTGACGAATGGAACACAGAAATCGTCCCTCCGAAGTACGAGTTCTGACCTTTAGGGACGATCGGAACACAGCAGTCGCTTACTGTGCATGAGTTCGGAGAGTAAGCTGGCAACCCGGAGACGCGTTGTAGATCAATTCCAACTTTGACTCGGTATGACTTAATACATTGAGCATGCGTCAATGTACGTGAATATATTGCATGTTTTTCTAATCATGACTTTGTTTGGTGGGAAATATTCATCATATTTTTACTTGCCAGTCAAGTGGCACTTTGTAAGAAAAATTGGAAACATAAAATAAATAGGTATTATTCAATTTGAAACCATAACTATTGTGTTATTTATATAGATTTGGCCTTGTCACATCTGCTGCTCATGTTCAACCAGGAAGTACAATTATAAACTTCAACAAAATTGTAAGTGGGATTTTTTTAAATTTATTTTTTAATAAAATTGGAAATAGAATCATGTTAACTGTTTTAGTGAAATGTATGGTATATGCACTTTCAGAAAGTTTAAAACTGCCTTTCCACAGTTTATATCCACATGGTAATACAAATGTGTAGTAAGTCATGCATGAATAAGCCTGGCATCACTCATGTTTATAGGTGAATGCCATATTGCTGTCCCGTGTGTGGGTGCATTGCGTCCCTTGTGGAGTATCCTCTATGGTCAGTCTATTATCTATATGTCTTATGTATATATGTTTGAGGCTGTGGGGGTGGAGAGGCGCCTCACATTAGCTCAGTGCTGGCCCACTGAGGTTTATGGTGTGTCACTCAGTTGCCGCAGCCGTGAATCAAGTTAATGTTGCAGATCCCATCTCTTCAGTTGTCCTGCACTCCCGTTGGAAGAACAACATTTGAAGAGCGTGATTTGGCCGCGGCGAGGAGCTGATGCCTGTTTAATATGTGTTTGGAGTGTTCTGACTCAGTGACTGCTTTAACAGGAAGCAGGGAGATGGATAACGGAGAGGGAGGCAGCCTGCTTTATTGGCTGTGATTTGAAACAAGATGGAAGCTCCTTGAGAGGAATAAAACGACAAGAGGCGGATGGGGCAATCATCTTGTATCACTCAAAAGTATTAACATTCCTGAACTGCGTGCGATATAAGGTCAATTGACAAATTATTCTGATATAAGACATTTTCAGCACTTTAACAGCACTTACACGATGGTGACAATAAAGTGCTCCGACCTGGAATTTGCTGTTTAGGGATGAATACACTAAAATTAAAAAAGTGAATTTCTGTATTTTAAAAGGAGACATGAATGCATAGACTTTTATGAGATTTAAACCATATTATAATGGTTTTCCCTCAACATTAGCTTACTCAAGGTAGTATTTTGATTGATTGATTGATTGATGCATGTGTGTGAAATCCTGGCGCTTGAGAGCTTAGAAAATGTCTGATTTCATCTTCCTTCTGAGCCCGCCCACTGCTCTGTATACTAACTTAGGACCCTGGGTTATGTAGCTCAACAAACAGTCCTGACCACTTCGAAATTGTCATTCTGGAAGTACATTTTCCATAAATCTTTCAATAGGGTTTTAGAAAAAAATTCAATATTAAGAGTTTAAAGGCAGGAATGTATAAGCAGCTAATGTGGTAAATAATGTCCATAACGCAGTTTTTTCCAGTCCAAAAACACACTTAAAATTTGGCTAAATATTTTAATCATATATTTGAAATAGAATGATTGGTTGTTTGCTCATTAATGACCACATAGCTGATATTGTTTCTGAAAGCCTAAGGGAAAATTTGATGAAAAACCTCATCCTGGAACCAAGTTGTGAGCAGTCACAGTTGGGTTCAAACATTTTGCAAAGCCTTAAAGCTATTTTTTATATTATCAACAACCCATTTGAAAATGTGATGACTGAATGAGATGAGACCATAAATGAACTGCCCTCGTTTGGCTCAGCACACCTCTGCCTGCTGTTTAAAGACTTAGGTGCTCCCTAGACTGCCGTTTGATAAGCGTCGCTACAGTGACTCCACTCTTACAGCAGCCGGCCTGTGTTAGCAGCAGGTCAGCTCTGGAGCCTCTGTGCTCAGTGTACGCTAC
Organism: Chaenogobius annularis; assembly: GCA_015082035.1. Classification (NCBI taxonomy): domain Eukaryota; kingdom Metazoa; phylum Chordata; class Actinopteri; order Gobiiformes; family Gobiidae; genus Chaenogobius; species Chaenogobius annularis. Next base: position 194,901 of record BJKM01000193.1, on the reverse strand, counting down.
AGATGCAATTATCGATCAATGGATCAATGGACTGGCCAGCGGTGGGGGCCCTGGGGGGCTCTAAGTGGCATTACTTCAGCTCAGAGAGGCCGCCCGGGGAGCGGTCAGACAGCACTTACCAGCAGTTAGAGAAATTAACCTTAACACTGAGATACCAGCACACACACAATCAATTACATTGGCTGTAACACAGGTCAGGCCGCTGCAAATGTAAGCTTAGTAAATGCAATCCCACAACTACACATTAGTCTTGGTCTATCTGGAACATCCGCCATTCTTTAACATGTGGCCTATTTTAACACACCCTCACCTTCCAAATCTCAGAGCAGCCAATAACAAAAAGACAGTCTAAGTCAGTTAAGCCGTATCAAACCATAAAACAAGCTATGAAAAAACATGCCCACCAAATCAATTACAAGGTCAATATGAAGACCATGGAAAGCTTAGGAGCCAGCCTTAACCACAGCACAAAACCCTTTTACAATCCTTTTACCGATCCATTACCTTCAATTATAGATATGAAGCCAGCGCCTTAAAAACAGCAGGGTGGAGATGGCTGAACATGACACATATGGCGGTTATTTGTGGCGGATTTTAACACATGAGGTATGGGAGAGTGAGTGGGTGGGTGGTGTGTTTGATAGGAGCAGTCTTTTGAAGGTGACACTGCTAAATAGATAAAGTGTTAGTTGTGAGTGAATCCAGGTCATGAGGGAAGGTCTGGGTATGAATGAAAGGATGTACAGGCACAATATTTTAGGTGTGGATTTGTGTTTTGGAGCATGTAATAGCAGCTGTATTTGAATTCAGTTTCTTCAGCATCTTTAAAGGCTCTGTACCTGATTCAAAAACGTGAAAAACTAGTTAATTTTGAAGTCTTTGCAGCGGTGCACATGTATTTCTCACTAACCTAATGCATTTTGAGCATCCTAAATAATCTCCGCGAAGAGTTTATAAGCGCTTTTCACAACTCTCTGAGCGAGTTTTGCCATCACAGTGCACTTCCTGCTTTGGGGAGAATAAAACACTCTGTGGTTAGATGCAGAGCGCACAATAGGAAAAATGTCACCTGAATAGATGCTTTTACAATATATCTGTATTCTGGCAAAACATATATAATATTACATGAAAAAAATCAACCTCTTCAGAAATGTTGCATTTTGATCAGATTTGAACTTAGAAACGTCTCATATTTGTGTCTTGAATGATAATACTAATACTGTATAATTACAAGCAAAACAAACAACTTCCATATGTCATTCCCCCCCGTTATTTTGATTAGAGATTTTTTGTTTTGTCTACTCTTGACTTAAACAATGAATAATTGAGTGGAGCTCGGACTTAAAAACTTGTGACTCGACTACAACGCTGCCTTGCCCTTAGTCCTTTGTTGTCTTGTGTACACAGTGACCTTACCTGCCTCTCTCTCTCCTCGCTGGTCGTTTTCCAATGCGTGAATGTGTATGGACAGCTGTGTGTATGTATGTGTGTTTGCACAAACTAGCGGGTCAAGCAAGGTCCGGTTAGTGATGGCTCTACTTTGTCTGCTAGGGACAGCCGCTACTGTCACCTTTACAAACGCCATGAATCAAAGCCAGGCAGGACAGGCCGGCTGACCAAAAAACAACCAATTATACAGCAACGAGATTGACACTGGGTGGACAGGGCACGGAGAGAGATGGAGACGCACCCCAAGGACGAATAAACACAAGAAAATGAGGGCATGGACTGACAGCGGGCCTTCTGGGCTCTTAGTAGTTCTGTACGCAGCTTGGGAATCCACCAGGGAAATGGAAAATTGGGGGGCACTGGTCAGGGAAACAAAACAGTTGCTGACGCTGATTTGCCCTCATGGAGATTTGATGTGAAGAATCTGTAGGCCACAAGCGGCGCTGTGTACTCATTTACAACGTTCCCTACCAGAATAAGCCATAACATTACAACGCAATCTCACAACAACTTCAAAAACTCGAATATCGGTTCTGTAGTTGGAGAAAATCTGAGATACTTAAGATAGTTTAGTCTCACCTCTGACAACAATCTCAGATACAATCCATCTGTAATCCTTATTTAGAAGCATCTTTAAGCTATCATAGAATAAACAGATCAGCAACCACACATCTGAACACACACATCTGGAATAATCTTTGACGTTGAAGCTTGTTTTTATTCCAATGCACTTTTGCCATTTTGCTTTTAACATTCCCTTTACTAAATCTGGCAAAAAACATATTAATGAAGAACTTGGGTGTGAAAATAATTCAATGGAGTATTTATGACGGTTAAACGGTAATAAATCAAATGACAAATTGGTCTGAGTGACTGACATCCCGGTAATGTAGTTTAAATGTGCTAGTGTGACATAATAAAATCAGGGAAGGGGAAGGTAAATGGCCAGCTAAAGTGGAGGTGACATCTAAATTTAGAGACAATATAATTATGGAGGTCCGGCGCAGAGAGGGCTCAGGTGAGAGGCTCCAGTGGTCAAGAAGAGCACAGGTCACTGCTCTGCTCTGGGCCCTGTTTCTGCTGACAGAGGACAACCTGCTGAGGAGTAATCTGCTTCACTATCGCTGCTGCGTCTTGTGTCTCTTAGGTCTTCGTCCCGGGGGTGGGGGGCAGAGGGGGGACAGGGCAAAGGTGAAGAGGCCAGGCACAGTTCTTCTCATCAACTATACAAAATGCCTATTGTGTCATTTCTCTGTTTCCTTTAATCATCCACTTCCTGACAATTCAAGCAGAGATAACGGTTTACTCCAAAACCAACTTTAACAACCATTGCTAATAATTATAATAACACAATTTTACCAACTGTGTATGGTGGTCTATCTCCTTTTAGTATTGAAGTTTACAGTTCTGCCTACTCCTTTTTGAGCCTAAATACAACACTAATGGAGCACAATGCAATAAAACTTGAATTAATTAAGTGTTTCATTCTGTGATTTTGTAAGTCAGGGCTTAATTTGAACTGGAACAAGATCCAACAACTGTCTGAGTGAATTCAACCTAGACCAGAGTTTAAACCTTTATGTTGAAAATCTTGTATAATTTACACACAGATTTTGTTGTTGGTATAAATAAAAATAATAATGCTAACATTTTCATATGAGCAGATGTGAGCCGTGCGTCTCAGCACAGCGCCACCATCTGCAGTCTGTGAAAGCGGTTCAGAGTTCTGATGGTAAATCACAGTTTACAAACATAATTAAATAACTAAAGCTGCAAAACAGGATTATTTTGGTCACAGAATGAAAGTTCACCACAAAGGATAGATGAGGATGTTAAATTTGACATTGCAGTATTATGCAGTCACACACTTTAAACTAGAGTTGTAAACCGCCTTGTGTGAAGGAGCAACATTTGCACAGATCCATATCGGTCCCAACATCAAAGCAGCGTCAGGCTGAGCTGAGGAGGGCTGATATCTGCTCTAGAGAGAGAGTGTGTGGAAGGGCATCTGGGCAGCGCATGTGATTGGCTTCAGTGCTGCTGTGACTTGAGACAAATGAATGAACCTTCCGGTGTGTCGCATGCATAAGAATGCCCTACGACTAAATAAAACAAAACTTTATATGGTTTAAAATTTTGTAAGATGGGCATTGTATTTTGGCACTTCTGAATGCCTAAGCTCACTTATTGTCTGCGCTACGGAAAGGTTTTGTCCTGGGCTGGACCCCGTTCTCAAAGCCTCTTTTTGATCCGGCAGCGTCAAATTCAAAAATTAAGCCCTGTTCTAACAGTTTCTGTTGGTTAAATCAACAACTTTGTGAAGCCGTACGAGGTGAGTGCTGTTGTGATTTTTTGATGATCTTCCCAATTGTAAACATCAATAAAAGCCTTGAGTCTAGAATTGTTTCTAGGGCATTGTATTCAACTTGCCTTTAAGCTGAAAAAACATACAGTGGAACAGTAGAGCTCAGCAACTCCACAAGACTCAGGCAACTATGTTTAGACCAGACATGTGCCAGAGCCGAAAAAGTCCTTCATCACACTGAAAGAGAGAAAAATACTCCCTACTCCTGGACTAGAGCTAGAAAAAACTTTGAATTCCTATAAAGGTATAAAAACAGTGTCCAGAGTTTTACATGGGGGTCCTTTAGCATGTCACAGTTCTAGCAGTAACAGCAGTAGCGTGTGTGGAGACGGAGCAGTTGGCTGTAGATAAAAGAGCATTGGCGTGGGTGGTTGATACAGTGCACATCGGCAGAAAGAGGCGAGCAGGCCTGAACACCTGATGACTCCGACTTACATCACTGATTATGTGTCCCAGAAAAGCATCGGTTCAACTTTGAAAATGACTAACCAGATATGACTGTAGTATTACAGTTCGCTGAGGCCTCCGCTTATTTTCCTGATGATGTAAATCAGTTGTTTTGCACTGGGCAGATGAAGGTCAGAAGTGATCAGGGTGTGACGGCCCAAATGCGAGCAGCAAAATCAAAAACGCAATAGAAAAAGACGACAGGAGGTTGACGTATGAAACAATAACACAATATTTTCCAATTTTTCTCTCCATTACAGCCCTTGTTCCATCCCTCTGTCTTGTTGCATCTCCTCCCATCTTTCTCGCAAAATCTCTGGAGGTGGACCTTTTGATTGCTTCTTTAATTAGCCATGTCAGATGGCTCGGTGGATTTACAGGGATGTCGAACTTCTACAGATAATTACACGCCTTTTCCCGTTTTCTCTGACGTTGTATTCATCCTTCTATCCTTTTCTCAGAGCACCCCCCCACTCTGTCTCACTCACTCTCCCATGATTTAATGATTAATTATGAATGTGAGTTGGAGAATAAAAGCTTTTTTGCTAATCAAAATGAAATTTCCCCCCATTCTGTTAATTACAATGTGAAGATGATGTTGCTGATGTCGTCTTGTGCCGAGGACTGGCCTACGCTCTGATCTGTGGTCCATTGTGGCAGTCAAAATAAATAATGGCGTGTTAGAAATCAAAGCACTTGACTAAGCTATGGGGCAAGAACAGAATAATGAGAAAATATTCTCCACTGAGTGCCACCAGTTCCCACAACAGAAAAAGCCAAAAGAACGGCTATTCTACTTCCTGGATCATTTTGATTAAAAGTAAAAATCCTAAAAGCACTTTTCTGTGCCAGCCCCACTACATTCTATTAAAGTATAAGATTATTTTATATTTTTATGTTAGTTTATGTTGTAAACTGATAAAATAGCAATTATCTCATACAAGTCTAGAATTGAGCATGACAAGTCACTAGTCGACTTTAAACTCAAAGTGCTTAGTGTTTAGCAGGGCTGTCCTGCTCTGGCTCCATATTTACAGTATTTACCTACAGCGTGGCTGCAGATATTTATCGTCCTGATGGCTCTATATATAGGCTGAGGGAGAGAGGCAGCGCAGTGGGAGGTAGCTCCTCTAATCTCCATCTCCAGCCTGACAGGCCTGAGAAGGCCCTAATGAATGGCTCTTTTCATCTGCACGCCTGTGTCTATGTGACAGTATAAATATTTAGCAATATTGGAGTCAGCTTGTGATTTTACACAGATGGAGTGATTGATGGCTCAGCCCATGACACACGCCAAAGCCCGTCCTGGATATGTTATATAAACCAAGCGTTCTCTTCCTCCCTCATCATCCTCATCATCTCCATCTCAGCGCTCTATCTTTCACACAGCCTCCTCTGCTCTTCGCCTCCTTCCCAGCTTGTCTCCTCACTGTCGATCCGCCCTCTGTGGCTCTGCCAATTTGCTTCACTGTTGAATTTCTATCATACGGTATGGTGTCTGCGGTTGTAAGACAGGACTGAAACTCAGAGGGGATTGGAAGTGACGTGTTAAACTTCAAACCACTTTACAGCTTCAGACCACATTTCAAAGTAATTTCATAAATCATCAAGAATTAAATACTGAATCATTAACATTAGGGAACCTATGCCTAATTCTCTTATTAGCTTGACCTGCAGGAAAGTTTAAGACTCATACTTCTATAACTCAGTGTTCATGTGTGTACTCTCCCAAACAGAGGAAGTCCTGCTCTCACAGCTGTCATGTGTGTCAAAGAGAAAACAGACCTGAGCCACTCTAGTTTGGGCACAGCCTTCACACTGCTGCCAATACGCTTCCACAGCTCCACATGCACACACTGTGTTTGCATTTGAGCCTAGCTCCACTCACCAACACTGACTTTTGACAAGTTAGGGACATTCTGGATGCAATGTGTAGGTGGGCCTGGGGAAATGTTTACTGAATATTCATTAAAAGTCAGCATATATCTATGAGATAATATTAAAGTCATCACTTTTAAATATGCTTACAATGATGATTTAAGGAAATAGTACACGTCCAGAGAGACTGTATAATGTTAGTAAAAAATGAATAAATAAATAAATAAAATACATACAGAATGAGTTTTATCTGCATACACATGGAAATGAGACAAGCAAGTGTCATAGAAAACTTAAAAGTTTCCAAAAATAGTAAATTAATTCTAAGGGTGTACGTTATTAACAAAAATGCACATCTTAACATATTTTGATGACGATATTCACAATGTTTCTATATTATGGCATATACACACACACACACACACACACATATATATATATATATCAATTAGATTATATACTTGATATTCTATATGTTATTTCCAAAACAATTGGAAAATACACCTCTGCATTTTAACGTTGTTCTTTTCTTAACCTCAGTTTTTTATTCAAATGTAACAATTTTGTGCCAGTAGACAAACACAAAATCTCAGCATGGAACATCAATTTAACAATACAGCCATCCGTAACATCAACAACACAATCATGAACAACAGCATTATAAATGTTTGAATTGCTTTACTCTGGACTCATAGATTGTTAATCCTAAATTAAATAATATATATTTCTCTTGCAGGCTGCTTTATGCCCAGTACTGTGCATATTTGTGTGTGATTGTGCGTAGAACTTCTGTGCAGCCCTCCGCATAGCCAATTAAACTAAAATACAAGAACAAGATCCCTGAACAAATATAAGAGGGCTTTAAGGAGGGATGTTGAAGATGTATTAACCTTGTAATTGCCTGTGTAAATTATGCTCCCTTGATAATAAAATTTCCTTCTATAATTTGGAAAAAATGTGAAATATATATGCTTTCTTGCCTTGTGTTTTCCATTTTAATTGCATTTTGGACTTCAGTCTCCAACACCCACACAACTGCCTTTATACTGGGGAAAAGGGACCTGCGCTGAACGGCCACATCTATTAATCTAACTGTCCTTTATCGAAATTAGCATTCAAATGTGATCGGAACCAGAGCGCCTTTGCCACTACTTGTAATTCCCACTAAATCCACTGCCAGGCAATAACTACAGTGCCCTTCAAGACTGCTAGAACCTCCTCCTCACTTTGAAAGCTATTGATTTTTATTTGTACTGTAATGAGAACAATTAGTCTTTTTCTTGCCCTGCTTCATCTATCACACGACTTGGTGGAGCCTTGCCACCCAGGCCAGCGGCTGTCGCACATGCAGCCCCCAGCCGAGGAGTGCTCTCCCTGGTCAGCGGACAGCAGAATATCCCTCTACAAGACAGAGGAGAAGCAACAACAAGAGGCATTTGTTCAGGCTCATTTGGCACGGCATAAGCTGTGTCCACATGAAGAGCTTTTCACATTTGAAACAGTAACTTTGGGTAATTGATATAAAGAAAATCGTTTGAATATGTTGGAAACACTCAAAGATGCGCACAAGAAGAATTTATCTCACAAAGACATCTGTTGCTGATATAAAGCCACAAAGAAAGAGAACTGGACCCACAACCCTGCATGTGCACAAACGACACACTCGTTTAAATAGACAGAGAACTCTGAGTGCGCTTAACAACCAAACCAAAAAATTTGTTTTGCCCCAAAACCCGTCACACCACTCTTGACCCAGTCTATGCGCAGCTAAAATAATCAAATATGTGCCAACGGCAGCAAAGAGCCGCTTAGGTACATCGGGTAATTTAGCATTAGCTCTAAAACTTTAATTGCTAATAAAAACAGCAATCAGAGTTATAACCTCACTTTTGGCAAACATTGATAGCAAAAACTCATTTACGAGGAGAATTTGATTTTTAGACATGCTAACAGCAAGTAATTTGCTCTCTGCAGCATGAATATGTATACCAGTAATTTTTACTTTTACTTTAACACAGCGGATCAAAACAAAACAACACATGCTAGTTTGCGGTGGTAGTTTGTCATCTCTGCTGATCTAAAACAAGGGAATACACATCCAAACACATGGATTTATCATATTTTTGTGGTTGATTCTGATCTCATGCAGTTGAATGTCTCTCCTAGTGTGATCGGACTGCGTGGTTTAGGGCTGCAGCTATCGATTATTTCAGTAATCGAATAATCTATAGATTATTTTCTTCGATTAATCAATACATTTTTTGTACATTCCGTAAACCATTTAAAAGCTTATTAAATATTTTTGGGATAAACGTTATAGTTCATAGTAATAAACAAATAACAAATGGAGTTTCTGCTTAAAATAACACATTTTAGTCTTAATTTCACATAAGTTTGTCCCCAAAACAGCAACATTTCACTTCACAATTCCAAACTGTTCTGTTTGCATGTATATATAAAGGACTAATTAACTTGTCATCAGACTGTTTGTAAAAAGTTACAGTAGCTATGAATTCATTTGCGTTTATGTCATTTGACTTAAAATAAGAAACTTGTTTGTTAACTTTATGTTAGTGAGGCCAGTGATCCCTGGTGTTTTGAGCTGTAATTCTGCATTTTGCGTTTTGTCATTTTGTAGCATTAGCTCTGTGTGTCCGCTCAGAGGATCGGGAGTATGAAACACAAGTCTGCAATGAAGGGACAAAGACACGGAGGCTAAAGTGAACGGCACATGGATCTAGTTACAGTAGTTAGATTTACATCGTGCTCTTTCACACAACAAACTCTTTCACACAACAAAAGGTCCGAGCTGAACAAGCTCTGCATGAAACGGAAGCGCCACAAGTCGTTCCGTGCGCGCCACGCCACAGATTTATGTGTTTTTAATTAAATATGTAAACGAATCATTGAGACAATTAAATATGAATCAAAGCTTTTTTGTAAGCGAATTACTCTATTTACTCGAGTAATCGTTGCAGCCCTAATGGGGTTATATGCAGCCTCAATACGACTACACTTGGACTTCTCCAGATGTGTTATTTGGATTTGAGATTCAAATCAAACACCTCGATCGTACTTCGTGGGATTACATGCGTTTTGAAAAATCTGTTTAATTTGGACTAAGCCACTTATCCGGTTTTCCTGGCGTGCATGTTAACGTTACTTTTTAAGATATGATAAAGAGCTCAAATTCCTTGTGACAGTGCTTCATTTCCAAATCAATAGGAAGTTTGCAGTCTGAAATTCAGAGCCATTATTCTTTGTATTCAACTGTTAAATTTGCTGGTGTAGTCATTAAGAATCATTGCTTCCCAAATAAGTCTGGAATTAGAAATGAGGAATCCCACCAAATAAGCACTAAATTATTAACTAGATAAAATGGCATTAGCAATGGATTTATTATTAATCAATGTCACAATAACACAAAAATAAATTGCATCCTATCTATCATACTGTATGCGTAATCTCTCAATTTAATGAAAGGCCCATATCTGGCTCATGTAGCAGGCTGACTCTAATTGATGCGGTTAGAAGAAATTACCACACTCTGGATCCAGTGTGCTCTGCGTAAAACATGTATCATAAAATGTGAAAACACAATAAAACACTTCCATGCTCCCATTAAGAACATTTAATTTCCGCTGTGGCAGGAGATTGGCAGGCCGAACTGACTTGCTGCGATCAGGAGGATTTAGTTCCTATAAAGCAGGCTGATTGACAAGGTGATTTGTGACTGACTGAAAGGATAAGTGGCCCACTGGTTTCTCTGTGTGGTACAGTGTGCATATACTACTGTGTGTATGAGAGATGCTGGGGCCTATTTGAGCCATGGCCGGTGAGGAATGGAAAAGAGTCCATTTCTCTTACCGCGCTGCCTGTGCCTTACTTACACTAATGATGTATAATAGCCTGCAACTACACTTAACCTGAGCATTACTGTGGCAAAGACTGAGTGGGAGAGGCACAGCAGCACACTCATAGGTCTGGATTCTGAACGCTGTTTACCAAAGCACAGGAACAGGAAGCGACCCGGCATGTTGAGTAATGAAAGACTTGCAACTCCATCAAACCCGGAGACATTCACATTGACAGCTGTATCCGTGTTTTCTTTCTGATCCTTCCCTCACGCTTGGCTCTACTGCTGACTCATTCTGTAGCTACAGCATCTGTTGTCTCTTAATTAAACCCCTTTTACTGGATGCTATTGTATGTTCATACAAGCAATATGCAATCTGACCCTTTAGCCTGCCTCGCATTCATTAGCAGCGACGAGCTCATCACTTATAAGTGTGCCTCCGATGTGACTGGCCAATGCTTGTGTGTGGAGGACAGGTTGGAGACAGTGGAGAGACAGTAAATGACAGAGTCACGTGATGTGGCTACTGTATGAAACCTCAGATCTAATCAATAGGAGTGAGGAGGACGGCAGGCGCCAGCCAGAGGGTCACCACTCATCACTCAGGTCAGCGGCACGAGCACACAGACACGCACGCATCACAGGGCACAGCGCAGGGCACATTACGAGACAGGCTATGAGGCAGCAGAGGAGGGTCAGAGAGAGGGTGAAGCACATAGCAACAGAAGGGGAGCCGGATCGATGGGAGAGATTGAAGGAGCTCCGTAATACCAGGGGAGTCACGGATGTCCAGAACACAGTTAAGCAGGGCTAGGAGTGGGTCAGGGGGGTTAAAACAGCCTCGCACTGCAGTGAGTAGGCATTGACAGGCCATAAAAGAGGCACGCCAACATAGGAAGTGACTTACAGTGATACCGTAGTGTTTTTATGGCCATTTTAGTGCTTAATTTGATCAAAAGTCCTTTTTGGTGGTCTGTGTATTAATAAAACACAAGTTATTGCTAAGAGGAACATTATGACATACTTCTTAAGTTACAGGTTAAAGTTCCTGTGTTTACAAATCATTGGCACATTGGCATACACATTTTACAATCACTAAACCTGTACTATAACAGGTTTAATGATTTAAATTTAAAGCTATAAAAAAATGTCTGACTCTGAATATTGTTGTTGTTAATGGTGAACCACAGCATTAAAATATATCATGTATCTAGAAGCGATGTCAAGATTATTCAGTTAATCAATAAGTGTGATTATTCGGACGGCAGTGTCTCAGTTGGCAGAGTGACAGGAAAGATCCTTGGTAAAGTGATCAGATCCACTGACCCACAGATTGGCGGTGCGATTCAAGCTCCCTCTGGTGAATACTGCCGTCGTCTTCAGGCAAGACACTTAACCCGCCTAGCCCCCAGTGTCTGCGTACACAGGTGAGTCAATGTGTGTGTGAATGGGCGAGTGGTTCCAAAAGCACTTTCACAGCCTTGAAGGTGGAAACGCACTGTATAAATAGTGACCATTTACCATTCAACTCACAAGAAGAAAGAAAAATATATATAGATGTAAAAATTATAGATGCAAAACCTAAGAAAGAACTTTCTTTATTTGTCTATTTATGTGACAAAAATGTTACTTCATCAAATAGAATGTGTGATTCCATAAAACTAGTGACAACTAGTTACTGCTGTTTAGTCATGGAGTTGCTCATCACGAATGATTGTAAAATCGTGATGTTTTGTAACACAAAACTAAATTTCATATATTTACATCCCTATCCCTATAATTATTTAGTAATATTGACCTTAATTTAGCTGGTATTGCTGCACTTTAAAGTGCACATATACAGAGAAGGTTTTACTAGCATTGGAGGCTTCACACAGTCTGCTAAGGTGTGTGGGCATAACTAAGTGGGGCAGGGGAGCAGCATGTTTGTGTGCTGGGGAGACGGACTAAGGCCTGGTGGCATTTAGCCCCGCTCCATAATGACACAGGGAGTAGCGGTGGAGACAACGGCACTGGTTCTGAATTATTGAGGGTGCACTGTGAGAAATAAATCTGCCATAGAGATGCCATACGCGCTAACACACATGCAGACAAGCTCATGCCGAGGCCCCCAACGCCACGCAACGAGGCGGCATGACGACTGTGTGCTTTGACTCGCTGACCTTGAGGTTGTTAAAACAAGCTCTCCGTCAGCTTTTCTGCAAAAATATGTTTACCTGGTGCGGGGGGAAGCGAGTGGAGAGGAGAGAGAAGGAGTGAAAGTGCCGTGCTGACATTGCCGGAATGCATACAGTGACTCTATCAATTCTTCAGGACAATGGGACCACATAAAAAGAAGACACAAAGTAACTAGCAACATGTGCTAGGTGAGACGCAGCTACTACGCTGTACCAGGAAAGAGATTATTTGTTCAATCCCCCGAAAACCCAAGATTAAAACAGTGCAATTGTGTGTGTGTGTGTGTGTGTGTATATATATATATATATATATATATATATATAATTTGTACCTGTAAGTGCAGCAGACAAACCGTATATCAACCTGGTGTGTGTGTGTATATATATATATATATATATATATATATAATTTGTACCTGTAAGTGCAGCAGACAAACCGTATATCAACCTCCAATTACTGATGTTTATCTCTTAAATAAAAAGAGACAGAGCATTGCTACATGCATGAGGACAGCCCTGCAGGTGATAATTGTCTTTGTACCTTCCAGCAGAAAGATTGCACCCACATGCTCAAACACATTTTTATTTCCATTATTATTTCCTTTATCTTTGTTCAGATAGTAAGCTTGTGTTCCCACCAACTCCCAAGTCGAATACAAGATTATGTATGGGGCTACAGTCTATGTATAGCTGCTGCATGTGGATGATGCATGTCTTGCAGAGTCTATGTTCAACCCAGTTCGAAAAAGTTCAAATGTTTTGTAATTAAAAACGGAAGGCAATGATCTGCAGATGTTATTGCAAAACATCATGTACAACAATAAAAAGTCAGCAATGGACTTTTATATCTGAAGGCAGGGCTGCCTTTTCCAAAGTCATCGGAACAAAAAGGGTTTGGTATGTTCGTGACCATGTCCCAATTTGTCACAAGGTACGGGTTACATTTTTTAAAATTAATTTCACAAAGGGGAAACCTGACATGATACAATGTGGTTCACAAGTTTAGTTTTGTGATCCATGAAATCCATGATTTTCTGTTTATTTCCATATGCAACTTTTTTGACATTTGGATTGCGTGTCTATAGGTGGCTTTGCTTGTGGATAACTGGCTGCATGTTTGCTGCCGGAGCTCTGTAGCCAAGGGGGGCACCTCCTCTTATTAACATCATCAGTCTGCATCATTACTAGGCTGCCTGGGTTGGGCAGCAGGTGCTATGAGAGTGCCAGGGTTACAAACGACCATGCGATCCCCTTTTGGAACACACATAGCCACAACACACACAGACGGAGATCCGAAGCCCGCTTTTAAATCCCCAAAAGGGATGTGGGGTGTCTGTGTCTATCTGTTATCCAGTGGGTTAGCGCTCCGTGTCTGGCCAGGTTTTCACTGGGGGCGACGGACTCCATTCATTCTCCTGACAACGGGCCGGCGATTCGCAAGCAGAGTCTGAGAATGGAGCGCTCAGAGCAAGGGAGGGTCCAAAAGTCAAGCAAAAAGAAAAACATTACACAGGCAGTGTGAAAAACAGAGGGCGGCTAAGTGGAACATGCAAACAATATGGTGTAAAGATACAAAAGCAAACATGTAATGTGCTCAGGTGCTGGAGAGAAGCATGTGACTGGTACTGGACAACAAAAAGAGAAGCTCTTGCTTTGTCTAAGCTCAATTAAAATATGCTGTATGTCACAATAACACGCAACTTCACTGGCTATGTTTACATGTACACAAACAAAATCATCATTGTCCGATCTCTGGAGTTATCCGATGATTGAAATGTAATTTAAACAGTTACATCTAATGTGAGTAATGACACACCACTTATTTTTGATGATTAAATTTCTTTTGTACATGTAAACACACACCAAAAGTTAGTTCCAATTATTATTATTATTATTATCAGATTTTTACTGGCCTATACTGTAAATACTCTAATGAGGATTTAAGACACTGATTGCAGCTATAGTACACAATAAATGGTAAAAAGATTACATATAATATAATATAATATACAACTACTACACATCACTGAAATATATTGGTAAAACTAATAATTAGCTAGAGAGCCCATTATGTCTACTCAACAGATTTAGACAAAATGTGATTGTCATAAAAATGAGCTAAGTCAATAAGCAGAGTTAGCATATTGACAGATGGATAGTGTCTGTGCATCAGTGATGTTAATGCTGATAAAATGGCTTGCGTTATGGTGTGTAACCAGAGAAAGGTAATAAAAGCTATATGAACGAGGCCTGGCCTGTTTCTCAGGCGCCTTCATGGCACCACCCATGACACCAAAGATGTGTCAAAGGCAACAGACACTCAATACTGCGCTCAGCCGCTCAGCCTACCAACAGTTATGGATTATGTAGCCACTGTGCATTCATTTAAGATGTACACATTGATCTGGCATTGACAAACAATTTCATATTAGCCAGGGTTTGCTCTTTGCAGCATCAAGGGCAATCAGATGCGTTGTTCTGCATGAGGCTATATTTAACCTCCCATCAATCCATTTATGATGGACTCAAAGTCATGTGGCTTAAACACTCACACCAGGGTCACTTTCAATGGACATGTCTCCAAGTCTGCAAAACTAGTGGGGACATTCTCATTTAGCTGGTTGTATGACACCCTCATATTCCAACACGACTTAAAGTCACGTCTGAGTAAGTTGTGCCTCTGTATAAATCAGAATTAGAGAAATATTGATTTGCATGTATTCAATAAAAATGAGAAGGGTGGAACCAGCAATGCAAAATGATAAATGAATGAAAGATCCACAACAGGACCAAAACTATATTTGGTTTTCTATTATTGAGACAGTTGCAAAAATTAATGTCCCTGGTTAGTTAGCGTTGTTAATTGGGCGTGCAAAATTAAAATGTCCACGTCACTGCAAGCCGGCAATTCAGGCCCCTCCAGCTGCGTTTGACCTAACGGAGCGTTTCTTCTCTTTCCTTCTTTCTCTGCTTCAAGTGTCTCCAAAACTAATAAAAAAGCCCTCACAAATCCCCCATGAAGCCCACCATATGAACTGTCACATTAATAACATTGCAGTCGTATTCAAATTTTCTGTCGAAAAGCTAAAGAAAGATTGAATGCCCCGCCGTCGCGCGGCCAAAGATTGAAGACGTGTCTCATTGACATTGTTAAAAGTTTATGAAAATATATGAATTCTCAAACGTAGCGGGCCGCCGTGCAGCTCCACTCCCAACACTTCTGTTAGAGACTGCAGCTTTTAATCAAAATGATTGAATACCACAAGTTTGGATTCAGGGATTCTAATAGAGGACGGATAAAGTGTCACGGTCCAGAACTAGAAAAACCACATGGGATCACACATGCATGCATAAAAACGTCTCCTTTTTCTATGGGTTTTCCGTTCACTCTTTCTCATTGGTGGATACCTTGTTTTTTTTAAGGTGTAAAAATGGCTTGTGGGATAACTGCACTGTCTGGAGGGCCAATGCTGCGTCTTGGTTTGCTGTGACTGCTTTTGGAGCTAATATGAAGTTTAATCCTGAGAAAAGAGACATATGGCATCACCGGGCGCACTTATAGACACACACATTACAAGCCTGGACATATGTACACCTACAAAGTGTGCCAAACATGTATCGCCAGCTGCTGGCACTGTCACATGTTCAGAGCTGCAGATTGACAGCCAGTCATGTCTCTTTGTATCTGAGAGAGTGTGCGGTGTTCACTGTGGTGTTGGCAGAACTGGGCTCAAGCACAAACGCTCTCCAAAAGAAAAAAAGTCCACTGGGGATAACACATGACTCCTGACTGGACCACACACCACAGACATTTCTCAAAGCTACTGCTCTGGCTCCAGTCAGATTAAGAAAAAATAAGATATACATCTTATAGAGTGATAACAACAATAGTTTTAAGCATATGAATGTTGATATGCAATAATATTTAAACTGTGAAATGAATGTACATCAACTTGAGATAAATGACTGTTTTGTTTAGGCGTTCACGTCATTAAAACAATGTCTTACCAGATTTGTAAAACTGAAGAATTAAGCAGAGATAAATGGATATATATAAATTACACTGAATAACATTACAATCACTATTACCAAATCTACATTTTAGACATGGCTGACAGAACAGATCATAACACCTCAAGTCTTTATTGTACAGGGACCCATGGAGGACAGAATTATTTGACTTGTAAATGAATTTCCAAACTCAGACCGAAACTCTTCTAATGCATTCCTTCACAACTCCGCATGTCTGTCTAGTTTTTTGCTGACAGACAAGTGTGTATAGAACATATTGTGACAAGCAGGTGTTGTTTTCCTCTCACTACAGGAGGCTCGTCAAACAAAGAGCTCTAAACATCAACTTATCAATCTCCGCCGGGGTGCGTTAGCAGCTGGATCAGGACAGGGGGTTCAGCACACACATGGGGCACGCCATAGGAGGTCACACTTGTACCTGCTGGTGTGAATAAGTTCACTCAAGAAGCTGCAGGTGAGGGGAGTGGTGGAAGAGGAAGTTTATTCTTTTCCAGAAAAAACAAAATATGGTGCAGGAAGTCTTCTTATTCGGATAAGGAGAAAAATGTCCACATTAATGGCAAAATGTTCATGCCAAATTGAAAAAAAAAAACAAAAAAAGTTTGAAAAAAAACCCCTAAATCGAACAGCGTGAGCTCCAAGTTTACCATCAAAAACAAATATGCTCAATACTTAAAGGAGTTACAATTTTTATTTATAGAAGCTAGGGGTGGGCAATATTGAAATTTTGTATCGTTTTTTTTTAAGTATCCCAATATTCAGACAATATTATGTCAATCCAACAGAAGTGGGTTAAAACATGTCTTTAAACGTATTAGTTGAGGGTTAATTATCAGACAAATGGGAAATATCTGCAAAACTATCATCTTATATTCTTTTATCAGAAAGTTTACAACGTAACTTTTTTCACATTTATTTTCAATCAGCTCTATTTGTTTTTTTTTTAATCTACAAACGATTTACTCGATATTCAAATTTTGCATAAAACAACCTTCACAAAATGTCAATATATTGTTTAACAGAAGCATGTTGAGCCTATTTACAGAGCCTTACATTTAGCCTGCTCATTCTGCTTATTTGCGGCGCTGGACTGTGAATGAAGCCAAACAATCAGTGAAACATTGTTGTCATTGTTGGGTTTGAAGGCATCAGTTGAGTGGTGTATGACAGGTGGACAGCCACATCCATCTGCACCTCAAAGCATCCAGCCTCGCCTCCACTGCTCCTTAAACAGGCTGCAGAGTCACAGCTATCATTCTCTTCCTCTGCCCCTCCCTCCACTGCCCCTCTTCATGTTTGATTCGCCCTTTCATTATCTCTCGACGAGGGAGGAATTGGAGGAGAGCAGGAAGGAAAAAAAAACACCACGAGAAGAAGAGGGATAGTGGCGAGGTCTGAAGAGGTTTTCAAATGCACTGAAGCCTGTCACATTACAAAAACATGTCGCTTTAAACTAAATGTGAAATATCAGTAATTGAAGCCATAAATCCACTGTGTTCTCCTCTCACCAGCTCTCTCTCTCTCCATCCAAACTCCCCCCTTTTTTTCACTTTTGATGAGCGGTAAATTGGAAATTATTTTGTGTTGTAATGCCGCTCTCAAATGTCTTCACATTACCATGCGTCACTCAAACTCTGACATGGAAATTACTCAAGTGTCAATCTGGCTATCAAAGAAGGATGGGAGGTAAGGGAGAGAGAGGGGGAAGGTACAAGGAGGTAAAGCTTGATCAATAGGAGAAGATGATGGGGGTTTTGGTGACCAATCATAAAGCCTCTTTGGTGATTGAATAAATCAGAGCTTGTGAAATTTAGCTGTCACTATTAGCCACCTCCTGAGTGTTCTTATTACTGTGTGTGTCATTCCAGGCAGAGGCACCATCGTGCGAGGGCAGGAGCAAATTAACCATAATTGCAGATAAGATAAAATAAGAGGGAAGAAATGTATAGAATCAAGCAAATTGAATAATTTTGCAGTATGGCGGTAATGTTGGGTTGATGATACCAACCGTTGTCCCATAGCGTCTCAAGAATGTTTATGTTTAAAGCGTGTTTCTCTGAGGGAACAGCTGCAGGTCTGAGTTTGCTGCATGTGTGTGGGGCAGTAACAATGATATAACAAGCCACATAAAGCCCTACCTCCAGCTGGTGATCATTACAGCAGAAACACCCACAAAACCCATTGTTTCCTATTTTGAGACATAAGAGCTGTAGTATGGACTAATTAGGCATCAGTGTAAATAAAATGAGGGCATTTGGTAAAGGCTCACCTGTGTGCTAAGTATTATATAATCAAATGCAAATGTTTAGCATGGCTGTGTGGTGAAATGTGTGTCCGTAATGACCGGTGTATTGCAGCAGTATATACTGTAGGGAGTAAGAAGGAGCGATCGAGCTGAGAGTGAGAACTCCTTTATTGCTCAATGCTAAATTAATTGCACCAATTATTCACGGAGAGAGTTGTCTAGTGGCGGCCTTCGGGGGGCGAGGCCCTGACCGCTCTCCCTCATTTTTAATTGGCTGTCCTGTTGAATAATTGATTGGAGCAAATGTGAAATGGATGGGAAGGTCCAAGTGTCTTTCATCACAACAGGCCAGGCGCTCTGACAGCCAGCCACAAACAAACTCTGCTGCTGCACGCAATAAACAAACTGCACACAGAGAGTTCAGGCTGACCATTGCAGGGGGGAGCGGGGCCGAGCAAGGGGGACAGTACTGGACTGTGACCAGATACACCATGACAACATGTACGGAGCAATGCCAACTCCACACAATGATCACTCAGGGATCCTGTTATAAAACACATAACTGTAAAGAACAAGATGTTTCTCAAAATTTAAATGTAGTGGCAAAAGTACAAATAAATAATCTCTACAAGACACAATTAATCTTACTCCAAAACACATTGACCTTCCTTTAAGTTTTTCAAACTACTTTTATAATACTTTCAATGCTATTGCACACAAGGACACCATTACAATATTATGCAAATGATGCTAATTCATGGTAATTTCATCTAATAATTTGAAGAAAATACAATTTCCTACTAAAACGTTCTGATAATGCTGGCTATTAAGATGCACTTTTCATAAAACAGTTTAAAATATTTATTATAGAATTTTCTTTGTGTAAATAAAATATCCAAAGCCGAGATAAGACTCAGATAATATTGTGTTTTCAATGCCTCTCCAATTTACACACACATTATCCCAGCACACACACTAACCCCTTGGTAATCAAAGGCTATTAACTCTTAGTGCTTTCGCAACAAAACAGATGTAAGATTCATGAGTCTCTGCCCGTGACTGTTGTCTTTGCCACAGGCTAGTAAAGAAACAATTAGTGCAGAGCTGGCCTCACTGTCCGCCACAATCGATAGTCCCTGATGGTCTCCTAAGCCTATTGACTAGGGCCTGTTCTTCTGGCTGACCCCACATCTGGAGCAGACGACAGATGCCTCAGTCAACCTATCCGTGCCCTGGGAGAGGGTTACCAGGTTAAACAGAGCCCAATCCATGCAAACAAGCATCTCTACAACAATCTCTGCCTCCGCCTGTGCATGGGAGGCTTAACCAACTGGCTGTAAGCTTAAGGGAAAAAAAGGAAACAAACATGAATGTGGTCAAGGAGCAACACAGGCCCGGGTCTACAGCGGCGAAAAAGAATGCATTGCAACCTCATTTCAGGTGTGTTAAATAATGACACTTAATGGAAGAGTATCATCTTGGCACACCTTTGAAATTTGTTGTTATAGTCATACAAACATCCATGACACACAATTTTGTAGAAAAGTTGAATTGCATGTTTCCAAAGTTGCCAAATTTCCAAAGAAGAAAATCCTATTGAATATTTTTTGATTCAGTTCACACCAAATGAAACTACCTTGATTTTGTTCTGATTATGTTACATAATGTTATAAAATAGACATGTATGTGATGTAAAACTGTTAAATAAGGTCCTGTTACTTGCTAACTAACTGCAGTATATGTTTATTTTACCTGGTATTGATCGCTCCTTTAATTGTGGCCTTTTGGCTTTGCAGTCTTGTTTATCATGTGCTTTATTTGACTTATTTATTATTAGTTTATTTGAACTGGGACAGTGCACATTAATCAACATTTCTGTAAATGTGCCAGTATTAGCTGTAGTTTAGCTAGTTTCTAACCGTAGGCCTAGGCAAGTTGTACAATGCCAGCAATATACAAAACATATACATTTACATTATATACAGTACAATGAGGATTAGTAGAAAAATATAGAAGATTAGAGTTTATATAAAAACAGATTATAGGGTGAAACATGTACAGAGATCTGCAAGAGCAGAACAACAGACAACAATAACATGGGACAAGCATGACACTAGATGTAGACTCATTAGGCAGCAGCACAAGAGCAGCAGAGGAAAATTATATATATATTTTTAACTATGGTCACAGGTTTGATTCTCAAGTAACCATGATTTCAACATGTTTAAAAGTGTTGTGGTATTAGCATTGCGTTTGTGCGATGGTACTGGGTTCCAAAACTGTACTGCTGTAAAGCAGATTGACCGAAATAACTTTCGGTCAATCTAGATTATTTGAGGTAGCAGATCTTGTGTGTCTGCTACTTTGACAAAAGAAATTGCAAAGTGGTGGTGGGGCCAGCCCATGCAGGATTTTAAAAACCAGATTGGCGCTGCCCGGAGGTCGAGTGGCTGCGCGCGCGTGCCGGGCTCCCGGTGCAGCTTTCCGCAGTGTAGTGGGTTCGGTTCCCGACTCCGAAGTTTGCTGCATGTCCTCCCTTCTCTCTCTCATCCCCCATTTCACACTTTCCTGTCAATAAAGCCTATGGGAACAAAATCTTAAAAAAAAGAAAGAAAATATACCATGTTTTCCCAATTTATCCGTTTTTGACCAAAATACAGCAATGCTGATGACGGACTTTTAGAGCTTACTGAATGGACTGGCTTCAGTGTTGTCTTGCAGCCCTGTGATAAGCTGGTGACACAATAGGTTAGATGTGACATTATCATTGCATTGAAAAATAGTTTGTCAGCTTCTTGGTTTAGACTGTGCCTAATACATCTTGCTAAATTTAGCTTTACTGTTTGGGTAACTTTCTTTACATGCTTCTTAAATCCAAGATTAGAATCTAGAATAATTCCTAAATATTTATATGAAATCACTATATTAATCTTCGTATACATCAGGATTTGGTGAATTTTAGTTTCATTTTGTGAAGAACATGCATTCTGTTTTTTAACATTTAAATGCATACAGGAATTAAAATATGTACCATAATTTCAGAAAGTTTTTCTGCAATTTATGAAATTGCATAGTCCATTTTCAAATAAATTAATCTAATTGATATGTTTACAAAATCCAAATAACATCCAAATATAAACAAACAAACAAACAACTTGATGTTTATACTAAAAGGAACTGAAAAGTGGCCAGGTTGAGCTGTAACTGACAGAAACCCGCTTTTATTTGGTGTGACATGAAATCCGTCCAAAAAAGGTAGATTTATGAGGCACTGTGTACGTCTTGTGACTTATACACACCGTCTTGTACTAATCATCTTATTTAACAGCAGCCTCTGTGGCACCGAGGCAGTCTGCTGATGTTCCTGTAATTGTTGTGTCCTGGCAAAACCTTCCTTCACAGATGCATGTCTGAACATCTGGACGAGCCCAGCTATGACAGGCCCAAGTTGTATGAAACCATGTGACAGTAAGGCAAGTAGGTTTGGAGCGGTGCTATAGGTTAGGACAGAGGAGGCAGAGCAGCAGTAGTATGTAGAGTGTGCAGTGGTGAACAGGTGCCACTCCCACTGACAGGCTGCCTCTGCGCCCCAGCTCTGAACCCACAGACCCACCTGCCGGCCCACGCAGGCGACCGGGGGTACGAGCAGTCCAAGAGGACTCCTTCTCTGGCCCCAACGCCCACCTGCCTCCTCTTCCTCAGATGGCACCTAAATCTGTTTGCTCGGCTCATAGATTGACATGTATGAAGACACAGAGCACATACACGCCCTCATTAGCACACACAAATGCCTGTACATATTCATAAGCATTGGAACATGAGAAAGCATGCACATAAGGCCAGGAATATATGCAAACTAACACAGCACTTAAATGTGCACACATTTACGGGCGTTTTCTAGGTCAGGACCAGTGTTGGGAATAACAACGTTTAAGTACAATGGTGTTGCCAACACCATGCGTTATTTTGATCAGTAACAAGTAATCTTACTAATTATTCTTTCCTCTGCCATAAAGTCGTTATAATTAGTTGATGTAACATGACTTGGTATTTTACTGCGAGTCGCAGTGTGATTAATCAGGTAATTGTTTAGGCCTTATACTAGGGCAGTCAAAGTTAACGTGTCAACTGATGTGATCATTTTTTTAAAAAAAAAGCTGCGTTAATCATCAATTTATGGAAATTAAATTATCGGTTTGACAAAACACTCATAAATCAACATACTCAACATAAATTAGGCTCATAGGCTTACCAGATCAGAGAAACTAGGTCTGATATCACGCAGGTAAATTTGCACATAAAATCCATCAGTCCTCACGTGGACCAGTGCAGATTACTCGTCAGATGATGTTTATGAATGCAGAGGAGAGGTGAGAGGTCAAGGAAAAAAGCTGCGTGCTACAGTTACACCCGCAAGTGACATAGAAGGACCTTTAACCCAAGCCTCCAGGGAACAAGATGGCGAGCATTGAAGTCAATGGACCATGCTCACTAGCGCATGGCGACTAGCTACATCGAGTGGCTGTGCGGCCTGGAAGTAGCGTCAAGTGAAGTGACTCGTGTACCACGTGACCGTTCTGACCAATCAGAGTGCGACTTGCTGAAGAGGAGCAGCACGAACCAGAGTGAGCCGAAGCTAAAGATTTAAACACTGTTTTAAGTTTATGACCTGAAAAAAGGCAAAAATCGCCACAAAATCTAACCTTTGTGAAAGCTGTAGGTCCCTGTCAGCTGAACCCGAGCAGTTTATTTTTACATTGTGCTCTATGGAAAAAAAAGCTTTCGGGGCTGCCGAGGATTTTTTCACTACAGTTTCAATGGACTGACCACTGGGGCCGACTCACGACAGGTTTAATACTCTGTCCAGTTAATTTAATACATTAAATACTTTAATCCCACTAAACCTGTTGTTTGGATGTCTTCATTAACCTGAAACCTGAGGGTGACCACTGACCACTGAAATTAATTATGAATTTTACTGTAGACTAGACTACATTATAGCCAATAATACAATTTAAAATTAATAAACATTTGTAAAATAATGAAATTATATCATTTCCTTAAATTATTCTGACAATTTTTTAAATGATTAACAGCACTAAAAATAACACAACCATATAGTTAATGTTATTGTTAACGACACATTGAAGCTACTTGCAAACTTACACTTTTTTGTCTTGTTTTTTGTTGAGTGGTTGTGGTTGAATTGCAAACTGTAGCACGTCCTTCAAATATGAAGAATGTTCTGACCATGACCTTTACCATGGGCTCATTTCTGTGAACTAATGTGGTGCATTGCATTGATTCTTGGAAACATGTGAAACAAAAAGCCTCTTCACTAAGAATCAGTCAGCACTTCAATCAATCTGTCAATCAATAGAAAACCAAACCATCCATCTGTCCACGTCGCATCAGCCCAGGCCTCGTGACTCCATGCAGATTATATTACAGGACAGTGCAGAGTCAGGGAGGTGCAGGTGCGTTTAACAAGCTTCCCCCTACCTTTCTGCCCTCACCCCTCCTTCACTTCCCTCCCGGAGACGCTGTGTTGAGGAGGGCAGTAATTACTCTGGTGTCAGCGCAGCTTGGTGCGGCTCCTCCCCCGGCAAGGGGCGGCGGGCATCCATAACCCATCGTCCTGCCATGGGGTAAACGCCGGGCCATCCATCACGCACCCACTTGACAAATACCTTCCATAATAGAAGTTTATTTTTATGGGAGGCTGAATCAAGGACTTTCCCATGCATACAAAAACGTGTCACAATTATTTATGGCTTGTGCTGAGACGCACAATATGTCATATCAAAGTCCCATCCCGCTTCCCGGCGCTGCTAGAAGCTGCCGGCGCTTGGCCTGTCGATATCTGTGCTCGCTATCAATAATGTGGAACACCGCCACGATAAGCCTGAGGATTCGGAGGTCATAGTCAACGTACACACACGCACGCGCGTGGGAGATGACACACGTGCACGATTCACATGCATGCATGGACATGTGAAAAACTCTCTTGTGATGACATACACATTGTGCTTTTAAACTCAAAACAAACAAAGACGCAGCTGAACAGGATTAAGGCGTATGGAAAAATATGCTTATAGCTTGGTACTTACACATTTTACAGTCATAACATTTATATTGAAATACCTTTTTTATTCCTTCCTGTTGTTTTATGCTTTTTATGCTGGATTTGCTGCCAGTCACAACCAGTTTATACTTGCTGGGGATAGGGACAAAAAGTATATGACTTGCGACTCTCTGGGCATTGTAACTGGGATGCATTACAGTTACAATAAAATTATCATATAGTCATGTTGTATTTCTTACAATAGTGAAAATGTATCACTCATTAACTGAAAGCCTCGAAGCAAACTAAGTACCTGAACCAAATTCACAAATGTCTTTTCCCAACACTTCCATCTAAACAAAGATGTTGTCAGGCTGATCCTGACCTGCTCCCGGCTGCCAATCACATCACTGTCAGTCAAAATCACAGCTAAGCCTGAACCAAAACAAAATAGTTTGCAGAAGTGGAGACAGCTGATTTATATGTCTTTGTGAGGGGAGTGTGCATGTACAACCGTGTGCAACCGTATAATCTCAGACGGTACAAGAGCAATCTAAAGAAAAAACGAACAACATAACAACTTAAAGGAAATCCCTCCACTGCAGCCCGGCAAATCTGAGAGCTGTCAGTCAACCCTTGACCCAGTGGCAACCCCTTGAGCTTGCCCAGAGCTCTGAATGACGGCTCACATGTCGCCAGTGAAGGGAAAAAAATAGATTAACGTACAGAAGAGGAGCAAGAGACGGGGGAGAGAGAGCCAGCATTAAGCCTGGCTGCAAGAAAATGAATAAAAATGATAAATATGATAATTGAAATGATGAGATTTGGGTACTTGGTATTGGATTCTGGTGTGTGCCCAAAGGGATTAGCCCTTCATTCACTGTCATTTTCAGCCTTGTTGCCCTAAACTCCCACATAACATAAACACAGCACGCACACAAAACATGCAGACAAAAATACATACATTTAACTACAAAAAGGACTTCTACCAGGTGTAAAACTCAGAGGTAGCAGGAGGTGGTGATGAAAAGTAGCCGTCTATAAACCCACAGGCAAAGAAAAATAAATCGTAAAAAAAAAAAGGGATAACTGCATGGATAGCAGCAGGAGAACTTTGTCCTGTGAAGACAGAAGATGTATGGCTCAGAGGCGATAGTAGCAACAGTAAATGATTACCTTTTTACAAACTGGGCCTTTGTAATAAAATGCGTAGGGGGGAGTATTATCAATTCAGCTGCCTGGTGAAGATAGCATTTCTGAAGCCATGGTGAGGCTGATCCCTATCTAGAGAGGAACTGAATCTGTATTCCTGTGTGCAGGTCCAGGAGGGTCCAGGTCTGCAGAGAGCGTGCATGTGCTCCTCTGAGGAAGACATCCTTTAGGGCCTCTTACACCTGGGGCCCAAAAATGTATAGTTAAGAGGAAAAAAGGCATTTGTAAAATATTATTGTTAAAATTGAGAAGAAATTTCATTAACTTGCATAATTCATTTGCCTGCCCCCAAGAGCCCAAGAAGAAATGAGATGATGTGCCATATGGACTCCAATAAAATGTAGCTGTGGACAACCTAAAGCAAGTAATTATCATTTGTCTCTTCTTCACTCCGTGTTCTTGTTTTCATCATAGCCTAGGTTTAGTCATTTTTTAAAAGTTTTAAACTTGATGATATTTTACAATGGCTCAAAATTAAATTTAGGCAGAAATGGCAATTCACAATGTCATGGAACCACGTTACTGTGACAACGACCCATTCTATTAGGTTAGGTTATTGTAGTTTACAATTATTACAATTATGGTCTTATTGTGTTATAGTTTAATACTAAGAACCTGAATAAAGCATATGTCTCCTTTAATTCAATATGGTAGCTAAAATAAAAGATTTGACCAACAAGTTTTGTATGCATTTCTGTGGGCTGAAAACTATGGGGCCAAGATTGTATTTAAGATGTCTGATGTTGGTGAGGGACACTGACAGATGACACAGACACACACACGCAATGGAGCAGCACCCGGAGTCTTACTTGTCTGATAGTAGTCCAAACATAATATAGAGACAAGCAGACGTCAGATGGGCCAGCAAACTGATAGGGAGACGGATAACATGGTATAGAGTCACATCAGTCACTCTCGACTTTACAACAAACTCACTGTCGCTGCAATAGTGAGACATCATACGAGATACAACATCCCAAGACACCAGCTGGAAAGAGACTGATGAAGGCGCGGTGAGAGACTACAGTGCAGATGTTATCAAAAGATACCAAAAGTAGCCTTCGGCGTCAATACAAATGACTATAGAGCAATATGAATGACTTGTAGGGTATGGTTGACAACTTTGCAAAAAATAACACTCTTTATTTCTTTACCGTTTCATTCATATCCATTCCCACTTACTATGTTATCAGTTTAAAGAGATTTGATGGAAACAAAGGTGAAATGGAAAAAGCACAAGGAAACCCCAATACCTGTGGGTGATAGTAGCGTGAACTTAACGAGACGCAATGATTTTATAATGTCTTGGCCTTTCATCTAAATGACAATTTGAAGCATATGTTTAGAACCAACACACTGTGAAGTGAGTGGAATGATGTATTTCATAGTGGGAGCCGTTCTCAATCACGCCGCAATCAGGAAAACTTGGGACAATTGGTTTCACAATTACAAAGCAAATGTGGCCGAAAGACAGCTGACTATGATTGCAATATTATCGTTTTTATATATTTTGTCAGATAATGGTCTGTAATATACAATGAGTTACTTCTACTTCAGCGCAGATCAGCCTGCAACTTGTCATAGATTTGGCAAGAAAGCATTAGAATTTCTTTAAATATTCAGTCTCTCACCCTAGAAATCTTTTGTTACTGAACTCAAGTGTGTGAGTGTTTTTCCCCTGTACAACTCTTAACAACAGTCAGTTTGCACGTATGTACAGTATTTGACAGTGTATTGCAGGGGTCCCCAAACTTTTTCCTGTAAGGGCCACATAACTTTTCCCTTCTCTGATGGGGGGCCAGGGTCAGTTTGAACCAGAAAAAAGTGTGACGATCGCAGGGGGGCCTAAATGTAAATAAACATGTATTGTTTTCCAGAAAGCCACATATAACCAAATATGAATAACCCTTTCCGAGATCAAATAACCCTCTCTGGTTCTTCACAGAAAGAAAATAATTCAGGAAATATATAATAACACTATTCATGAAATCAATAAAAATCAAATAACCCTCTCTGGGTTCTTCACAGAAAGAAAGTTTGTGTTGTGCCGTGCACAGTCTTGGGTAAAAGTTCAGCTTCAGTTGTCAGAGCAGAATCTATGACTCATATGAGCATGAATAATGCGTCTCTTGTATTGTTCAGGGGGCCGGGTCAAATGTGGAGGCGGGCCGTATCCGGCCCCCGGGCCGTAGTTTGGGGACCACTGGTGTATTGCATTTATTTTGACTGTTTCATGTTGTTTAGACATTTTAAAAAATAAATACAAAAAAATACATGTGTGACAACCCAACCTTAACAATTATTACCAATCCTCTCCAAATGGTTATAGAAGTATGCATGAATTAGATGTAAACTGTATTTTTCTCTTTTAAAAAACACAAAAGTATTTTCCTCTAAGTTTTAGCTTTTTCCCGCTTATTTTTTTGCAGGTGTCAGAATAGATTTCATGGCCTGTGCATATGTGTGAATTTGCCACACCCCCTTTGAGTGCTAATTTACCCTTTTAGGTTTAATCTCCCTGTGAGTGGCTTTTCTCGCCCTTTAATTAGGCTATGGGGAGTCGACGCCAACACAAAACACACACAAGCTTAAGATTTCCAAGACACAGCCATGGTTGCTAATACACGCACATACACATTGATCCTTGAAACACAAAGTCCCCAACTGGAGCTATGCTTTCAGACAGTCGTCCCCAGCCCTCTGTGGGCCTCTTCCACACTTGGGCTCTCCTCAACTGCACCAGCACAAGATCAAGGACAAAGCAGAGGAAAGAACATGGGAAAAAGTAAGATATCCAACTAAAGAGACAGCAAAACTATTGATCCAAACTTTCTACATTTCAAATTTGTAAAAACAGAAGTTAGAGGCATCGGACTTTGGCAGAACTATGTCAATATTATATGACTTCACAAGCATCCATTTTCAGCCATTCACATGTTATTAAATGTAGCAAATAATAGGGTGACGCTTCAAAATATTTAAATCTCATTTTATAGCTGAGGTTTTGTGTCAGTTGACCTGGTGATATTGAATGAACAAAGGCTAAATTACAGGTCAGATCTGTCTGAAAGGCCACCCCACTTCTGTAAGATATTTGTTTCATGGTGTTTTAGAGCAATAAAACAGCCATTTAGAGATGCGTGATTACGGAAAAAAATAATAACCACATATTACTAATGTTTCAACGATGAGGTATCAGCGAACCTAAAATAAAGAGTGATGAAATGAAAGCAGGTGGTGTAGCTCACAGAAAGGTA
This sequence comes from Chaenogobius annularis, assembly GCA_015082035.1. Classification (NCBI taxonomy): domain Eukaryota; kingdom Metazoa; phylum Chordata; class Actinopteri; order Gobiiformes; family Gobiidae; genus Chaenogobius; species Chaenogobius annularis. The sequence goes on along the minus strand of BJKM01000193.1, from coordinate 165,919 downwards.
AACATACGAGTAAAAGGTACAATCCACGAGCAACTTTTACACTCACGGAAACACATATGTGCACATTGAACACCGCGCCGCTTATGTGAATAATCTCGATTACTCGATTACACAATTTAAGTAATCGATTAGAGCATTACTCATAATTGTAATTGAAAATGTAATTAATTAAATACAAGGAAGCATAGATTTAACATCTAATCTCCATAAAGAAAAGCAGTTGGCAAACCCTGCACCAGAAATGTTACACGGTGCATTTTTGAGACAGACACTTTTATTTTTTCTGTAACAATAAAGAGCAAAATATGTATGTGGTATATACTTTCATGCAATTATAATCACAAACACTTATAAAGGAGCAAATAGTAAAAGTGTTTTCTTCTGCAAGAAACAGACTACAAAATTCCCCAAACAAACCTTTGCGATAAAGAGGGAAGTACAATAACAAAAGTCATGATAGTCCCTTGTAATGGTGGAAATAAAAGGGCACTTAATTGGGGTCTGATAGTCTAACAGGCAGCCCCTCTGATTATCAACACTACACATTGGCTTAAATTAGCCCACTGATGAGCAGCCAGGGGATTCAATTATGGAGAGGGTGAAAAAAGGGGTCCTAATAGGCCAGTGTATCAGGAAACGTGGGCCTGGGCCGAGCTTAAGCGCTCGTAATTGGTTGTTTAGTTTGGAAAGTTGAGTCTGTTAGTAATTAGAGATGCTGAGATGTTTGGAAAGCCACCAAAGAGACGACACGTGGCGTCTGGGAAAGAAATGATCCTCAGCGGTACAGGGGTCAAAGGTCAGCACAGAGGGAATGATCAGGGGAACGCTGTACTATTTACTCTGCAAAGGCCATAAAGATCAAGTGTACATGATACTAAAACCTTATTTAAAACCACATTTTAAAAATCTTTTGTTTATTTTCTAGTTCAGGCTTTCTAGGAACAGAGGGAGGCCAGCCTTTAGCTCTCACTGTGCATGTACAGAGAAGGGCTGAATTATGGAAAAGGCTTTGTAGGCGGCGGCGAATTGTCGGGTCCTATATTGAGTGTTCCGTACAGGAGGGACAGCACTGCCTCAATCCCCCTGATCACACATCACTCACTAAAGCACTCCAGTATTCAGTTTGCTCAGATACTGTACAGTGTGCTGTCTTGGCACCACATTGTGTATGCATACTTTGTCATAAACATGTTTCCACTTAATAAAACACAAAAATAGTTCAATATGACTAGCTCAGAGATGTAAAAAAATAAATAAAAAATTTTATGCATGTATGTATGTATGTATGTATGTCTGTATGGGCTATTTATAAGTAAATGCTGGAATACCTGAGAACCGGAAGTAGATATTAAATGAAAATATTAAAAACGAGATCCCAGCTCTCACAAATTTTGGTGCGTTTGTTCATTTATTCACACACATTAATTTTAAGGCACATGCACGACTTTAGAACAGCTTTTTTCAGAAGTCGAAGTGAAACTCAATCAAGAGCGCTGCTTTTAGCCCTTTTTAGTCGCAGACAACGTGCAGTGGTCTAAATTTGTCACAAAATGAAATGGAAAACATAAATTGTACTCAAATGCATAACAACAAAATTCAGCCTCCCCAGTGTACAATTGTTTATTTAAATTAAAGTTGCAAAATGAAAGATGGAGTAAAAACCTTTATTTTGTGTTTTCATTGGCTTGATTGAGTGAACGTCTGTGAATACCCATTCAATAATTTGGATGCGACGGAACTGAAACAAAAGGTGGTTTGTTGTGGCTGATGTGTGATAAATGCTGCCGTTTGGGAGAGTTTTCATGCTCATTGAAGCAGGTCATTATGCTGGGGATTGCTGCCTGCTCTGCCCATACTAGTCCTGGATTGTTTTATTCATGTACACGACTGGAGTGGTACAAAACACAAACCAGACATCATTGCACTTTGTGTATGTTTCGTGGGAGGGGCATATTATTTGCAGAGACGTGCATTGACATTTTGAGGGGCAGCCGCTCTACCTTAAATGGCTTAAAATGAACTTATTCATGACATCTTCAAATAAATCAAATATCCTTATGCTTAGTTAGAAAGGACTTTTAGGTTTGTGCCGGCTGCAGTTTAGCAGCAAAACTCAGCAACTGGGTCTGAGGGGGTGGGGCCAATTAAGAATAACAAGAAAATGGTAGAATAACAAAAGGTATATGTGAGGGCGGTCTGGGAACACACTGCAAACAGGGACATCGGATGGGATCTCCTGTCGTTGTGAGCCCGTTACACTGGCCTACTACTGCTTACAGCACAGACTTGGTCTGGAGGCACTGCAGAACTCGAGCAGTGATATTTGGCTGCTCTTAGGGGAGGGACGCAGCACCCAGGTGGACTTTGGGAAGCTGACACCAGGCTGACACACATAAGACAAACAGGAGAGAGGGCATGTAGAGAAGCTATGTAATATATGTGTACATAAGCTAAAAGTACTATAAACTAATCAAAAGTACTTGTATGTGTTCTTTGCCTTAAAGTAAACTCAGAATACATGCAGAAAAACTGCAATGCGGAGGCCGCAAAATTCCCCAAAATGCAAGTAGCTCAGACCGTCCTCTGAGCTCGAGGAGCTGGAAGTGCTGCAGTGCTTCAGATAAAATCCACTGGGAGTCTATTTTCACCGTACGGCAAAGCCCTCTGCAGGCTTTTTTTCCGATATAAATGGTTAATTATTGCATGGACACGAGGTCTTGCGAGGGCAGCTTTCAAATCTTGTGACTGCAAGAGCACAGCAGTACCCTCTTCATGTGAGTTGTACCCCACAAGAATACCAGTCCAACACAGCAGTCCCATTCGCTCTGCGTGCAGTCCGACCAAGGCTTCAGAAGTGAACAAAACTTTAAATTATTGTACAACATCCACACTTAAAATGTTACATTTGGGGTATCAAAATAATTGCCCCCGTGTTGTTTTACCCAATCTGAATTTTCATGTTTATGTCTGAAAATCTCTTAGTTTGTAAGGGACGCCTAAAAAAAGTCTCATCTTGAGACAACCACGACAGAATGAGGTGACTTTACATTGTGGTAAACAGAATAGCTTTTTTCATTAATGCCCATCAAGTGAAAGCAACATAAGGATGGTGACACAAAGACGCAGGTTCATCACTATTGCTGACGACTTGAAGTCCTATAGGTGTTTTTCAAGAACTGTTGTACAATGTTTTTACACATATTTCCCCACATCCAAAAGTGTCACATATAGCACATTGTTATTAAAAGCAGATGTTGATTTTATCGCTGGTGTCTGTGGCTTCATTCACCATGTTGACACTGTGTCATCTGCCGGGACATGCACACCTGTCCTGAACAATGCAACACACAGCTGGGACACAAAGCACTCCTGAGAGTAATGTTTCATTACATGATGAACAGAAGGTGAGGGAGGAGCTGCTGCATAACTTAAGTAAAAGCCATCCAAGCCCATATTTGTGTACAGATTTGTTTAATTAAGATCTACAAAATCTATGCAAACAAATACATTTGCCTGTGGTTCTAACTGTGTATTAAGATCATCACTTACAAGGCCAGGTCTCCTGCAGTCCTCTACAAAAGCCATCCATCATGCATTATTAAGAAAACACAATCTGCATAAGCAGCAGCAACGCCTTGAACAAGTTTCTTTATTTATTTGTATTATATTTTTTAGGCAAAAAGCAATGGTTCTGAGCACTCAGTAGCTGTTGGCTAATTACAAAGCATTTGATCTCCATGCCCCCAAGATGAGCAATTTGCAACCTTGGAATGAAATTGGAGGAATATTTCACAATTAAAAATAGTGGACGGGAGAAGCTCAGATAGAGCTAATGGCGACATCCCACCTGCGTTATAGTCCTTAAAATTCACCAGGACAAGAGCTGATTTAACAAAACCAGAGCCCTGAAACCAGATGACCTCGCCAGAGGGAGCAAAGAAAATGAAAATGGAACATTTCCCAAAGCCACGCCAGTCACTGAGTGCTTTCAGCATTTTAACTAGAAGAAAGTTGGAGCAGTGGATAATTTAGCAAAGTCGCAGCCCTGTAAGATACCTGTAGCTCCACTTCTGCTGCAGTGTGCAGACTGAGATCACACACGCACTGCCACTTTTCTCTGGCAGATCTATCTGCACATCGAGCAGGGAAGACAATTGCCATTACCATTTTATTAAAATGTGTCCTATCAGCTGAATCTCCCGCTCACACATCTAACCTCTTTTCTTTTTGCCTCATCTTCCTCAAACTCTAATCATCATTCCTCTCCATCACTGGCTGGCTCTAATTCTCTGTCTTCCTTCAATGCAAAGGACCTCTGCTTTCATCCTTGAGAAGGGCTTTAATTCGGAGTACGATGCTGCATAAAGAAGGGAACTGAAGAAGGATAGGGTGATATGGAGAGACAGATCAGCGGCGCCGGAGACGTTGCCGTGTCAATCAATCGGGGGGCGCGGGGCGGCAAGGGTCCGTGACTAGGCTGCTTTTGATCTGTGTCTTTCAAAGAGGGAGCGGTGGGAAGGGCCATCACAGGCGATTTGCCTCTTGCTGCTGGCCCTGGTGCCACTCTGACAGAGAGCAATCACAAGCAGGTTAATTCAACATCTACCTTCTTAATCTTTTTCTCCCTGTCTCTTTCTTTTGGTCTCGTTCTGTCTACTTAGATGAAACACAGCTCCTTCCTGTACCACCCCCACTTTGCCATTCTACTTTTGAACTGGTAGAAGCATAAGTTCACTTCCCATGCCTTACTAAAACTCCTTTGGTTTGAATAAGCTACTTTTGAGAATGTTCGCTGTTGATTTCTTTCTTTGAAACAAAGTCAGCATAATCATAATGTAGACTGGAAAACATGTAATACAATTACATTGATTATTTCAGTATTTTTTTCTTGAGTTCTCACTCAATTGATGATTTTCCCCCCTTCAAACAGTCAAGGGTAAAAAAGCCAAAGCAGGGGTTATCTGCGCATAAGGACAAACTCTGGCAAGGTGCCTAAAGGAAGCAGATCAAATTACTTTAAATCCTAAAATTGAGTAAAGGTTATATGAGTAGTTTAAGACAAAGAGGTGTTTATGAGTCAAGGGTAGAGGGGTAAATGTCACTTTAAAAAGGGGCAAAGAGAAGCCCAGAGGACACAGTGGTATATGCTCCTGTTTTAGAGGGAAAGTTTCAGGGTCAGAGCATGTAACCATCCCATTTCACTAAGAAATACACCACAGTGAAGCAGAATGCAACTCTCTGTAATGTCCCAGTTTGGCCTGTGTTGCTCCCAGCCGAGTCCACTGCTTTTATGTGAGGTCAGAGGGATAACAGGATCACGCCTGTCCTCCCTGCTCCTCTGAAGGACAAGCACTCCACCGATTGGATTTGGAAGCCCTCAAGGACAAAGGATGAACATGGAGACACAAAGAAACCAATCGTAGAGGTAAAAGATTTCATCTGTCTCTCTGGCCTGAGTGATTGGCAGGGATGGCTAAGGCTTGCAATCTTTGAGTGCTGCCTTTTGGTCTGTGATGTTTTCAGTGAATCAAGTTGTACAACACAATGCTGATAGAGGGCAAACAGCCACAAAGGATTTAACAAACTCAAGACCTCTGAAGAAATAGAGCCTGGTCCATGATAGCACAGGAAGAGTGAGGCACAAACATACCTACCCTATCCTTCCGTTTTTTGGGTGGGTCTTTTTTGTTTTGATTTTTGTATTGGCTACATTTCATTATTGCTGCATTATCATGTGTGAAACGCTGCCCTGATTTTAGACACCGTTTCAGACGTCTGTTAAAGATGTTCAAGTCAGTCTGCAGTTTTAAGTCAGTGGGAAGAGAGTTCTACAGTCTGGGCCCTTTAGAGGAAAATAATCTTGTACAATTTGTTTTTAATCTGTTTTTATCTCTGTCTTTGCTACAGTAATTTGTTTTTGCTACAGCATTTTCCTCAACAGATTCAGAAGATATCTGATCACTCACCTTTTTACATGCAATTTCAATAATTTGATAACTCAACATATAAGATAATGATTAAATTTTTGTGTGTGCATGTAAACATCCAAGGCTATTTACAAAAATAAATTTTTAACAAATAATTTTACCACACACATTAATTACTGATAAAGAAAAAAGAGATGTAGTTAGCCCATCAGAAAAGGAGGGCTATGGTAAGTGTATGGGTACTGTGGCGTGGTTTTAACACTGGAAACCTCTGTCAAAATCCTTTTCCAGGCTTGAGAAAGTCACAGCCGGTGTTCTCGCTTCGTGAAGAAAAAACACCCCCTTATATTGCACCACAAAGGTAGAAGAATTAAGCACTTAAGTAATGATATTACTGCATACTGGCAGTAATATCATTATGTGCAGTTAAATACCCATAAATCCAATCTGTGTGTGTTTGTGTGTGCACTGACAGATTTTAGATAGGAAATGACAGTTATTACCTGCATGTAGGTAAGCCAAGTCTGGGTTCTCAATATCTGCATGACTGTCCTTGAGATGGTTCCTGAACTCATTGGGCGAGTTAGTGGCGAAGGAACATTTGGGACAGTTGTACATCTTCACCCCCTCGTGCTTCCCTGTGTGGAGGATGTGCTTCCGGATGTTCTCAGCACAGTTTGATCTACAAAATAAAGAAAAACGTATTTAAATCTTGAGCAATACCAAAGGAAAGTTCACTCAAGATTGTTTCAGTCTGCTTCCATTACTGTCTTTGTTTTAGGAGCTATTGGCCGCAGCGTATTATTCTCTACTTCATAGCACAATATTCTTCCAGATCCGGTAAACCACGTGCAGTGCGGTGTTGTGTTCCCCCGTCACATTCATTCACATCACTGAATCTACTACAATGGCTAATAAGTTCATTGTAGATGTGTCTAATCAGTAAAGAGCAATGTGTTAGTGACAGACATAGAGTTTGTCTGCATGTTGAAGAGGCTGGTAGGTCTGGGAAGCTGGTCCGAGAGGCCAGGCCTACAGTATAGTGCACTACTGCAGGCAATAGGATGTAATGATGTCAGCTCCAGAGTCACACACAAGCCACGGCTGATTAATGATGCTGCCTGACCTGCTCCTAGGCTCTATCTAAACCTGCCCGCAGACACCCCTGTGTGTGATACTGGCCCGGATGGACCTATGCATACACAAGCAAACAAAATACAAAATCTGAGATATGACATGACAAAGGTGTTGCTGTGCTGTATAGACATGAAAACAAAATGAACCACACACACATGCACACCAGCGCATACCCATAATGCATCATGCAGCAGCCTGCACAGTGCCTCATACACACACATAAACAGCAGCATCAGTGTTGATGGATGGGGCACTCGTGCTCAGTTTGGACCTGACATTCTCGGACAGTATAATACGCAATTACTCTCCCTTATCACCTTGGCCGGAACAATAAAGCCTCACCGTGCCATAGCTCACGCCAGCCAAGGAGAGAATTTGTTTTCACTTTTGCAGAGACACCACTCTCCATCATGAACCAGAGTCCAACCTGGCTCCATTGGGGCCCTAAAGAAGAGAGCGGGCCCCCGCTTGGTGCTGTCCAAGCAGTAGAATATATACAAGAGTGGCCACAATTGAACAATAAGCTCCTGGACATTAGGCTGCTACAATACATTCAAGGATTCAATACAAAGATTTTGCTTCTTTCACAAGCATCATGTTTGTTTTTTATCAATCTATTTCAGGACACAAAGAGGACCCTATAATTAAATATTTTATCCAGCTGGAAAGTTATTTTAATTTTATTTGGATATTGTGTTTATGAACCCTGATGTATCGTTGTAAAAATATATATAATCTGAGGTTATATTATAACAATCATTTTATGTTTAAAATAACACAAAGAAGTGAGGTTATGTTGCTCATATTTTCAAATTCCAAACCAAAACCTAAATCAGTTATGAAGCAAAGAAGTACTTATTATTGTGATAACTTCATTAGCGCTCACTGACAGGTATTACAGCAGGTTCATAGACAAATCACGGTCACATCTGTTGCCTTTTCCTGAAAGTATTGAAAACTCGACAGTATTTGCAAAGGAAACTGTCACATGTTCATAAATTAACGCAAATCACCGAGCTAAAAATGCATTAACTACTAAAAGTGAGCTGATTTCTTATTCAAAAATGGAAGCATAAATAGATAAAAATGTTCCACAGAGCTAAAAGGTTCTAAAGAGCGCGCGGGCGGATTCCTAGGGGGGCCGTGCTATCTCTCAGATATGGTAATGGTGTAATTGTCATATTAAAACAACACAACGTGCGTTTAGGAGTCAGCAGGTGTCACAGTTAGTGAAAGCCCACACCAGCCCTCCTACTATACACTGTATTAATTAGCCCGACACTGTTTCGCCTTCCTCCCCCATCCAGCACTCCAGGCTCAACAGACACATCACCCCTATCCCCAACCTCTCAGCGCGCCCCTTTATTTAAGCCATTTCCATATTATTCTTCCTTACGACTGTATCATAATGGCAGAGGTGTAATTGAGAGCCGCTTCGTTAGTGGAGATTTGAATCCGTTTCTTTGTGTCTATTTGGATCACTGGTGCCATTGAGGACTTATGCAGGCAAGGAGCTCCACTTATCATCATTAATGGCCTGCTCCTTCCCTCGCCACTCTCCCATTGCTTTTTACAAGGTTGCGGAACCTTTTTGGCCTCTACAGTAAGCGGGCCATCCTCAAAGCCACCGCAATATTTGAACAGGTAGATTGAAACTTGAATGCAAGTGGCTTTCGATAAACAATAACAAGACCAGAAAAAGACAGAGTACGTATTTATGTATCAATTAGACCATTTCAATTGGAACTGTAAATATAACTATATAATATAAAAAGCAAGGATACACTTCATTTGGAACAATGAAGATAATGCCTTTAACCTCAAAGTAAAGCAGAAGCAAAACAGTCCAATAGCCATCATTAACTGACAGCAGAGGACTCCCAGAGCAATATCATTAGAATATTTTTACCCATAATTCCACGGCGTAATTATCCCCTTCTATTCTCTATCTTTGTGTGAATAGGAAATGAGTGGCATTCGATAGATCATTCACTTCCCACTAATTTACATGCAGTTGAGGGGCAGCCTTCATAGAGATAACAGTGTGAGTGAGAAACAATGGCATGCACCTTCATCATGTTGTATGAATATGGATTTACTGCAAATCAGTTGTATTTTAATAAAGGAGACCTAATAATCTCCTTATTGACTTAAAGTCGCATAGATATTTATAAATTGTGAGTTTGTTTGCACATAGAAAAAGTAGTGAAAAGCCAAATATGCTAACTTGAATTGTAGTCTTATACGGGTCAAGTCGCTCGAGACAGGTTTTAAACATTTATTTAAAAGCAGGCCCAAGGCAAGGCCCTCCCAAATGTTTGAGGCCCCGGCATTAAACTGTTCATGCACACATTAGTAAACCATTGGGGTATTCCCCTAACCTTTTACCTCTGCTCGTACTTTTCTTGTCCCCTTTGAACCTATCGTTACCCTTAGAGGCACCAAAATGTTAATACAATGTTAATAAGGTATTAATAATGAGTGGTATCAGCAGAAGGTTAATATATGGTATCATGCAAACACACAGTGTGTTACTACAAAAGAACTTCAATCAAAATATTTTGCTTGACCAAAGTCTTTTTTCTTTAATCAAAATTGCAAATTTATGATATACAGTCAATTGTTTATTCTGTCTATTCATTATTCATTTAATTAAATATGCTAATATTTTCTATTCAATGGTAAAGTATCATGACATTGACAAGTAATGTGCTGGTTGTGATCCAAAGAGTATCAAATGTTAAGTGTTAAAATGAGAAATGTAAACTTCACTTTGCCATAATTTCAATGCAGTAAACTGCTTTAGATTTGATAAAACACCGGAATTTAATCAAACATTTCGTATTTACTAAATCATGTCATAAATGGTACGGAAAACCAGAGTCATCTTGTGTTCTTGCAAAAATGATTCCTTGTCAACATTTTTGATTTTGAACAGAATACAAAGCCAGATGATTTGAATGGCCTGTAGAGCAGGTGTAGGGTGCAGCTCAAATGACCTTATCAAAGACCGACTGAATGAGGAGTGCATCTAAAACCAGTGATGGGTTTGGGATCATTCCCTTTCACACTCCTCTGCCACAGCCAGCGAGGAAACGTGCCACGAGGGGGAAAAGATGAACAGAAGGGCAGCGCAAGGGAGATTATAATAAGGGACAAAAAGAGAAAGAGATGGAGATGTGCAACGCTAGCCAAAACTTTTTCAATTTCACCGACAATTTCCTGTGTAATTACTGATGTGGTATGATGGTGTTTTAATGACAGGGACCTGCCAGTGACGGTAACATTGTGTGTGTGTGTGTGTGTGTGTGTGTTAGTGGACTCTAGCTCGGCCTGTTGACGAGGGCAGACTGATGAGCTGGAGTCGTACTGTGGAGATTAGACCTGTGTGTCCTCCACTTCCAGCTCCCAGCCTACAGCAAGAAGACCCCACATATTAGCACCCCCCCTACCTCCCACCCTTTCTAAACTACCCTACAATGCCACCTGCGATCGCGCCATCTCACTCTCACATCCGTTTGGGACCCCCTGCAGCACCCTCCTATATGCCGCCACCCATCAAGGCCTCGATCATCAGAGGGAGCAGGGGCGACCATTAGCGCCTCGAAGCGTGGGAGGGTCAATGAGGCGGTACCTGTAGTCGCACCAGGGGCAGCGGTAGGGCTTTTCTCCGGTGTGGACGCGGATGTGCCGGGAGAGGTGCGACTGCGTGGTGGAGGCAAAGCTGCAGAACTTGCATTTGAATGGTCTCTCTCCTGCGGGGGGGGGGAGGGCACAAAAAAGATGTCAGACATAAACTAGACAAAAGCTGAAGACCTTGTGCTTAACAAATAGTTTTTTTCTGTGCTAATACGGCTCTGTTACATGTGTGCACAAGTGTTTGAAGAGTCTTTATCAAAACGCCATGAATGTAGTACACCACATTTTTAAAGGCAAATGAGAAAAGGTTTTAGAGTCGTTGTATCATTAGTAGATAAATGACAGAATCCCAAATCGGGGGAAATTAGCACATGTCAGCTCAGGTGAAAAGATCTCAAATTGAAGGTTTCTGGATGAAATGGCCAAGACGCCGACATAATTATTAAAATCAAAATGCATGTTCATATCTGATACTTCTTGAGCAGCTGCCAAACAACAGTTAAGAACAATATTTATTTCACTATTCCAGTTTCTAAAAAAGGTATGTGTTAATGACAGCCTATCTGAAAAATGCAATTTCCCAAAGCGGCAGAATGACATGGAGAAATGATAACTGAAATTAAAAATCTCAGATTCAGTCAGCCATACTGGTACACATGCCCATCACTGACACAGGCATGTCACGCTGATGCCTGCGAGTTTGTATATAATATTCAGTTAAAGAATTTATGTTTAAGAGATGTCACTTGGGGTTTCAATGTGTCAATCATTTTACTAAATTAAATCTCAGCATGTTGCATTTAAATGACAATGTTTTATTCTGCTCAGGTTTACTCTTTTTTAATGATTGAGGGGCTTGAGGGGCACGCTGTTACCCATAGGGCTGGGTGTTGCCAAGTACCTCACGATACCATATTTATCCCGATACGGAGTCCACCATATGATACGTATCCCAAAACATCGATTTCTGCCAAGAAGGGTCATAGACGTTTTCTAAATTAATGTTTTCATTAGAGTGATGACATTTTGGTTTTTTAGCTCAGCAGAGCACTAGTTAGCATAATTTGTGTTGTAAAAGTATCAGTATTTGTCACATTATATTGTTGTATTTATATTTTGAGTACAGCCCTAGTTACCCACCTGTATGTTGCCTCCTGTGTTTGGTGAGGGCATGTCTTGTGCCTCCCGCAAAGCCGCAAAGATCGCACAGATACGACTTCTCGCCTACAGAGTCAGACAAGAAAGAAATAACAAGATCATGATGTAAGAAATTCATATTCACAGGCAGAGTTTTCTTTTATACAACAGACATATAATCTATATATCTATATTAAGAACCTGGACACTTGTCAAAGTTATATTGCATGATTACGTTAAAACATCACATACTAACAACTTAAGTCTAATTTATTTTAATAAGACACAAATGAACTGGTGCCATGCAAAGATGGAATATTTTATATAATATAGCAATTTCAGTTTAACGATATTTCTCAGATTTGAGTTGTTTTCTGCCCATATAGTGGTCAATTATCTCTCATTTTAAACCAACAGGTCTGTCTGACCTAGATTTAGATGTGCAACTAATGTGTCAACTGTCAAATGTTTCATTAGGCAATAGGGTTGGCAAAAGTATTGATACCCAGACACTAAATAGTTAAGTTTTAGTATGGTCTTTCTATCAGTCCTTAGTAAAAAGTCTAGCACTGTCTTCATTCACCTCAATGTTAAAGAGTCAATGAACTAAAGTTAAGTTTGAATATGAGTAATACAGAGGGGGATGTACAGTATAGACAGAAAACTGCACAAAGTGGGAAGAAAAAGTGCAGACAGATTGAGCAGATGCACAGCGGGTCTCGTTGGCTAACAGATGAGCCGAGCAGAAGTCACAGATCACTAGTGTATATCCATCAGAGCTCTCACAGCTAACTAATTCCTCCAATCAGATGGATCCGTGTAAATATGTCAAATGGGGGACGGGAAATTGCCAGTGTGGTTTATTGACTGTGATAAAATCTGAAAAGCACCGCTGAACATAATTACATACTTGTCAGAGCCATAAAAATTAGCTTTATTATCAATGGGATGGTTTTGTACAACTTCATTTGGGGGCGATGCCTTCCAGATGGGGTGCGTGGAGAGCTTTTTACACTCCTCCTCTCCTCCCTGCATCTGGCTCTGTCATTAACGGCATTATGGTCCCCCTCTTTCTCACTGCCACTGAACACAGGCAGTCACACATTTGTGCTCAAACACACAAACCCACAAAAACACAACTATAGTTTAGACGCCAATGTGTGTGTGCTACATAGAAGCACATTTTCACATGTTGTGCGACGCATGCACATTTGCAAAAGCCATGACATGTTTAGTAGGTGAGACATATCCCAGTGCTATACAGTCTGTACGCAAACAGACACATTGCAGGACGTAAAAGTCCCGCACTTAAATATTCATCTAAATGCTGATGTTGAACTCAGCTCTCGGTGTGCACCCATAACACATTTGGGTGACTCTTCCAGCTGGGCCTCTGCTCATACAGCAGCTTTCACACAGTCCACAGAGACAAAGCAGCCTCAAGTTTGCCTCGATTACGCCCATTTAAAGCCACTCGACTGAGAGAAGAGTTTTAATGCAGTGCCACTTAAAGAGGAGAAAAACAGCCTTAAAAAGGTACATTCGTTAGCCAACTCACACCATCCCTATGTAACTGCTCTCAGACAAAGCTTTGTTTTCAGGAGCATATGTGGTCAATGAATACAGCTTAAGGTTAGTTTTTAATTGCCATTGTGAATAATTATTATTATCAGCAAGTGTTTATTTTATACCACTCTAAAGTCAAACATCACATTAGCTCATTTAGCAATTTTATAGATTTCCAAAAATATTGTAGGGTCTTAAAAATGTCAAAATACTGTGTACAGATTTTCTCATGAGATAATTGAATAATTGAAACAGAAAAGGTATTGATAATAAAAAAACTGGGAACTAAATAATGATATAGTACTTTTTGTAATAAATCACTTTTATATTTAACAAATATTGTTTACAAACATGTAACTGTGCTTAATTGCGGAGAATCATATTTCAAAAACTTGGCAAACTACCTCGACACGTTTGCTGAACGCTGTAAAACACAAGTGCTTTGAGTCTATGCCTTGTTTGAAATGACTAAAATACAACTCATTTTTATGAATGTGTCTCTACAACAGTCAGTGCTTTTCTTCCGATGTCAGAAAAGCAGCACCAGTCGTTCTTCCCTCCTCCTCTCTTCTTTTTCCCCTCCTTTCCATCTCTCATTACAGCCAACGCTACAAGACCCCACCACAGAAAAATCCATAACCATCGATCCCTGAGCCCAGCCGCGGTCGCCACAATTATTCTTGAAGAGGAAACATTGGCTATAAATTACATGTGTGCTTTTCATCTGCTGTTCGGTGTTGGCGCGGAGCCCTGTGGGAGAACCTGGACTGGAACAGTGAGATGAGGCAGGTACAAAGGACTGACAAGCGGTTGTCAACAAACAGGACGGTCCTGCTTTGGACGGGCCCCCAGCACTCCCATCTGTAACCTACTGGGACCCTGAAAACCACATTGTTATTTATCACTTAACTGATATTAGGCTGGACTTGACCTTAACGGTTGACCCCCAGACATCAGCCTATAGGATCTAAAAAATGAATACTGTGACCTAGGGGATTTGGTATTTTGAATTTTTTTTCACAAACAAATGTGTGTGAGTGCGGGTGTGTGTGTGTGTGTGTGTGTGTGTGCGTGCGTCTGTGTTTAAATGCCTATGACAGGTTCTCATGTTTTTCTAATTACCGGTAGTGTTTTGTTTGGTGGGATGGTCCCTGTGGTAAATATATCATAGTTTTACAACAGTTTGTGAACAAAATTTGAAAATAAATGTTGAAACTGCAGGGACTATTTTTTTTTTAACACATTTTTCAGACAGTTTAAACAATCATTTGACATTTGACAACATAAAGGTGTTATCATGTATGACTATTTCCTACATCATAACTTGTGTAATTGATATGGATTTTGGCCCTTGTTTACAGTAGGTTGCTAGGGAACAGTTGTGGAATTATCAGTCCAATCAGGAAGTACAATTATAAATTTCACAATAATTATCAAACTGGGGAATTTTTTTTTTTTTTTTGGTAAAATCTTAAATATACTGACATATTAGATACATGTGTAGTTTAAATTATCATATGAACTTTAGGTAAAAGTAGAATGAATCCAGATTATGTCTTTATTGGAAATTAAATATTTCAGAACCTAGAGTTGATTTTGATGTGAGAGCTGGTCACTATTTGACAAACCTCTCTTTTAATCATATTATTTATTTACTGTTGTAATCGGTGACTTGCTGCCTTTTTTACTGACACACCCACCTCTTACATTAAAGTAGGGTTTACAGTCATCACAATAAAACCACCTTGGAGTCCAAATATACAGTCTTTTTGTGTGTTAGAACACACACATATGTACAGTGTGTGTTTGAAATAACCCCGGAGGAGTGTGCATGTGGCTATAATTGCCTCCCTCATTAGTTATGTTTTAGCAGAAGCGGATGGGAGGGCAATTAATTTTACCGCTTAATTTTTGACACCGAATCCCGTGCTGTATTGATGTGCTCGCCATTTTGGGTCTCATTTTTCAGGGAAATTAATTGACAAAGTGCGAAGATTTATCAGCATATCGCCAGATTAAGCGACAAACTGAAGCAATGAGGAAATCAATTGTGGCGCTGTCGGTGGCGTTGCTCAGGCCTCCCTCGGCTCACACCAACACGCACACAAACACACGCACGCACACAAACACACACACGCACACACACGAGCCTGGAGAGAAGTTGCATGGGTCAAATTCAATGCTCTTATTTATTTATTCGAGTCGGCCATCCGTCAGCTTTTACAAATGACCACGGCGGCTGACTAGCACCCAGACCCCACCCCGAGCCCCCAACGCAGACAAGACGGGTGTGCGAGGAGCATGCGATTAACATAAAAAACACACAAATCAGAAAGGGACAATGAATCGCAACTCAAGCAAGAGAGAAGAAGGGATAACTTTTAGTGTGTATTAAGGTCAGTATTAAAAGCCAGTGAGAAAATGGGGGTAGAGCGATTTTATAGCATTGTTGAAAATAATATTATTACCCAAGTAAAGTGAAAAAAAAAAAAAAAAGATGGGAAAATATTTTGTATTATCCCGCAAAATACAACAATTAAACAACATTTTATTCTTTCTTTTCTTTTTCTTTGTTTACAATTATTCACGATTATTAACATAAAACAATGAAATCATTCAGGTTGTCTAATAGAATACAATTCCTCTAGACAGCTTTATGGGTGGTTATCTATTTAAGGTAATGTGACATAAACAGCAAGGTAAAAACAGTACATTTAAGTTTTCTTTTTTTCTGAGTGTAGATTTAATTGAAATGACTTATTACAATGATAAATTATTACATTATTATAAAAATTATATATTGTAAAAAGAAATTCTTAGTTCTTACGATTATATTGTGACCTGAATAATCACAATTATCAATTGACCAAATAATCTTGACACCTCTAGATGTAAATAATATATAATAAAAATGCTAAATGACACAATATATCTAAAAATATCACTTGAGTAGAAACATAGAAACATATACGGTACTTGCAAGTAATCATTGGAGCTGTAGTTAATTATGTTTTCTTTCTGCCTCAAGTTAACACCAGATACTAAATGCACATCCTCACATCGGTACTCCGGCTTTAAAACATGACATCAACCACTGCAAATGATGATAAATGCTATTTCAACAAATTGTAAGCCAATTAAACAAACTTGAATAACACCAACTCAGTCAGGGCATAGAAGCAGTGATCAAATCTGGAGCCCTTTAGTGACAAAATACATGGTTTAAAGCAGAAAATAACAAGTTGGAGCTGTTTTAAACATACTCACTTTACAAACTTGCCAGATTTTCTTTCCCGTAGCCCCCCACAAGAGTGTATTTTAACACACAGCTCTTCATTAAGTGACTGCTCCGTACCAGGATGGATAAGTTCAACTTCTTAAATCTCCACCTGATTTGATTAGTATTGCATCTCAGCGCTGTGAAGGAGCCGATTTATAACCTTTAAACAGATCACACGCATGCTGATAATATTTCAGGGTGTCAGGTTGGCTGCGGGAATGTGATTGCAATGATTGTATAGCTGCAGCTAAAAGCGTCCAACCCTGCACCAATTACAACCAGCAAAGGGCTGGGGCGAGGGTCAAAGCCGAGCAAATTCTGTTAGATTTTGGGGAATTCTTTTAATCAACTCTGGTCTCCTCCATCACTTAAATGTGATTTTTCAGGTTCAATCTAGATTTTTCTGATAAAAACTTCCACTAAGGCACACTTTACTTTACTTTCTCAATCATTGAGCTTTATTCTTGTTGGCTAAAATCACACACATTCCTGCTGACTGGTGCCCAGCTGACAGCTCGGTGACAGTTTGACTCCTACCTCCTGATGGAGAACAATGGTGGCTGAAAACAAATGAAAATAAAATGTCCAATTATGTGAGGGGCACCTTGACGTTACATCACTGTTAAAACACGTTTAAAATAACATGCAGCCAGAATGGTGCTAGCGTGATCGTCGCCACACAGCAGGCACTGGTGATGAATGGTGGGTTCACCTGCAAGCTCTCAGTCAGCCTGTCAGGCGGCTGTTGCTGTCGCGCTCTTAAAAAGGGCGTCGCAGTGTGTGGACATTCAGAAGCTCAGGGCTAACTGCTGGGGTCCCGTCTTTAGCCGCTTCAGGTCTCCACACGGAGTAATTATTCAACTAAGTCCTCCCACCACTCATCGAACATGCAGCCTGCACAGTTTCGGTCAACTGAAGGCACAAACTAAAGAGTAGTCAGTAGTTACTTCATTTGCTGTAATATATTGGCTGTACTATCCTCGGATATACAGTACGTCCATTCTTAAGGGTAAAAATCCACAGTATTGTTTGTGCCAACTGGGGAAAACAAAGGCAATTTGCTATAACAACCTCATTAGGAAAAACTATACATCAAGTTATTGTTATGTGCCAATGCTATATAATGTGTTGCATTGGCAAAAGGACTACTGCATATTTTACTATGTAGTGTATGGTGATGTAGAAACACTGCAACAAAAAGTCAAATGGGCAGTCACTTTAAATCCGTGTACAAATAGCAGTGTAGCCTATGTCAGTCCTGTGTGCATGAGTGCATTAGCTTCACTAAGTTTAAAAAAGAACTCAAACATTTGTGAAAAACATGATCAGATGAATTTTCTGAGAGCACTTTCTGACCAGCTGGGTTTGAGAACACACTTGCTCACCAGATGGATTGTGTGGAAATACAGATGACGACCATTTGGATTTTGGGAATACAAACCTGTAATAATCCCCTCATTAAGTCCGGGGTGGCACAAAACAAAAATATTGCATGTTGTCTCTATGCAGTCCATCTTTTTGTCTTTGGACACTAATTAAATTGAAATCTGTTGTAATATTATTAGATTATCTGATGGCCATAATGGGAGCATGTGAATGTTTCACCCTCGCACAGGCTTGTGTTTGAGCATGCCAAGAAAGCCGTTCTTCAGTTGTTGAAAAGCACTACAGATGGACAAGTCATGGCTTTTATCTGCCAAAAATGTGTGTGTGTATTTTTTCCCAACAAAGCTGCGAAGATTTGAAATCGATGTGAGACTTTCACAGTTTACATATGAACTTCATTTTTGTTAAAAAGTCTAGAAAGTTGTGGCTTTTAGAAAAATACACTGTGCGATCCAAGAATAGTGTTGTAACACGCTGTCCTTAAGTGAGCACAGATTCTCCCACTGAGGTGTCAGTCAAAGTGTCTGCGGCTGCTAGTGGACAGTCCAGTTTGCCATATCTGAGCGCATCTGATTTTTGGTTTAATGTTTTTGACCTCTTTAAAAACAGGTTCACAAACTCAACATTGACTTTATAATGTAAATGTGAATAAGTACTGAATTAAACAACGGACAGAATAGTTTAATGATAATGTAATAATAATTTTATCCCATATGAATATTCAGTTTGCCGACATCTAAAGAATGCGTATCGCTCCGAGCTAGTTTGTTTCTGCCCAGGAGCAAATAATCAGACAGTGTTTGTGGGGGCTGGTCCTGTGGCGTCTCACCTGTGTGGGTCCTGTAGTGGTCTTTCATAGCGGACAGGGTGAGGAAGGCGTAGTGACAGGAGGGCCAGGCGCACTTGTACGGCTTCTCCCCATTGTGCAGTTTCATGTGGTTGTTCAGGGCCCATTTCTCACTAAAGGAGCGCTCGCACAACTCACATTCAAACTTCCTGCAGCAGGGGAAGAGACAAAAGGAGAAAAAAACAAGAGTTATTTACTGTTCCCAAAGCTGACTTAAAATGCTCCAAACGGTAACCTTTGAGAGAGGAAATGGAGGCTGCCCCGTTGTGGTATTGCCCTGATCTTATGATGGTGGGCTGTACACAGACACACAGACACACAACACACAACACACACAGTGGGCAGTTTGGTGCTGGTGTGTCATGTCTGTATAAGCAGGCATTGATTTTTCTGTCCTGGCCTGCCACCTCCACCATTTATTCTCTGCTTTGCACCAAGGCCCAGAGGACTGAAGAAATTCTGTTACACTCCACACACACAAGTATACACAAGCCGCGGGCCAGTGGGAAGAATAGAGTTCACCTGTCCAGCGTCCCTGACCACTTAGCCCAGGCTAAATGAACAGTTAGCAACATTGTAGCCCCTGCTTCTCTCGTAAGCTCTCGATTAGGGTCTTCCACTCTCCCCAAATTTATACTAAACAGCACTATTTGCTTTGAAAATTCAAGAAACAATGTTTATTTAAGTGTTTTTGATGTGGAATTCCAAAAAGCACCTTTGCAAACGAGAACAAAAATGTGAATATGTATGGCATTCTGTCTTTATGTTGACTTTGGACATCTGCTGTTCATGCTGACGCCTACAAGCTGACAAAAGCTGGAGTTTTTTTTATATCACTGTGTAGGATGTTTGCACCTATATTCATCTGCTGTGTTATTAGGCTTCAAGAAACACATACAAGTTAAAACAATAAAGAGCCTGTGCTTGAATTAATCTTTACCCCTGCGCTATAATTTAGGCACTGAATGACTAATGTGCGAGTCATAAACAAATGAAGTGGGGTTTTTGGGAACATTTGTCTTGTGGCGCGGGCCGTGTTATTTTAGGGAGGGCGAATGTCTTTAAGTCCTGATTGTGTCGCTTAATCCCTGCGGTATCTGTTTCATAGTGAGCAGCATGACACTCACCTGAACAAATAATGACTCCAAGCAGCATGTAGCATGTGTCTGAATCAATAATTCAAACTCATACATCTTCCTTACTGCAAGGAGGGGGCGGAGGAGGGGGAGAGGGACCAAAGCAGGGAATTAAGATGGGGAGGTGGACAGAGGAGAGATAGCAAAGAAAATGTGTCTTGGCTTTCGTATCAATCTAGATAAATCTGAATGTAATATGCATGTTGTAGTTTAGAGGAACAAACTTTGGAGAAAAGATGGGGCTGCTATGCCTTTGGGCGCCAGTCGGTAAAGTACATTGTCAGTGCAATATCCGTATGCGTAATATAAACCACAACACACTATATAATGTAAACCAATAATAAGTTGTCAAGTAATGTGTACCTGTTGGAGACTTGTTTTCCATGTTATTCATGCCACTTTGGGTCTTCGTAGTGCAATTTTAATAATGCAGTTCACTGTACAGGAACATGTAAATTTCTAAAAATGTTGTGTATAATGTATACTGTTGTGTACTATATAAATGTAAATTAAGTTAAATGTGAATTGATTCTGTTTTTAAATGGTGTTTAGCTGTTAAAAAGGACATATTGATAGTACTTTATTCTGACTGTGATACTGATATTTCACAAGTTTATTTTTTTTGCTGGTCGGCTGCAAAAAGAATTTCCTCTTGGGGGTGAATAAAACTAATTTTGATTCTGATTAGTCATATTCATAAAGTGTCTTGCCAAAGGACACAACAACACTACGCACAAACTTGGTGCTTGGTTAGAGCAGCGAGCAACAAAAAAACAAAACATACTTGCTGGCGATAAGACACAAAATTTCAGCAATTTTTTTACGCTTTTGAACTAAATTGAATGTCAAAAAATTTTGCACACATTTTTGTTGTTGGACATGACTTTATTTGACAAACAAGTTTACATCACCACGTATTCTACTCTTCCCCGTTCCCTCTTCCTTCCCTATGGTATTTATAGAAGCGTTCGTCTCCTGTGCCACCATGGGAGAGGTAAATAAGATGAGTGAAGAGATGCTATCTTTTATTGTAAGCATTATGCACAACACTCCTGCTTTATGAGTTAAACGGGCCATTGTTTATCACGGGGCGTAATCGCACAGGCAGGCGGGCCGGGCCTTGACGTGGGCACACTGCACGGCGGGATGAGCGAAAACCGGAGGAAGGCACTGGGAGAGGAGAGAAGATGGAGGAGTTGGGGCTGGCAGAGTTGACTATCAGTGGGGGTTTTGTAAGGATGAGAGGAGGGTTTGCGTCTGTTTTTATGGGATCAGATGGAGCGCTTTGATCATGTCCCCGCGTGTCAGATCCCGTCACGATCCACCGTCTCGCCCATACATATGCATACAGGCTCTAAACAGCCAGGCACCATGCAAAACACGCCAGAGGTAGGAGGCAGGGGATGAGGGGAAACTAAAGCTGCAGAGGAAAGGGAGCTGAATGAAAGTCTGTGCATGTTTGCTTATGTTAGAGAGAGAAGGCGCTTTGAGGAAATTGCGGTTTATAATTGCTGCTACAAAATGTAATTAACATCAGCAGAGGCCCTACAATACATTAGTGTGAGAGCAACAAACAGTTCTTAGAGTAGTGCAAGTTCCAAATCCTTAGATGTAGTTTAATTTTTAGAATTGTTGTAGGAAGAAATAACATACCAGTGTTGTCACAATGATACAATTTCAAAGTCGGATTTTACACAAACGGAAAAACTCGTCACTGAGTTTGACACCACAATGATAACATTTAATACAATAGAATGTCATTTGTAACACAAAAATATGATTGATTTCCCAAATAGTCTGTATACTAGTTCAGATATAGATCAAGAACCTTTTACAACTATTCAGGAAAGGTCAACGTTTGTTCAGTATTGTATGAGTATTTAGTTTTATTTTTGTATCGATTAGTATCTGGTATCAATGTATTTATTTGTTGTTTGGATCTCATTAGTTATTACCATAGCAATAACTATTCTTCTTAACTAATTGAAACTAAATGAAAGCACCTACACATTTCTTTTTGATTATGATTAATTAAAACTAGCAATCAGTCAATTTAAACTAAGCTGTTTAAATGTATTTATTTATGCCAAATAATCAGTCATTCTCTTGAATTTTATTAAAATACATTTTAAAACTATGCAAATAAAGCCAAAAGATATTTTAACGATAGCATAAGGGAAATGTAGCTATGAAATGTACTTTAGCTTGAAGTATTGCATTTCGCTAGTAAATACATGATTACTTGCTTTTTGAGTGTGTCATGGTTTTAGAAAAGTAGATATTATTTTTTTCCCCACATCAAAGCAATGAATCCACCGAGAAGCTTGTGGTCTTGCTTGGACACCATCGTTTGAAGAAGCCCGTCTTGTGTCACTAAATCTAAAAATCCCAAAGCCGTTCAATTACGAGGAGTTGGTTCAGAGGTTACCATCATTCATTCACTCAAGAGAACTCCTTGATCATAAATATTCACTGTCAGTCATTTATGTCCTGTATCCCTCCTCTTTCTCTCCGCTTCCTCTGATCACGAGGCTGAGGTGGCGTGATTGGCACCGTGTGAAGATTTACTCCGAGGCCCAGGTGGAACTGTTGCCTGTATGTGAGCGCTGCATGATCCGTGTCTATACTGTCACTCATTACCATATCTATACCTCGCTGTGAGCCCTGGTGTACCCTCTACTGTCACATGATCATGGGCTGGTCAGGATTGAATTGGGATTGAAGAATATATACACAGAGGCAAGGAGGGAGGGAGGGGAATTACCCGAATTATTAGCAAGGACTCACTACCACCCCCAAGTGGAGAGGGAGTGAGAGTGACGTACATGGTTTTAGTTCAAGATTTTGAATAGTAGAAGAGCTGGGCAACATATTGACATCTAGAAAATATTGTATGTATATTGTTTTCCAACATTTTGATATTAAGTACATAAAAACAAAATAATAATCATAATAATCATAATGTTGTAAACTTTCAATTTATAGTATAAGGTGAAAGTTCGCCGTTTTGGAATAATTTGGAAGATATTTCACATTTGCCATGTAATTTAACCTTAACTAATACGTTTAAAGACATGTTAGGACTCCTGCGATCGGGATATTACAAAAAAATAGAGACATTCATTTCTGTCAATATCTAATACGTATGTAGCAATGAGCAGATGCATGTGATGAGGGAAGGTATTGATTAAAAATACAAGCAAAACATCCCATTTGTAATCAAAATAAATGAATAAAATGCATCTGAAAACTTTACTAACATCTGCTGCTATTAGAGGCTAAAGTAACTAATGTGAAGGGATTTTAAGAAGCTATTCTGACAATAAAGTTAAAGCAGACATATTATGTAGAATAAACTTTCATGAGCTTTTTACCACGATATAAAGTTTTCCGTCACTATGGTATTTCAGTTGATTCCTGCATGTTCCTGAATGTTGTTTGTTGTAACCGTGTAACTGCTGCCTCTTGGCCATGGCTCCCTTGTAAAAGAGGTTTTTAATCTCAATGGGACTCTCCTGTTAAATAAAAAGGTAAAAAAAAAAAAAAATAACATTTTTTAATACGTAATCCTTAATTATCCTGCATTTGTGGCTTGAGTGCACAAAATTTCCCGTTTTCACCTTCCCCCTATACCCGCCCACATACATCTACTTGTGATTATTAAAACAATTCAGACTTTGGATCAAGTATGTAGGGTTCCAACATGAAAATCTGCTGTTTGCTGCGGTGAAATGTCACCAGTTCTGCAGTTTTGTGCATTATTAACTTGTCTACAATGAACAAAATGTAAACTAATAATCTATGTAACGTTAATACAACTGTATTATTGTACAACTGAGAAAAAGCATAATATGTTTTCTTTAAGGCCACATCTTTTCCTCTGGCTCACATCACTCTCAGCATAACACAAGGGGCTGTTTAATTGATAGAATTAATGACTCTGGTCTATCTGGCAGCTGAGACTCTTGCCTGGGTTACTCATATTCTGTTAGCCAGTCAACGAGGAGAAATAATGTGTGCATGTTCTCACGCAGCAGCACAAAGACAGAAAGAGAGAAAAGAGTGCGGCCAACTGACGCCTGCAGCCAAACTGACACAAACAGACAACTTCAAAGTGAAGACTGTTGTTTATTTGGCGAAGAGGAAGGGAGGGAGAAAGAGAAAATTTATCTGATATGCAACTGTCAGGAGAGCATTTCCACATGCAAAATAGCGAGTGAGTGAGAGAGATTACCTAGAGGGAGGAACATGACAGCATTCACTAGGGTCAGGATGGATCATCATCTTCAGCCCCCTCCCCCCCACCTCCTTTCTATATCTCTCCCTCACTCCCTTCTTTCCTTTGCGTTTCTCATCCTGTTTTCAGACTCCATCACTCTGCACTTCGACAACCCAGCAGCTTAAATCTAGACTAAATTAGCTGAATGAAGATTAAATCATTTGGCCCTGAGCCCCCTAACATATTGGGAGAAAGACTGAGTAAGCCTTAAATGCAGTCTGACTGGCTTTGGACCTATATATGTGTCTAAGGAGAGCCTCTTCCTTCAATGGAAGTCAATTGAAACCTGATTAAGTTGAAGGTGTTGGATAAAAAATGGGAAAAAGATTAAATTTCTGGGACAACTGTTTCCTAAATAAGGGAGCAGGCTTCGTTATTTTTCGTTTGTGTGCACAATGTCGACCGACGACAGGCTTGTTCCTGGACTAAGATATTGAACCAGGCAACATCATTGCTCACTCTCCTTGGAAAAAGTGCTTTAGCACTGGAGAGGACGCAGAATGAGGCTGCAGTAGTCATTTACAACAATAAGCTGAAATTCGGTACAAAAGAACGAGAAAACTAATGCAAATGTAAATTCTCAGGAGTGAGCCAAAACAAATGTGAAGGACATTAAAAGTCTATGTAATGAGTTACGATATGCTAAGGGCTACCGGTGTCATAGAAAACAATGAGTGAACATCCCAGAAGAGGCCACAGCGTGTGCACTTGGATTCTCAGAGAGAACTGCGTTGCTTATGACTGCAATATCAACACACAACTGAGATGTTGCTGCTGATGTATGTTTACCTTCAATCCCAAGAGGAGGAGAAAAAAGATAATTAAATAAATAATAAAAGAGCAGGCCCATCAGATAAGCTGCTGTTTATCCTGCTGTAGGGCAAATACAAATTGTCAATTTAATGAACACGGTGGACGTGATGAAAGCGGGGTGAAGGAGCCTCCTGCCTGACAAACAATCAGGAAATGTTATCTTAATATTGTTGCGCTGTTATTCAGCCCATAACTCTGGGGGTGGGGAGAAAACAAGAGGAGGTGTGCAGCAGGAGAGGGGGCGCCGGGGAGCACTGAGGCTACGTCCCTCTGTGGTGGCCCTGTTATTGCCCGCTTTTATTATGAGCCATAGCTCAACAGACCCAAACACACACCCAACGTGTGCTTACTGCTTATACAAACAGACACATCTATAGGCATATAGAGGAACAAACTCAGCGAGGAGCCTCACAGCAATGAATAAGTGAATTAAACAACAATAAATTAACAAAACTTTGTGCACAGGCAGATGTAGCCATTCCACACAATGATTCCTATCCCCAGCATTTGCACAATCTGCTATAAAGTGATGTTTTTCTATTCAGTTGATTTAAAATCGTAATAGCTTTTACAACTAGTCCTCCCATTAATCAAAATGTTTTAGACAAAACCAGCTAAAGATTCTAGTAAAAAAAATCTGTGGCAAATCTGATTAGTGAGACGCGGCTCGGTCAAAGGCTTGTTCCCAGCATGTCCACGTGTTTTAGAGCTCAATGGCAATCTGGGCAGCAACTACAATTAACTATTATCTCCATATTTATATATTGCCAGAACTAAATTGCGTCTGCAAGAATTACTATCAATATGAATATCTGCAACAATAACTCAGCCGCAGCGCTGAGGCCAGGATGCTCTTTATCAGGCTTCTGATGGGCCTTAAATGCAGCACAAGGCAGCCATATCAGAGCTTTTTCTCTCTAATATCAGGCCGCATTAGCACCTCGTAAATCAAATTACACTCCTAGAATTTCATTAGGCTCACCTGCCAGCTCTGCTGCGCTGCAGAAATATTTATGTTTTTATGCTGCGATTGTATGCTCTCAGGTACACAAATGGGAAGCAAAGGAGGGGCCGGCAGGAAAAACTGGGTGATAAACCTAATTATCTTTTAAGAATACAGAAAAAAAGTGTCATAAATTGTAGTGATCCTGAGAAGAGCGGGCATGTTTTAAAGCCTGTGGGGCTGAGAGTTGGGAGACAAGTACGTTCCACTGTTTACCATTTTTAACCGGGCCGCACTTCCACAATCCAATTAACATCTTCTCCAAAATCGCTCCCAACACAAATCAAACCGGATGATGTATGACACCCATCACCAGGGCCTCAACAGCCAAATAATCTGATCAGGCATTGCCAACTGCTAATCGTGCAACTTGTTCAGACGAGATTCAAATATTATGATCCGAGTCTGTCTTTGTTATCTAATCATCACAATTGAATTCAGACATTTGCTGCTGTAGATTGTTACATGTGTTTTTGGAAAGCACGAATAACTGCGGCAATATTTTGTGTGCCGTGTGCTGGAGGAGCTACCACCAACATAACTGTTTTTTCTCATACTTTTCGGCTCACGACTGTCTGGATAATGATTTTGATTACACACAAAGGGAAATGCCTGAACTAGCGAGTGTAACCACAGCCACTTAATAAACAGTACAGTGTATACATCAAAGTGCATCTGGTTGTAAATCACTAGTCCTGGTAACGGCAAGGCGCCCTGTCCCATTACCGCGCCTCTAACAGGCCACACATGTTTACTCTCTGGTCCCCAATATCATTTTAGCATAATGAGCTTTGTCCCTTATCTAATTACCTATAGGCCTTTGTTCATTTGCTTTTTTTGCACTTCTTTTGTCCTCTCCCAGCATCCTTATTCCAATTAGGACCATTCTTGTTTAGCTTCAAATACAACATGTTTTCCTGTATGCTGCAAAGTTATTCCACTGCGATCATAGCTGTATATAATTGCAATGCGTTGCAAGTGCAGAGTGCTTATAGAAGGTGGGGGGTGGGGGGCTTGGTGTGTGTAGATCTGTGTGTGTGTGCGCTTGAGTGGGCACCAAGTAAAAGACCAGGTCCATTCTCCCTCTTATTACTGGAATTGTAATTCAATGATCACCTTAGATCACACACGTGCCATAAATCAGATAGGCTTGACAGAGGATGAAAAATTGTATTAATAATGTGAAACTTATTATACAGTCCCAAACGCTCCCTTGATAAATGACATTGTTTGGGCCTGACAATGATTGCATTTAAAACATTATTTCTGTTTTGTGCTGCCGGTGTGCGCTCGCGTGCTCGTGTGTTGCCGGACAGTGGGGAGAAGACAGAGGTGGGGTTCCCGAGCTTCATAAAATATTCAAGATCTTTCCCACCCTTTTCCTCCAGAGTCAGTGGGCAGAGGGGATGGCGTGGCAGTATAAAATGTGTTCATATATATATGTATAGTGTGTGTACGTGTGTGTGGTCGGCTGGTGGCTTGCCGCAAACTCCCAAACCACAAATATGAGCACATCTTTAAGTTATAAAGCAACGGATAGGATTATTATTACAAGTCATTCTGCTCCTATATTAGCCACTGTGATGAAATGCAGAAACCTACAAGGACTCCCTTTTAAATATATGCTTTTACATATCGTGGTTTACAAAGGAATGCAATGTAAGTAATTTCAGTCTAGACGAACTTAAACTCTGGTACCGATACCTCTGGCTGTATGCAAACTTCTGTTCTTGGTACTTGGGTGTCAATTCTGATTTAGTTCAGAGAGTTTTGTGTTTTAATCCTGCAATTGAAAAGGTCAGATTTAAAAAATATACCACTCTTTACAGACAGTTTTACCACTTATTTTTGGCTTAGAAATATTGAAATGTTTAGCCTTGATTTCCACCAATCAGGCCAATCCATTTAGTTGTTGACAATTTATTTAATTTATTTGTTTTTATTTTAGTGGTGATTATTTTAGTAGATGAAAAAAATATACTATTATACAGAGGGGGAGCTAGAATAAAAAAAAAAAATAAAGAAAGGGAGAGAACAGTTTCAAGACAACTAAAGAACAATAGAACCAATAGAGATGGACTGACCAGTGGTAATGCATTTGCTGTGACCGTATGGAACACATTCAGAGACAAATCCGGCATGATAAATGTTAACGAGTGGAGGAGTGTGGCGCTAAATCCAAATGCAATGTACTTTATTAAACGTTCGTGTTTAATGCACAGCTTTATCTAATGAATGATGCTCTGTCTCTGGAAGCCATTTATTCCCAACTTCTAACACACTTTGCTCATTGTTTATAACCATATAAATTGGCTATTAAAAATGAAGCAATATGACAAAAAAGTGACAAATAATTTTAGTCCTTGTCATTACATCAGGTTAATTCATCAATACTATTTTTGCCTGATACAGGTGAATATAAAATATAGAGAGGAAACGTACAAATTCTTAACCTGATAAGACAGATGTTTCATTCATTTATTTTTTTATACCATTTTCATCTTAACTTTAATAATGTGTGTGTGGAACAATGAGCAAAGTGGGATAAAAGTTAGGAATAAATGGTTCAAAGAGACAATCACTCATTGGATAAAGCTGTGCATTAAATAAGAACTTTTAATAAAGTATTTGCATTTGCACCACACACACATCAGTAATATTTTTGCTAAATAGAAATATTTATAGATGCAACTGTCCTAAAGACAAATTTATATAATTTAACCCAGTAGCAGCTACATTAAGGTAAATGTATCCAATATACCCAAACTTGCCCCTCAAAAAGGACTTCATGGCTGCGGCTCCAGGTTCAAGGAAAGTCTAATTAAGTTGCTGGAGTCAGGTCCCAGCGCTGGGACAATATAAACCTCAGTCCGGCCCTAGTCCCTGTAGACCTCCATTGGCCTGTCCCGTCTATGTCTGCTACTGCTGTTGTATACTGTACTATATGCACCACCACCCCCTCTCGTGATCTTATTACCCCCTGGCCCCTCCCTCTGCGTCTCTCCTCCTCCTCATCCCTGCAAATGACCATGATGGGAGGCCATTCATCTCACTCCTCAGGCCACTACAATGAAATAAATCAAGATTTTTTTACCCCCAAATATAACAATATTTGTATTTGGGGTGGGGCAGACGTAATTGATGACTGCGGCCATGCTAATTAAAATCGGCGGAGGTTTCATTAATCTTGGTCATTGGTGGAGGGACACTGGCGTAGCGGCTATTGCCTGGACAGGGGGCTGCAGGTGATACGGGCCATTGTGGAGTGTATTAGCAAGATGAGGTTAACGTAAAACGCCCATTAATAATCTTAACAAAAGTAAACTCACTTGACTTGCTGTAGTGAACCCGGGCAGGACAATATAGTACGCATCCACATGTATTTACTGCCATGTCCCGGCTGGAGAAGTTAATTGCTTTTCTGACTTTGTGCTTTGTAGCAGTGTTTTTTTCCCGTTGCCTCTGTCCGTCCAGTGAGTCACACATACACACAGGCAGACGCTCCATCAGAGAATTAATTACCATTCTCAACTTTCTCTTCTTTGTTTGTGTTTTGCATAGTGAAAACTGTCACAGCCACAGAGGACTGAAGGTCTGGGCTTTGACAGGGACAAAACAACACAACTTCTCATATTGCACGTCCATTAGATTCAATTACAAATGTACAATTATGATTTATTCAATTAAGTAACTTGTTAAGGCATTTTTCAGAAGTAGTGTAAGCGGTAATCAAAACTGTCATTTCATTAAATACAGTTTTGAGTTTATATAAAACAATATAACATAATCTTTTACAAACAGGGACATGCCAGACTATTTTTGTATTTGTCTTTTTGTGCTCTGTCTTGCCGTGTTTGTTTTTCATCTTCATTTTGATTTTGCGGTATGTATAAAAATAATATGTACATATATATATTTTTTTTATGTACATATATATTTTTTTTTTATCAATTGCAAAGGCAAACTGTATATTGCAATTGTAAACACACAAATTCTAGAGGATATGCTGAATGAATGATGATAACGAGGAGCTTATTTCTGTTATTACTCCAAATCTACACAAAACAAAGTACTTTTGACTCCGCCCTCAACAACTAAACTCCTCCCAAATACTTACAGGAGTCTATCAAACACCTCATATTTCTTCGGCAAACAGAGCGCAGTGCTCACACAGACCTTGCAGTCGAAAACAGCTTTCTACTGTTACTGCTGTGCCATTACGCCGCAGACACCTCACTAAGTAGCACCTATGAACGATGCAGATGGAGATCATCATCACTCCATAATGGCTTCTACATGTTAATTCACAACTTTAGCTTCTCCTCAACGACTCCGCCACAAAGTAATGACTAGCCCGCATCTGGAAGAGCAAGTGTAGGGCAATGTAGAGAAACAAGCCGACAAAGAAAAAGCGGCATTGAATTAAACTGAAAGAAACAAGAAGGGAGAGAGAGAAAGGCAGGGATGGGTGCGTGGTAGTGGTGTAGCAGGAGCATATGGTGCCACACTGCCATAAACAAGCTTTATGAAAAGACTGGGGATGTTTATTTAATCATAGAATACCTGAGGAATCGCAATGAGACACACACTTTGTCCCATTATTGTTAGCCCATAAATTTAACAGCTTTACCAGAACGGCGGAAGCAGCTGATACGAGCGGCGGAGACAACGCAGGAAAGCAGGTGAATTTATTATTGTGTTTGTAAGCAGCACTGGGTCCTAACTACAGTGTGCAACATCTGTGTGAGTGTGTCAGAAGTATTTAGGTGGCATCAGAGTAATGGCAATTCATATGAGAAGTGTATGTACTGTACATGAGAATAGTGTTATGAGGCTACTTTGAAATTCGGATCCATTTTTGTCAAAGCCCATCTACATTTAACTGTGACTTTCAACATTTCAAGTGGATTCAAAGCAAAGGAATTACTTCACATGTCATAATAGTTTTACGGAGATTTTGTGATATATAACAAGCTATAACAACAGAATCCCTGGAAAAGGACAATCCGGTGCATTGTGTGTTCCCTGCTTGCACTCACAGTGCACACACAGACAGACACGTGCACAGCTCTGGGTCAGGGGGACAGCGGTAGCTCAGAGCCAGCTGTGACCTGCCGGTCCAGGTGCTCAGGAAAACCACTGTTAACGGCCACGATTGATGATCTAATCAAACTGTCACCACGGCGATCCGCTGCAGGGGAGGAGGGGGGGTCGAATGTGCGTGTGGGGGGCAGGTGGGGAGGAGGGTGAATATCCAGAAGACCTTGTGCATGCTTACCGTTAGGCCAAATTGAGAGTGACAGTCTCAATAGTGAAAAGGCCTCTTTTTTCCCTTTCTAAGTAATGGAGGAAACAAGTCCAGCGGTCTTCCGGAGGATGTCTCATAATCAGGCAGGCCTCCCACGCCCTGCACACATCCACCACCGCTTTACATCAGCAAGGTGGGGGACAATGTGCTTTGAAATGATGTGATGTATGTAGGAACTATGGCTAATAGGAAGCTAACTCTAATCAGTGCAGTGCTCAGACAGGCACATAGAAATACGGTTTTCAAACTTGGTCCAAATTATGAAAAATAACAGGGCCTGTTGGAGGGTGTACAAAGGAACACAAGTTTGTTTTCTTCATGTCAAATAAAGACCACCAACACAAAAGTTGTCTGATAACTCATTTGACGGGTCACTGGGGAATGGGATGCATTCAGGGCGCCAATGGTTGAAAATGATTATATTCCGGATGTACAGTAACTGTCGTACAGCAACTGTAACTCATATCAAAAGTATTGATTCCAATGGATTATGTGTCACTTTTGCATTTAATTGAAAAGGGGATGGCTTGATTTTATCAAAACAGTTTTGTTTGATGTCCCTGCCAGACTGTAGAGGGCCTCCCCAAACTGGACCTAACTGTCTTGTCCTTGGGCCTGAGAAGTTGCAGTGGATTGTCTGGACTAAATGATGGTTGTAGTTATTCACGCTCTCCTATCGCCCACACACACGACGGCAGCAGACTCAGAGCATGAGGACATTCATGCTGTACATCATATCTGTAGCTCTGGGTGTGTGCCCTATAAGAGGTGTTTCCAGTAACATAAGCTCTATCATTTTAAACCACTATGACTGCTTAAGCCAAGGATTATCTTCCACCACTAAAACACAAAGAAACGTTAGCTATCGGGTTAGTGTATATGGACCGGTCCAGATGGATAATTTCAGTGTATTTACAGAGATCCTTATAGTCCGTTTGAACCTCAGTACGCAATTTCGTAATGGAAATATAATATTCCCACTCTTCTACCAAATGTCCTTACTTCACTGAATATAGTTTATTCTATTTATTATATGTTCGTACAAATTATGCTTTAGATAGAGGTGTCAATAGAAGACATGTTTCTACCTCTGAAAATGTGTTGTGTTTTATCTTTTTCATTGTTGTTTGTGCTGAGGGTAATCCACCATCTCAGTTCTACTTTGTTAGCTTGGTCCGCCAGGGGCTGCAGGGATTTCAGATGGAATTTGTCACAGATTTCTGATCTTTTATTGCCTGGAAGACTTAGATGATTAGTCAAATCAAATCCTGATACGCTTTAATAATGTTAGTCACATCTTTTAAATTTATACTGTAAAAATGCAAATAACCTCACAATTAGTATTTTGAGTTATGTAACAGTTTTTGCAGGAAACAAATAAAACTAGAAGTGGCATTTTTTTTATTGATTATATTAGATTTATGTGTGCTGTTAATAGTTTCTCATTAGGTTACCAACAAAGAAATAAACATATGAACAGTGAAGCAGTCTTTTAAAACACATTACTATTACTATTGTCACAGCCATTTACCCAAATGGAAAATTGTAATAATATATCACAGGCTAAAAGACAGACAAGAACAATAGCTTTTCTATATTTAGCTGAAAACAGAAAAAGTTCAGGAAGTTGCCTAACTTAATGGCTCCTTGTTGATGGCTGCCTGTTCCGTGTGTTAATCACCTTCCCAGGATATATCCTCGCCTGCCGCTCGGTCGTCCACTGCACATTTATTTAATCGCTGCTCAGCTAATTCATTGATTAATTGGTTCATTAGTGATGCCTGGCAACATCCATTCCAGCCATGACAGTCTGATGTTTCAATAGAGAAGAAAAACAGTCTGGCAAAGGCCCAGTTTCCCCCTGGTCCCACTGTGCATAATGTCTAACTACTGTCAACAGTTTGCTGCTCAATTGTGCCACTGTGCTGCACCGGTTCTTTGCCACGTGATGTGGAATGAATATGAAGGTGAGCAGTGCGCACTTTCCGTTCCTGTCAGCTTGAGTAAAGCTACTTGGATTTCAGAGGCAGGTGACATCATTCTTGAAAACTACAAAACTTCAAAAGATGAGTAAGAGGCTGTTGTAGGTGAAGAAAAACAACCATGGCAGACTAAACAAGTCAAGGTCATTCACTGGACATGATATGTGGCTGCCGACTGTGCTTTTAACTAACATCGTCATTAGTAATAGGATAGAATAGGACCACGCTGCACCCTGCGACTAAAAATGCCCACATTACAAGAACCCAGAGGTGCCTTTATTCATGGGACAGACACATAGAAGTGCTGATATGAGATCATTGACCAGATGACTTGTATATTCAGTAAGGAAAGCTCCACACAACCTCTGGCCCATGTGGTCTGACAAAGCGTAGCCAGATTTATCAATTGGCATTTTATCAAAGTTGCTGCTACAGGGCTGTGTTAGTTATTCCCTTCAACTAATGATGAATGGGACATGAGGTTGAAGATTTTAGCATTTATGTGTGTCAGCACTGAACAACAAACCACAAACACACACACACACACTCACATTTTCTGCGCCATATGCCCATGACAAGTGCATAAAAATCGCTCCCAAGTGATAGCACAGGCCAACCTATAAAAACTTAATGCTCCTAATTTTCCAGTAATCAAACTTTTATAGACTGCGATGGCGTTTAAACTAACAAATTTTAATTATCGCTTAATTTTAACAGCAATATTAACGCAATCCCTCATCCTGCAAGTGTTCATTCCCCATGAAATATTGAATAGGATAAACAGCCCGCGCTTCGGTCCGTCTCTGGCTGCTGTTCAAACAAGCGGCAGCAGCAAACACAGAGGTGAGCTGGGGGTCGCTGAGGCTATACCAGTACCACAGTGGGGCCGAGCTGCAAAGACCTCTGGGAAATTGGGGCATTTAATGAGTACAAACACATATAAAAACTACATGCTGATGTTGCAGATAAGCTATTACTACACCAGCACTGATCATTGGTGTTTGGTCAGGGCTTCGATTGCAAAAAGTTGAGCTTAACTTTTTTTGTAAAGCGTTTCATCATTACAGGAGCATATTAAAACAGCTCTTAACCAACGCAAGGTTATTTTTTGCACTAATAACATTTACAGTGCTAGCAGCGAGCCATGTTATTGACTGCTGCCCTTGGGTGGCTGAAAACGAGGCCCTACCACCCAACACCAAGCCAGGGAGACAAAGTGCTGACACGTGGAGATAAGAGAGAGGAAGATTAAAGAGACTGTTCAATATTAATAATTAAGGGTAAGGAATTATACTAATGAATCGGGGCTTCTCTTGATATAGCCTTTATCTGCTGATAACAGAACTCACTTGAACTCATTTACAGTGCACAGACAGACTGCTTAACATATTGCAATTACAACATTACACTATAATCGAGTACAGTACGTTGTAATAGTGTCAGAAATAACGTATAATTGTCTTCAGAGTCAATATAATCTGAGTATTGCCCAATATCTAAACATGTAAACAAGACTACAGAAATGGCTGTTCTGATCAACCGAAACATTAACCCTAAAATATATAAATGGCCAAACAAATTCCTTCGTTTCTCAAGACGGAAAAAAAGCTTAGCATGCATTTTAAGTAATTCACAGATCTGGGCGCCATATTGTTTGTCTAGTCATTTAATTTTATATTTGCATAACTAGAGAAATCTTCGTTGGCAGTGATGTGCACTGATTGTTTTATTTCTGGCTGAAAGAACGTATTCTCTAAATAATGGTAGCTATATTGTCATCATAGCATTAATTACAGAGGTTGTTTTTATGTTCTGGTGCTGGCCCGTTGCACAGTGTGGGGTTTTCCATGTGGCTTGACCCGGGCTTGCTATCTCTGCTCCATATTGCCACCATGCTGGCTCCAGGCAGGGCTCTTCCGCTGCTTAGTTTCCCCCAGCCCTCTGAGCCGAGCCAATATGGCCACAGTGCTCGGCATGCTGGGCCACGGCTGCAAGCCTTGGGCAAAGCGCTAAAGCCAGATGCCCACTTAGCCAAGGCACTGCTACGGACTGACCCTCATAACATGAAAACTGAACCCCGCGTGATGCCAGGAATAACTGCTGAATACGCCTATTCAAAAATATTGGGAGTTCAAGAACACATATTAGTATTTAAGATTTGTTTGAGTCCTACTTTTGTGGACAACTCTGTGATGTTACCCTGCACAGACGCTCAAAATATTCTTGTCATCTTTTTATGAGTCATCCCACCTGTGCTGCATGCATCATCTTAACTATTTCTGGATCATGCTTTATACTTTATACAGTTGTGTCTTTTCTTTTTTCCTGGGACATTACATCAACAGAAACGTAATACATAATTGTACAGTAACAATTTATGAATACAAAAAAAGCATCATATTTTATTTAAAGCACCATCTAATCCAAACTATTTAGTCATGGAAAATCTCCAACGTTACCGTGAATCTCTTTTCTCCCATTACCCGTATCATGCGTTTTCCTCCTTAAACAAAAACATCTTTCTTTGGACCTGTCAGCGCTCTTATTTAAAAAAAAAAAAGAAAAGATGGCTGTATTAGCTGAAGGAGTTTATTATTACAAGCGTGAAAATGGGAGGCATTTTAACAATTACCAAAGAAAACAGGTACGCGAGACAGGTCAGTTGTCTGTCAGAGCCCTGTTTTTAAAGCACTAATTACAAGCAATTGAGGCAAGGTCACTGCTGCCAATCAAACTTCCAACGCTATAGCTCCTTGTTTTTGAAGTGTTGGTTTAGGTGTCAGCATGGGCCAAGAATGAAATCCTTAGATTCATGTGCTTATGTTGAAGAGAGCTGTGGAAAGCGCGTGTTAATCTTTGTTATGGATATTGCCGTTAAAGTGAATATTTGGGCCAAACTCTGTTGGTGTCCACATAATGATTAGGGAGTATTCAAAGGGTTCTGGAACATTTGGAGATGTGAAAACACAAATTTCATTCAATTAAAAAAAAATATATATATATATATATATATATATATATATATATATATATTATATTATATATATCATATAGTTTTAGTCAAATAGTCTTAATGAGAAATGCTTTTTACCAGCATTTAAAATCATAATTGTATACAATATATGGTTTATTTACAAAACAGACACAATAAAATACTTTAATTTACAATATGGTTATACATCTTCTGAAAAATAAAAAAAAATCATAATTAGAGTACTGATACTAGCTCAAAAAGGAATCTAGTTTCAATACTAATTAGTGATGGATTTTGATTTCCTGACAACCCTACCCTGAATTAAAAACACTGTATGTTGCATCTGTTATTAAAGACATCTTTAGTTAAAGTCATCCTTCTATGTAGTAATGCAAATAAAATACTAGTGCAAAGTGTATATAGGCCAAAAGATGTAGTTGCGAAAAAATAGTGTTGCAGGAAGAACGCTGAGCAGACACAAGATACTATGACAATGTCCTGAAGTCTTGGGCTATGCAAAAGTCAACTATGTCAGATTTGGGAAGTTAAGTGTCCGCGTACCTACATACCTAACCCTAAAACAGATAGATAGCGGCAGACAAAAGGCGCTCTTCCTCCCTCGACGCCTGCAGTGAGTGTGGTGGTGTGGTGTGACTGAGACAGAGACCTAGTTGTGTCACTTTAGAGCAGTTCCCTCTCTCTTTCTCTCACCCAGAACCTGTCAGGGAGTCAGAGCCTGTCATCTCACCCCTCCTCCCCTATGAATCCTCATCTTCCTCACTCCCACTGGGTTACAACAATACACGTTAGCCTTTTAGTTAGCGTCACTTCTGACCAGTGGGACTGCCATAGTCACTTATTAGTGAATAGTGAGTGTGGCTGTCCCCCGGTGGCAGGACAGCGAGACCCTGTTCCTTACAGATTTACTTAAAGGGTGTGTAAATATGAAATAGTCTTTGTTTCAATACATTTCATGGTTCCTCAGATTTTGTCCCTTGATCTTTTAATTACCTTAAAATGTAAGGATATCAAGAGTATCAATTAGCAAGTATTATATGGAATATGAACTACTACTACTACTACTACTACTACTACTACTACTACTAACTACTACACTACTACTACTACTACTACTACTACTACTACTACACTACTACTACTACTACTACTACTACTACTACTACTACTACTACTACTACTACTACTACTACTACTCACTACTACTACTACTACTAAAATGTCAAGTTAACCATCATATACAATGTCACAATTTAAATATAAACTACTGAAATCGAACAGTTGAGCAACAAGTAACTAAGCACAATATGCTGCAAGCCACTCATTGAGCCAATCCCAAACCTAGAAAATTGAAAAGGTTTTATAAGAATGGAAAATATCAGAAGGCCAAAACATGTCAACCTGTGCGCCCACGCTTCTCTCTTTTGGTGTCTAGCGCTTTGAGATCCAGACCTCACCTGAACTGACTTGGGACTGAT
Source organism: Chaenogobius annularis (assembly GCA_015082035.1). Lineage (NCBI taxonomy): Eukaryota > Metazoa > Chordata > Actinopteri > Gobiiformes > Gobiidae > Chaenogobius > Chaenogobius annularis. The sequence continues at coordinate 128,009 of BJKM01000193.1, read as the reverse complement.
TTGGCTAAGTACCTCCAGCTCGTCAGGCCTCTTCCTCCCTTTACCACTCCCCCCTCCTTCTTTTTCTTTTGACTAACAGATCTCCCTCGTGTTCTAAAAATACCAGGTGAACGGGGCCGTGGTAGAGATGGTGATGAACTGCCTCTCTGACACTGTCCCACTGCAATCCATCTCTCCGCCGCTGCCAGCCAGCATATGTTTGCAATTGCTCCCCCCAGCAACCCCATCGCTCCTCAGAACCCGCCCCCCCCCCAAACTCCCCCTTCACTGATCCCACGTTGCCTGTTCAGATCCTCCTCATACACACTCATATACAGTGTGTACTACAATTCCCTATCTACCATCTCAGTCTTCAGGTCTTCAAAACCAGTGCAGTTATCAATCATCAGCGGATCATTGTGGGACCGGACCAAACTTGCTCAGTGCAGATGGTTTCTATGTAGCTTACTTTTTGTGTCTTGTGCCTCCTCAGTCCTACAATTGCTGCCCAAATTTGCTCTACTTAATAAGCCCTCCCCAATGACCTTGTGCTAATTAAGCCACTCTGTGTTGAAAATATGATTGTTAATTAATGATGAGATAAATCCTGTCTGCAGGACTGTCAGAAAAATGATGACATTGTGTTTTAACGGTTTAAATGGAGCAAAAATGTCTTTTTCTCTCTCGCTCCACAGATGTGTGCGTATGTGTGAAAGTAATGCCTAAGTGAATGATCCATAGAGGAGGAAAATAGCCATTCTTTGATAGTAGTTAGCATGAATACAGGTATGCGAATAAAGGGAGTGTTTTTCCACATAGATGACATTACTTTTCAGGTGTGAGTGATGTAATGATGAAGCGTGACACAATGCGTTATGGCTGAGTGGAGTGACTAGAGTCATTTCGACAAGAGCAGCGATTGAGCCCCACACTATATAGTAACACACAAAGAGTCTGGCTTCATTCAAGTCCTTCCAAGTGTGTGTGGGTCCATCCGCTGACCTTGCTGTGTCGCTGAGTTATAATGTACAAGCTATTGACACAAAGGGGTCTTTAGGAGACAAAATAGAGTGAAGTTCCACATGGGAATACTTCACAAATGACTTAATAAAATGAAAGTCTTACACAAAAATGGCCAGGTATCTCAATGGGCTGTTTTGATCCTGCAAAGTGAATGTGGGTAAACACTTGGATTTCTTTCTCTCCATTGGCTATGTTTTATTTTATCTATGAATAATAACATTTGATTTATGTCGTTGAATATAGAATACAACTTCAATTTATCTAAACTGACAAAACTAATGTGTTTTATTGTCAATTGTTATATTTAGGGAATTGTTGTATTACATGTAAAGCATTTTACAGTGCACAGATATTTTCCCGAATTTGGCTTTTTATATTTTAATTAAGTATTGTAGTCATTATTTATTCACTGCATACTCGGGGTTTAAAAAACGGCTAAATCAGTTAGACTGAGGCTGCTAATCTGTGCCATCCGTCTCAGACCACCACCAACCACTCACACCCCACATTCAAAGTGGGTGGGTGAAGTGTCTTGCCCAAAGACACAACAGCAGAATGTACTGGCGAGGTCTGAACCGTCGACCTTCAGGTTGGTGGAGGAGCTAACCACATGAGCTACTACATTAGCGAAAGTTAGTGTTACGCGAGAGCGGAGTCTAGTGTTCAGAGAAACAAAACATTTTGATCAAAATAAAATGCAATAAGCGAGGAAGTGAAGCAACGTCTCCCTCTAATACAGATGAGCAGCTGACAATATATAGTTAATAATACTGTCGGGGAGACGGAGAGGCATCTAGCTGGGCTACTCACGTCAATATCTGAAGACACTTGTCAAATCCAATATCACACGTTGTCAAAAGTATCAATTTGGTTGTGGTATAATAAAAAAGCAGGTCTGTTTCTATTTTAGCTGCTCACTTGACAGATTGAGAGGTGTTTAGCGTCTCGTTTTGGCTTGTCAGAACAGAAGGGGGGCCCTCACAACTTCATCTCCACATCTTTCTTGTACACATAGACCCTGACAAACTGACAGCACAGCTCTGCTTCTGATCGACAGGGCCAAGCAGGAGGTATTACACATACACACAAACACACAGGCTCATACGCATCATTCATCCTTAATTCAGGAGGGAGGCCGGAGTGTGAGATGAGGAAGGAAGCCAGATAAAGTTTGACAGGAAAAGAGAAGTGAGCAAGAGACCAAGGCAGACAGAATGAGTGAAAGTCATTTAACTCGTTTGGGAGGGGGAGGATCGCAAGTTAAATTTAATTTGTTACTTAACTTGAGGGAATTTTGAGTTTGAAGGCTCCAAATGCCAGATCTGCAAGATTTAATTTAATTGCCAGCTGCATCTCTAAGATCTTTGGAAGCGAGCTTGACAGTCAAGCCGCAAACATACAAGCTGGATTTGTGGTGAAACAAGATTTACAAGATATTTTAAATGTATTGACATTTTTAAGCAAATAAAAAGTAGTACTAACTAGAAGTTGCACAGACTAGTCGACTAATAAGGTAAAGAATAAATAAATTATGTAAATATATAATGATATGATGATAAATTGTAATAATTTATGTTTCATTATTGATTAATGTTGCACCCATTATGGTCAGTGTTTGTAAGTTACAGTAGACCAAATTGCCAAAATAGCCATGCAAAACAATTTTTTTGCTCTTTTTAGTTATAATATTTGTAAGAGCCACAGTTATGGCCAAGGCATTGTTAGTTCTTATTAGTTTTATATTAACAAATAAGTAACAGAATAAGACATCCCAGCTAGATTCTAGATTAAGTGTGCACATTAAAAGCTTGTGTGCACGTACCTCTCTTTACGCTGTCCCACTCCATGTTTTCCCAGCATGTGGGTGCTCAGGTGTTTCTTCATCACAAAGGCCCATCTGCAAAACAAAGACAAAGAGGTCCTGGGTTAATCAAATGATAGAAAACTAACTCTTTGTTTAAGTACACTATCTATCATCATTCTTCTACATTTCCAGACCTTTCCCAGAATAACATTCAGACAGAACATTAAGCTGTCATAGCAGTTTTAGGTGAAATAACCATTCTTTTGTTAATTGATGATAGCTATTCATGTGAAACCACTGAATGTATCATTTACTGTGCTAACATTTTACTATATTTGTTTAAGAGTAAAAAGACATTTTTGGTCTGACAGTTAAATGACAATGCACTAGAAAAGAGTGCCATATGCAGTACATCAATGCGCCACAAAAATATGCATGCCATTAGACCGATTCCAACACGCATGTACAATATTCTGCAATAACACGCACTGCAGTCAAAACTCCCTTGGCACCACAAATTGACATTACCACAGTGTCCTGACTGTAGGAGTTTACCGTGTCTCCTAAACAGCATCTGAAAACATAATGAAGGGATGACAGGGCTAACTACTCTGGACATTCAAGCCGCCTCACCAGTGTTTTCATGCAGTTGCCGTTTCGTTTAGCACCCATCGCTTGCGATTATTGTGCACGAGGTGACAGTGACCACATCAGTCGACCAGGGATGGGGCTCCGCAACATGAAAGGGGCCAAGGCGGGAAAAGCAGCCCTGTGGTTGGCACTGTCACTGCACACAGTGCCCTCTGTGTCAATCCTTGTTCCCTCTATTTGGGAAGGTTTTCACTTTGAGTTTTTCCCAGCCCAGTAGATCATTATTCTGTTTTCTCTCCAGCAAGCCAGTCTGTTTCTTTCTGAAGCTTTCCTTCTATGTTTTGGAGTCAGTCTATCATGAAGCAAAAGCATAATTATTTCGCCATTTATGTCACCATGTCAGCTTCCCCCAACGTCTGGACACACACACACTCAAGAGCCCCGTCCATCACTGCGGCCCCGTAGGCACACACTAACTAACACTACCATAAATATTCATACATGTGCCACTGTTTTGCCTCGTTATCGTCACTCTACATTTTATCATTGCTTCCGAACTCAATCCATCCACTTGTCCACAATGTTGCCTCGGAGTTAAACTAACGCGTAGCAAAATCTTGTATACGCCAATAAAGAACAATAACAAGATCATAATGTTCAGTCTTTGTGCTGGAATGAAAAGGGCTGTCACTGATGTCATCATCTATAAATACACAAAACAGCATAATTAAGAGATTTCTGACAAAATAAGAATGAATTGATATATTTGAGAGAAAATCACGGCCTTAGTGCACGCTTGTTTAAGTCGCTGTGTTTAGACGGGAGAAAAAAGAGCTTGCAAACATTTCTGTTAATTATGTATTACAGCTGTCCTTCATAAACCTAATTACTGAGTGCTGAAAGGCAATGGGGCCAATTTGCATATGCACATGAAATACAAGACATATGCAAAATATGATTTTAATTAGCATTCTTTGATTGCAAGGGGTACAAATCAAACTGGCATGTTGTGAGATTCTCATCTCGCCCATTTTTCCTGGATTATTCTCAGAGTGCAACATGGGTAATACTCTGCGGAGGCACCTGGCAAAGACACACTCAAACATGCAAATTCAGAATGCCCATCCACAAGCCCACAAGCCCAACTAAAACAACACAAGTGGTTAATGCACAACCATGCAAACACATTTATAATGAGTTATTAACCATGACATTATCAGTACAACACACAAACGTGTTATTTCTGTTAATGTCATGGGAAGTGATTGACAGCACACACATTCAGACAAGTGCTACCCCGACATCCACACGTTTCAATACAAAACACAATATAGTGTCTAGAGGACCACGTCCATTTGTTTAAAAGTGAGTGTAATCAGCCCCCTGCCCTTGTGCGAGTGCACCCCATCCCACTGAGGTCAAGGCTGCAGCTTGTCCCCTGCTGCTGCGGGCATCATCAGCCCAAACCATCAGCCCAGATAGTTATTGTAACAAAGGGATACTTTAGCATGCCATTCATCCATATCAATTCTCATCCCCCATGAATTGAACTAATAAGACTGTGCCTGTGCCCTCCAGGGAGGCTCATAATATCTGTTGCAGATATGAAAAAAGGAAAGAGAAAGACAGAGGCTGCTGTTTCACGTTCGACTTTCCCTTCAGACTAATCGGAGCGCCACAGCTCGTTAGGTCCGTGACGTGCCAGAGCTTTACCGATAAGCAGGGGAGACACGGCTCAATTACCCACAGTTACAATCTTTCTCTCTTTTCCCTCCACTGCCTGACGATGAAGAGATAACATGTCAATATTAGATACAAACAACTTCATTTGCCTAATGGTGTTCCTGGATAGGCAAATCTACAGGTCTGGAAGGGATGAAGATCTAAGAAAGGGCCTCGAGCAACACTTGGCACAGAAAAGCTAGAAGCCAACCTTTCCAATCACATGCACACAGCGATTCCCAGGAGGCGCGCATGTAGAGAAAGTGTCAGAAAATATTTCACAAATTTCAGTCTTTAAGGGAGTCATTTGGAAGTTTCAGTATCCTTTCCTTTACACGAACAGTCTCTAAAATACTACATGAATTGAACTACACATATGCTAAGAATATTTTTCTTCAGAACAAAAGTTTTCTGTCTACCATTTGCAATTCGCAGCACTGCAACATGGACAAATCTATGAGCTGAAAAATGTGCCTGGAGTTGAACAAACTTCTGTATTGTAATTGGTTAAAAGGTAAGCGAAAAGCCATTAGAGCCACCAGATGTAGGAGGCACTCAACCCTCACCAGGCAGAGCTACTGGTCCCTGCAGAGGAATAGCGCACTTCCATGGGGCACAGATGTACGCAGGAGACGAGGGTGCTCTCAGAAGTTATGGGACTATGGTTGAGCTCTTTTAGAGAGGACATACACAGCACCACACAGACACATAGAGTTTTCAGAGGTCCGCTGAGCCCCAAAGAAATGAGTGCGTGTGGGCCCATCCTGTGCCAGGCCTAATGATGGCCTCCACCTGCTGCTTTAATGTCACAGCTGGATCGGCCTCCATCCCTCACTGACTGCGGCTCCCATCAGCAGCAGGTAGCTCCCCGATGCACTCTTTCCCCCTCCATCTCCCCTCACAGCCAGGCCTCCCTCATCTGCCATAGCCGCATCGGAATAGACTATATGATCCATCTGTCGCCGCTTAGATTCACTGTGTAGAAACACAAAATCACCTGTCATTTGATTGTCATAGTATTGTGTAATGGTTTCTACCGCAGTATAGCAGAATGGACTCGGCTTGTTGGAAGAACATAACAATATGTATTGAATATTTGAAATAACAGACTTCCACATGTCTTTAGCTCAGCTGTCATGGGTTTATAAATAGATTATAACTTGAACATTAGTCGGGGGCAATCACGGAGCTGATAAAAAAGAGAACTGACTCCTGACTCATTTGTCAAAATGTGCTCTAGTGAATGTATATGTCTCTTTTTGAGGTATATTTTTTATCGTTTTAATTATAGACAATATACTTTATAGTCTAATAGTGCATAGCTCCAAAATAACCACTATTTTGATGACCACTACTATTAGCTTATTTATCAAAAATCTCAGTCCTCTGTGAAGAATAGTATATCCCACGATTTGCTGGTCTTGTTTACAAACTATAGTAAAACTACTATACTTTTGTTAAAACAATATTGACGGGAGTTGTCATACTTCTGAGAAAACAACATAATGGTGTTTTTAGTAAATAAAGTGAGTGAAAAGAGCCAGACAGGTAAGTTGAAATGTCTAATGTGAGTGGCTTTGACAGGCAGCCGAACTGACAGAAGAACACAAACCAACACTTGGCTGACAGCAACCCCGGAGCGCAGAGACAGCTGCCGACATGCTAGACAGACAGATAAACAGACAGGAACAAGAAGTGCTGAGATTAGACTGTTATTGACAGTCAGAGTGACTGTTTCCTGCCACAGACAGGCAGGCAAACATCAAGAATAAAAACTCAAGAAAGTGCCATTCTGCTGAGTTTACAGGCTAACTTTAATGGATGTTCTACAAGTCAGCCTATAGCAGCACATCGGGAGAACTAAATGTGGTGTCAAATTTTCAGATGCAGAGAAAGATGGTGATGGAGGAATGGAGAAAGAAAAGCCACAGGAGACAAGAGGGGAAGAAACAAGAATATATGAAAAAATCATGATGGAGTAGTGAGATAAGTCACAGTGAATGTGAACGAGAGAAAGACGCAGAGGCAAATGCAGTTTGTGGTGCTGTAGCTTTGTTTGAATGAAGTAAGGTGACTTTGCATCAATACTGCTTGGGCTTCTAAGAGATCTGCTTATGGAAGTGTCCCATAATGCAGCAGATACTGGGGAGGAAATAAATAAATAAAACATCTGAATTGATTTTGCTTTCATGCCCATGCCAGTACTTGATCTATTCTAAGATGATCTTGATAAAAATACAGGAGAAGGAAAAGAGTTTCTCTGACACCTGCTCAGTGTCAAGTCTCTGAGTGAATGAGACACATCTCACTTATGATGCTGGAGCCCGTCATGTGTACGTGCACATTTTGTCCTCCATCCTAGACGAGGTACATAAAAAGCTCTGTGCCTCTCCAAAGGGTTTTTTGGATCATCTGCTGAGGCAGGTGATGGGCCTTGACGGATTGATTGAGGCAAAGTTCTCATCGACAGTGGCAGCGCCCCATAGAGCTCCCAGCTCCAGTGCACACTGTTCCATTAAAGGATCATTTAGAGGAGAGCAAGTTCCACCTGCACTTATGCAGAGCACAGCCTAATGTGAGATGAAACAGACATTTCCAAGCTACGGGAAGACAGGGAGGAAGGAAGAGAAAAGATGTAATAAAAAAATCAGTCCGCTCCCAACAGCGCATTTCCATCTTCAAGAGAATACCGATTGATGAAGTCATCTATTATTGATATGATCATCGTTATGCGCCTGTGGCACTTTCAATGTTACAGAGCCCCCAGTGCAGGGCGCCATAGCACTGTTTGCATATTCTGCTAGTCAGCTTCATTATATTTTATAATTAAGCCCTTTAATTTAGGATTTAAATCTTAAGTGAGGGGGGAAAAGTTGAAAATGCTGAACAAGAAAGAATAATACTAGGCGTCAAGATGAAAGCAGACAGTTACACAAATGGCTGCAACACTTTTCAACAAACACATCCATTGTGTGGAATCAGCAAAAAACAAGATTCCGTCTTTTATTGATGGCAACGCTGTTCACTACAAACAAAAGAACAAGTGCTGGGAAACATTTGAAATGAAATACATAACATCTTAAAGTAGTGTTATGCTACTGGGAGGTGAAAAAGTCTCATTTTACACAACAAAACAAAATGAATCAAAAATGCAGGCTGTTAAAGGCTGTTAGCTTCTTTTGCTAATGCATCCCTCTCTCATTTCTTTCTTCTCCTCCTCTCTGCAGTGCAGTTAAAGATATGAAATATATATGGGCTTTTTTCCACTTCCCCCTCTCTTTTCCTCCGCGCCGTGTTAAATCATTAAAGAGAAGTCCTGCTCATTATCTCTCTAAACAAAACTTCTCTTAAACCAAATAAATCACCGTTGTGCAGCGCAGCTAACAGCCGTGAAGGGATAAATTACAAAGCGGCTCACTGGCAGCGTTGGTATTTTAAAAAGCTTGCTGCACAATTTCTGTGATGTGCAGTAATTTGTAATCCAGGTTTTCTTCGAAGGTCTCTTTAGGTGTGTATTGGGAGCACTGGGGTACGAGGTTAAGACTGGGAGGTTGTTCTTTACATTGTCAATGTTATTACGCCTGATATGACAAAAAGTATGTCAACATCCATTGACAAAACTGAAAGATTTGATCAGATTTCAACAATGATATCAAAATTAGTAGTTTAATTGTGCAAATTTTATTGATGTACTTTCATCAATATATATAGCACTGTTTTTGACTGAAACGTGATCACGATTATTGCCCGGGTCTTCATAATAAACACCACAGCACACCCTTATCTGGTGCTAAACAGTCTAATTGGGGGCACTATCCGCTTCTCTCACCTCTGCACACTGTTCTGGCCCCGACTCTAGATCCTTCTGGGAGCAGAGATGAGCCCCTGAACGAGCGACCTGCCTGGCCCCCAGTGGGCAGATTAAACTGGGATAACAGAGAAGCACTTGGGTCCGTTTACAACACCAAGCCTTCTCTGGCCTCTGGAGGATACAGAGCAACACCAGCCCTGAGACCTTAAGCCCTCGTCCACACGCAAGGAAACTAACTCCCTGATATGATTTATTTAGTGTGTTTACTGTAGTTGCCATTTGCAATCCCTTGAAAACAAATGAACAGTAACATTCTAAAGTTTTCCTATAGGGGTCGCCTCAGCAGATCAACTGTTTCTAGGTCTTGCCTGTTGGTTTTGGCAACTGATGTATTTTCTTACCATCTCCATTTATCTGGGCTTGGAACAAAAAGTAGCAAAAAGTGGGAACACTTTAAAGAGCACAAAGCACAGGAAATGAATGAAGTGGTCAATAGATACACGACAATTAAGTGTAGGGGTGGGTAATATTGACAAAAAAAGAATATAGTGAGACAATAATGTGTCTTTAGACTTATTAGTTGAGGTTTAATTATCCGACAAATTTATAAAGAAAGTGCAGAAACATCACCCCTTATTTGAAAGTTTAGAAGTTTTTGAATCAGCTTTTTTGTAGCATTTCTCACTACAAACGATATACTCAATATTAAACTTGTACATATCTTCAAAACCGCATTTACAATTAAATCTATATATCGATTATTACCTCTAATTAAGTGTATTTAAATGTTAATATTATTAGTCTGCATTCCTAGAAAAAGAAATAGCGCTCGTTCAGCCTTGTGTACTATCATTGCTGCTGTTATTATAACTGTAGAACCCATACAGTAATAAAAAGTGCCTTTAAAGGTTCATGGTCTAAGATGAAAAATCAAAGCATGAAAGAAGAGAAGAAAGGGATGTGAACAATGTGAAAAATGAATCCAAACTCCAAAAGACAGCCCTTAATTTTCATTGTTGTTTTGTTGACTGTTGCCGCACATTAAAACTGAGCAGGCTGACATGACAAGCAAGACTTGTACTTCTCTCGCTATAGTTTTGCTAAAGCACATAATCCATAAAACATAAGGGCTCACTATTGACGTTCATTTTTTCCCTCTTTTCTCCAGCGTCTTGAGTGAAGGGCGTAGCTGGATGTCAGGCCTGTCTGTCGGCCAGATACCACTCTCATTATCCTTGCGCCTCTCGAAAGAGCAGCTAAGGTCACTCTGCAAACCAACAAAATGAGCCATTACAGCATCAGTAGGACGCACAGAGCATTATTAGGTGCTTAATAGTAGGATGGATATAGCAGCAGAATTCAACAAATTGAAAGATCACACTGCTGTAGTATAAAGAAACTTTTCTACAACACAGAAGTATTTTTATGAAACTTATTTTCATTATTTCTCAGCTGTATGCTGAACTGGTAAAGTAACAAGTAACAAGATTTCACTCAGATATTCAAAACCTAGGCTGGTCCGCTCTGTGGTGGAGTGGCCCATGTGCACTCCATGTGAGCACCCCACAGCGTTGCAAGTTTGAGTCCAGCTCTCGACAGTCTGCTGCCCAGTCTCATCACCATTTCACTCTATAATCGTCCTGTCCTGCCATGGGCCAAAAAAGATATTTTCAAACTTTTCTTCAGACATTTGTCATACTACTTTTGCATGTAAAATGCAATGTGAAGTAAAAATCGTAACTAGAATTGTAAGAAATTTCAAAGGTAGAAATAGCAAGGTCATCTCGTCACAATTCCTATCCTAGTCAATCTGGTACTTAAAATATCCAGAATAACACGGCTGGTCTTTAAGTACATCAAGTGTAAACGCTGCTTATAAATTCACACAATGCACAGTTTAAGTGTTGTTATAGATGCTGAGCCTCCTACTCAGAGCCCAGGCACTTTTCTACACCTCTCAGGAAGTATGCACACACACAAAAGACGTCTTTGTTTGGCTATTGCTGCCGTTGTCTTGACACCCACCATCTGCCGCCCCGGCAACTGAGGAGCGCGAAGAGATGAGTTTCTCTCTGGAAACTTGCCCTCCACCTCAGAAAAAAAATACCCCACCCCCACCTTCCATAAAAACACTAGGTTTCAGGCCTCCCTCCCACTGTGGACATTCTGTGATGCTCCACAAGTTGAATCACTGCTCAATAACAAAACACTTTTCACTTATTTGTGACTATATCAAAACACATACAAGCTTTTTAACTGTTTTTATGGCCCCGTGAAGACCCTAGGCTCCTATACAAGCTGTTTATTAAAGTCCTGTGTCAAAGGGATCTGCAAAGGTCCCTACTCAATCTGTAGATGCGGGATATGTCTTTCCAAACAAGCTCTCAAACGTACATAAATATATAAATAAATAAGTAAATAAAGTGTGCTATGCAGATGAGGGTGACAAAGCTTCCATCTCTGCCCGATCTGCGGCGGGCTGGCCATTCATCACTTGCACATGCAAAAGCAAACCTGCTCTGGTCCTTAGCATATTCGCATATTCTAATGAAGGCATGCATGCAAATGAGAACGACCTTTTCCTTTTGGCTGATTTTTTTTTTTTTTCCTTTTTTTACAACTTTACATTAAGAGAAGGAGAGTGGGCAAGAGAAGTGTAATGGCTATTAGAGTGACAGGCTGAGTATGTGACGTTGTGATCTAAACTCAGGGACGCAGTAATTAGGCTAATCTATTACCAGACCGTGCCTGTCAAAGATCTTTATGGCAAAGGACGGACTTGTCACATGCCTTATTTATTAAAAATGGCGAGAGGTTTTTCAGAGGTGGTCAGGTAAAATAGCATAAAAACTGTAAGTAGCAGCATTGTGGGATAGATCGAAAACACGGTGAACTGGCATCTGGGCTCTGCTACTTGCCCTCTGACACACTGCTGCTCCCTAAGCATTAAAAACTAGACACTAATCTATACTAAAACTTGTATGAAAACTAGATGCTCCTTTGAGCAAGCATCAATACAAAAAATAAAATAAAATTATCACAGGACAGAAATGGACTTTTCATTTTTAGAAAGATCTTGAGCTTTATCAGAACTAGTGTAAGACTACATGGTAACATAATAAAATAACTATTATTTTGTGTTGAAAATTACAGTTTTGCCTAATAAAAGATCATTTTTATGATCATTGCGGTATCAAAATTGGTATCAAGCCTATTCCTTCTAAATTGAGTTTGAGATCATCAGACCAGTACAAATCCATGGCCCTGGAAAGCAGGGAATAGTAACTATTCATATTAAAAATAAAGCAAAATGTCTTACTCTTAAAATTATAAATTGCAACTGCAATGTGTGTTACATTTTACCAAATGGTTAGATATCAGTGCAGTTAAAGAATATGTGAACAATTGTACATAGAATTTTGAGACTGAATGGCGAGATATTGTCTCTCATTCACATTTAAAGCACAAACAAAACAGAACCCATCCAACACTAACATGGAATCTGTTTAAATGAACATAGACAGTCACGCCGTAACCAGCTGTGGTGTTTGATTTGACTATTTTAGTCCTCTCCCTATCGCTTTGTCACCAGTGGTCAGAGAAAGGGGAGTGAACAGTAGCCAGTAGTGGCACCTCCCCTGATGTCCACTGGGAGGCCAGAGAGAGAAAGTTATGCCTCCTTTCAGTGACTTTGAACTTTCTCAGATGAGACATAAATATTGAAATATTGAAATGAAAGATGCGGCAGGCGCAATGGGGCTGTGGAGAGGGGTGGTGGTGGATGTAGACGGATGGGGAGGGGGGAGAACAGACAGGAGGCCCACAGAGAGAAGAGACAAGGCCCTCACCCCTCTGCCAGCCTGCATTCTCGCCGCTCGACAGTTATGGATAGGAAACATTACTGCTGCTGGTAATTAAAGCAAAAACTAATACTGTCTCTTGGATGAGGGGGTTTCATAGTGCGCATCCATTTGTCACTGCGGCGCACTTGCCAAGGCCAGATTAAATCACACACATATTTAGTCCTGCTGTGCTCCAACCGCATCTATCCATCTATCTGTCCATCTGTCTATATATCACCAATGCAATCGTAAAATTATAAACAGTTGATTCATTCAGTGGCACTTCACCACTTTGAATGCTAGTATCTGCTTTCAAAAACAGATGTAGGTCATTTTCACAGAAGACTTAGGCAGTAAGTGAGTGAGCGGCAGTGAAAAAGGCCAGTGGCTGGGAGGAGGAGAGGAAGGGTGGGGGGATAGCGTGTCACCCGTTGGAGGAGATCACTGACACCGAGCATGTCACAGACTGACGGAGCCACTCTGCTAGGACCAGGCCCCTCCAGCGCTGTCACAGGAACCAGCCGCTGCAGATACTGACACTACCAGCCCCTGTGACAGGCCAAACATGAGTCGTCACTGCTCCCATCATAGACAGGCCCTGACAGCACACAGACGCACTGAGGGAAGTGAGGGAGATTATACAGGAGAGGGGAAATAAAGATACCGATAGACAAATGGGCAAACGAGTCTACTAAACAGTCCAGTAATGTCAAACTCTCGATTGAGGCCCGATCTCACTTTGGATAGTTCCGTGTAGATACTGTACATGTAAACCATAGACTCGTTTGACCTGACTGGATACACACTCAGTGTTCTTTATAAATCAATCACTAAAATCACACAAAAAACAGAGGTATAGGTACAAAAAATATGAGGGCATTTGACCAAAGCAGACTGGGGGAAGGTGAATGATGCCGTTGGTACAATGGTACAGATGGAAATCTGGTGATTTGAGTGGAAAACAAGGACAGGGAGGGTTAATGTCAAAAGGAGAAAGGGCACCAAACAGAAAAAAAAGGAAACACAAGACTGGAAGTGTAGGACCAGAAGAGAGTGCTGCGGCCAGACTGATCGCTGTTGATCTTCACGATAAGCGCTCCCGACAACTTGTGACCAAAGTGGCGCTCCGACACTAATCGGCCGTGAAGGCTGACCCGCAGCGAGGCAGCACAGTTCACATCGCATAGGCCCAGCACCAGCGCTCCGACGAGATGGACCCCGACAGGAGACATCCAGGCATCAAAACTCCCTGAGAATCTGCGACATAGCTTCAGTGCACAGTGAGGAGAACATAAGAGAGAGGGGAAAAACAGGGCAGCGATACTCGGTGCTCTTGGCAGTGGCGGCAGAGACTTATCTGAGTAAAGATGAACAGAAGGACACAGGCAAAGGAGACTGGGCAGAGAGGAAGTGTCTGGGGGAAGGGACAGGGACAAAACATATGAGCAGAGTAGACAAGAAAAAAAAAGATCAATTTTATTGACGGTCATCTGTAAGCTGGACAGAGACAAACTGGTCACTAACCTTGAACTGTGTAATCCTACTTTTGAGACGTACAGAGTGAGGAAAGACTAACTAAGTCTGCAGAGGAATAAAGAACAAAAGTCCAGCATAGACACAAGTGAGAGGGTCCAGTCTGACCATTTTTGTGCGTTGGTATTTTAGACCAATATAATAAACGTTATTGAATACATTTGTGATCCCCTTCTCTGGTGTCCGCTGCCTTTCATTTAATGGCCCAAAGTTCTCCAGTCTCGTAGTTTAGTTAATATGTTTACATTATCTTGTCACTTGTCATCGACAGTTCAAACCATTATCACAGGGGCAAAGTAGCAACGCATTTGCTCCGTATTAGACCTGCACGTGGGCGCACTGGCCGTTCGGCACCCACAGTATCTATTCAAAAAGTTGCCCTGTCATGCACGCTTATAGAAGGAGGTGCACCTGCGTTTACATCTGCTCCAGTGTAGCATCTGCGCTTATAGAAGGAGATGCTGTGTGGCAGAGAAGGAGGTGCCGGTGACTAAGTGCTGATGTGAACTTTATTTTTTACAAACAGACACAACAATTCTGTGACACAGGTCCAATTCTCAGACACATTTTGCAATTCAATCCCTGAAGACCTCTGACTGGTTGGGCCTGGCACAAAAGTAGGCATTTGAATACTAGCAATGTGCCACAGGGTTTGAGAAATTGTGATACATTTCACTACATTTGTTGCTTGTTGTTTAAATGAAATGTGTTTATGTAATACAGATAAAGTATTCACAGTTGTGGTAATTGAAATAAGTGCGGTCTAAGAAAAATTTTTAATAATGTATCTGTTTGTTTAAAATGATTGTTTTATTTTTTAAAAGCATTATGAGCTATGTATCGTGTCAAATTATGAGGAACCCTGTGACTCCCTGCCCTTGATCAGTAACAGGCATTAAGTCAGACCCTGCTGTAAATGCATCTTAAAAAAAAAAAAAAAAAAAAACGATACCAAAGACTGCTATATTCTGACCTACAAGCCTCAATAGCCACAAGAAGGAACATGAATCATTATTCTAATAAAAAAAAATAAAATCAGTTTTTAATACCCATCAAAACGCCACATGCCGCTATTAAACTGTTACAGTTACAATCATATCTGGCAATACATATCATAAGTGGCATTCTCTGCTCCAGGGAAATTAATACTAAGGTGCATATGGTGGACTTCCAACTACTCAGTGGATATCCAATTGTGCTTTTACTTAAAATACTTGTTTTGGGGGGATGGTATTGAATTTTAACTGACACACACATGACTGAGGCACTAAAGATCCTTTCTTCTCTCCTTCTGACAAAATGCCAATAGTCTTAATAATGGCATTCAACCTAATCACCAACACAGGAATACAGCTGTCAGTCTCAGAAATTCTCACAGCCAGCCACACAAACACACACTCAGTTATACATATATCAGAGACAGAGGCACGGCTTCTAGAAATATTCCCATATTGATCTGTTGTGGGAAGATGCTATCTCTTTACATAAGGAGCAGACCACTGGAGCCAGAGCGTACCGCCGCACACTCATGTTCAAATACATGAGTAGTATTACTACAAACACATGACACACTGAGGCCGAGTGAAAACTATCATTTACAAAAACACAAACATAGGCCACAAACCACACACACTTAATAAATGGCATTAATATCAGCAGAAATAAAGCTACCCAACAGTATAGTCTCAAGACACAAATAGAATTCTGTGCAAGACAGCCAAAACACTTTATTTATCTATTTATTTATCTATTGCAACAGTTAATTTCTGGTTAAAATCACGCACAAAGTTTACACAAACATTTTAGGTTCTGCCTTAACGAAAACATAAAAGTTACATTTATTGCAATGTTTTAAGAAATATGCTTGTACTGTGTGCCTGTAAAAGTCCCAAAAGGACTGACGTTGTACAGCATGGTGCACGCCATTAGTTGTGACGGCTCAAGCTTATACCGTTTCTGTGCTTACAGTATATCGCAAATAGGACCATCACTTTTCATTACCTGCTGTTTCCCGCTGAGCTTCACTCTATCATTGCCACAGCATGCTAATGTAAAGCCGAATACTGTCATGTAAATTAAACTGTTTTGTTTGCCTCCCTCCTTCGGCTGATTGTCAGAGCCACTTGCCAGGAGCAGCAGGTGTGTTTGTTTGTTTGTGTGGGAGTGCAGCGGTGTGTGTAGCTGCTCCCTGCACACGAGCCACTGTGCGCGGCAACAAGTGAGCCTGCCGCCTGTGTGCACGAGCAGTGTAATCTGAAACTAAAACGATACGCCGCGTAAACCTCTCACTCAGCCAGATGTGCTCCTGACCCGAGCTCAGCCACTGAAATGCAAAGTCGGGTGCCTACTTTGGCGCTTTCCCCTGGAGTGGCTACAACCAACTGTCACAAACAATGGGAGAATATGCATATCGTGGGCTAGAGTTTGCTACAACATGGTCTTAATGTAAATCATATTTCACAGGTTTCCCAGAGACAAGCTAGTCAGCCACCCAAGCAGTCACCCAGTCAGGCACCCAGCCACAGTAGCGCTCCTCTGTTTTTGCTAGGCAAGTGCCACTGGGTAATTGACAGTGCACGGAGAAGGAAAAAAAACTGTTTATAACACAATCTTAAAATATGGGAACTCAAGTGTTCATTTGCAGACACAGTAAAATATCAAATGGCACTAGAGAGAGCTAAGGAGCCTGCATGATTCCTCATTAGGCGACAGACGACAATGACTCTTCTTTAATTAGACAAAGGGTTTGTGAGTGTCAACTGACATGCGTTAACTAGACAAACAATTCTTCAACATCTGCAGAGAGAGACGTAGGAAGCTGCACTTCCCTCAAATCAGGCTGGCAGCTTTGAAAAGGAATCTACTTCTGCTGCGAGGGCAGTGTGTTAACTAGAGGTATTTTTACACAGTTCAAGGAGTTATTTTACAGCATTTGCAGGATTTTTACTCCGAAGCGCACTAGATTCTTATAGACAGGCCGTTTTTTCACTTGTTTTATACACAAAACATACTTCTTGACTTAACATTTTGCAAATGTTAAATTCTTGAAATAATATTGACAAGCACATCTAGCAGTTAGCAGTCCCAGTAGAAATGTCCAGCAACAAAAGCCTTCATCTGTCATAGGGCATTATTCATCACTCCCCCATTCCCTGTTTGGTTTCTCAGACCCCAAAACAAAATAACAGCGCGCTATAGCAACGTCAGTGTGATCGTGCGACAGAAGTGAGGTAATGTAAACACAGAACAACTTCAAGTCAGTTAAGCCTGCGTGATGAGAAGACCACGTGTGTCAGAGTAGATCGGTCAGTTCTCCTCTAAAGCAGAGCAGATGGCAACAGGGCAGGAAACGAGAAAAGGACACCTCAAACCAGGATGTGAAAAACAACAGTATTTTAACTAAATATATTTTAATGTGTGCAATGGCCAGAAATTATGAGAAGCTTTCAGCTCATAGACACTTATGAATGGCAGGCATTACACAGGCATTGTTTCTTTTTACTTGTGGCAATAAACTAGAGATGCTCCACAGTTTCTTAAACCTTTGACAACTAAAGGCTCCCCCCCCTCATTTTAAACTTAGTAGTGGTTCAAACTTATTCCTCACTTTTTTTACAGCATTCCAAGCATTCTTCTGTACCGTAATGAGTTTACAAGTGCATCATCTTTCAGAAGCTAGAGTCGAGTTTGGACCTCACACCACTGCTAACAACAGCTAGCACGCTAAAAGCCTGCTCGTTTATCGTTACTTCATGGGCAGAATACTTTGAAAATATAATTAGTTTAGCAAAATATAGGCAGCTGCAGGTAAATCAGAAGCTGCAAGTCTTCCAGAAGCTAAGTATTCTGAATCATAGCTTACATTCAAAAACAATATTACATTTACAAAAAAATATATTTATACAATGAATGCTAGCCAATATGTGTCCACTACTGCTTAATAAAACATAAGAATCCTATTTTTGTGGTATTTGTTTTAGTTGTGGTTGAACTCCCTTGACGTTCCAAAGCCTTGGGACAAAGAACATATGATCTGTGAGTTTCATTGACCCAGGGGCTCCGTATGGTTCTCTGCACAATCCCACAAACGCCTGGCTGCGTGTCCCTCACCATGGGCTGGCTTTAATGACTAACGATGAAGGGGGACCACAAACAACTCTCCTTTGTGGGTATCTTGTTCATTTAAAGGGCAACTCGGCGACTGGCCTGCAAACCACAGCACCAGTGAGGGACCAGAGAAAAAACAACTTAGACGGATCAACAATGACAGGAAACCAAGCGAGGTGTGTTATCTGATACAAGCAGGGAAATGGGCATGCAAAAGAAAAGATCACAATGTTAAGAGCACCTGTATTTTTGTTTGCCTTCATGGATATTGGTCAACGAGTAAAAACTTCATGTGAGCAGTGCAGTGAAGCCCAGTCGGTCAGTCAAGGATGCCTGGGTGCACTGTGGACATGTGGAAGTAGGAGGAAAACAAAACAGGGAGGATGCGATTACGATCACCATTTTTCTCTTTGGTTCAGACGGACACACCAACCTGCAATCACAAACTCCCCACATCCTGAGACTCTTCGCCCTCCTCTTCTTTCCTCCTCCATCTCTCTTATTCTAATCTCAAGCTAATCTTTTCTCATTCTTACCTCCCCAAACCAAGCCATATTTCACCAGCCATATCTTTACATTTTCTATTATCCACAACTGAAAAATGTGACCACTGGAAGCACTGTTATGAAATAAAATATGAATCATCTTAGATAAAGATACAGGGTTGATATTATTTATTTATTTGGTGCTTCCTTGCTCTTTCCGCCTAACCATTGCTTGTGGCCCGTGAGAAATAGGTTACTCATTTCCAAGACACTGACATCTCTGTCAAGAGTGCAACTAATTTTTCTATATTTTCCACTAAAATAAGGTTTAAATAAGCTCAGGGTCTGCAGGCCAGCTAGTGTCAGATCAGATGGAGTTGAATGCAATACAGTGGGCACACATACACACACATAGCTTGTATCTACAACAGTGCCAGATATATATAATAGAGAGAGAAATAGGAAATATGAAGCCTTCAACAGCAGAGCAGTGCCGTTACGTATGAGGGGAGATCCCATCGGTCCACTTTGTATTTAGTATTTCTCGTGAGTAATCTTTTGTCATTTTATCACCAGAAATGAAATAATGGGGCAATCCTCTAATGAAAAATGAGGCCATTGCAGTGGCACAGGAAGGAGCGAGAGACAAAGAGGAACGAACAGTTTGGACTTACTGCTTCAAGGAGCACTTCTATTCACTACCAAAACTGTTGGGTGGAAATTCTTAATAAGGCTCAATTAAATATTGAAACAGCTATTTTACAACTATACTGGGATAATATTTTCCAACAATGTCAGACTGCATCGGCTTTTAAATCTAATACAATGATTTAAGCTTTAAAGTATATTAGACAACTATTACAATGTGAGAGTAAAAACAAATGTTACTTTGTTCTTTTTGTTTTGGACGATAAATAAATAATCAAGTTAATGCAATATTTAAATCATACATTCAATATAGCAACCAATACTTTTATTTGTTTGATAATGAACAGCCACATGTCTAAACATTATCTGTAAATCTTCTGTTTCCTCCTGCAGTATGTGCGCGGCTGTTTCTCATCTGTGGATTCCAAAACATACAAAGCTACAATGAGCTTTTTGCAGCAACTGGTCTGTGTTAGCCATTCAAATCTGATTATTTTTGGCTTTCAAGTGGTAATTTTTATGTTGTCGTTTTGTTGTCAATCTATGTGCTTCCTGCAAACGGAGAATACCAATCTGCTACCATGTTAGAAGCGATCAATTAACTGTCAAAATATGAAAACACAAACCAGTTGTCAGCAAAAGTACTTATCATCACTGGATGTTTAGCATGCATAAATGTTTTCATAACCAATATGGCTACTCTTTAAAAGACACTCATTCTCTAGCTTCGTGGGCTAAAAGTTATTTATTCCCTTGCAGCAAGACGATAGAGAAAATCCCCCCTGCACACCAAATCAGCAACACTTTTATCTTCTCAATTTGAGTGTATATGTAAGCGCCCTGTGTGTCGCAATGCGTGCGGCCTCTGTAGAAAGCGCGTGTGACAGTCAGTCTAGCCTTCTATGCATCTGTGTTTAATTAAAAGCAGAGTTTAGGCATCCCAAGTTGCCGTCATAGCTTGTACGCGCACACCCAAACACAAATATGCACACAGACTGAGCCGGCAAAGGAGGGAGGCTGGCCCTAATGTGCATAATTAACTTAACCCCCATCACTTGACTTTAAAAGGGCTGTTTGGAGGGCTGAGCCAGGCAAATGGAGGCTGGGAAAGTGGCCCTTTATGTCTAAAATATTCATTACTGCAATTCAGAGTATTTTCGAGCATCCACTGATTTTTGTTTTTTCGCTTTCTGTGGACAGATTGTTGCTAAGCACCTCGGAAGAGACAGGAGAGGCCAGTGGGAAACTGGATGGGTACTCACTCAATAACAAACATAAAGTATGTGAAATCATAACATTTGGAAGGCACTGTACCATTGTGAATACCATAACCAGTACTAAGGGTTGAGCTGTGCAGTTTTTTGGTTTTATTAAATTGGTCCTTTTTTGTTGTGCTATCATTAGTACCATAAAAAGAACCTTATTGGACTCAGACATTTCAGATATTCATCAGTAACAAGTCATTACCAGAAAAATTCCAGGCAACAAGTAGAAGCTGTCATGAGCAGGTCCAACCGACCAAGAGCAAGGTAGGAAGAGGAAAGCCGGGCCAACAAAGTCTCTGCCTCCAGCCCACTCCTTTTGTACTCCTCCTGCACTCCTCTACCGCCTTGCCCCGCTGCGCTGCTGCTGTCTGCAACCAGCCACACACTTCACCTCCCATCAGGGTCAGGGAGACGCAGAAAAGGTCATTTAGCCAAAAGCTGATTGGCTGGGACGGCTATGGTCAGCGCCCACCTGCCAGGGTCTCCTGATGCACCTGAAGTGACACACATTGCTCAGAGCATCCACTGCACAACAGGCCAGGAAGGTAAAACAAAGGCCGCACAGTCAATCAAGAAGAGATTGTCCTAAATATAACATTTGCACGTTTTAATAACTTTGTTGTTGTTAATAATTAGGGGTGTAACAACGCATTGTGCCACAAACATTCATGAGCACAATGCAAAATTCAAAGCTGCACGCTTAACTTAAAATGGCAACGCAGCCATGTGATAATCCATTTAGTGCACCACATATCTGTGTTAATGTCAGACAGTCAAATGTGGGCATCAAATTATTTATCTCCTGTCATATGTGCATGGAACCTGTTCGACACTGCTTTGACGACACACAGTGTAAGAAACTATTTCTCCATGATACAAACTTTCACCTCTGTGGGTGAGAGGCAAGCTGAGAGCGAAAGGCAGAGGCGTAGTTACGACACACACACACACACACACACACAATGCACGGGTACAGAGCGTGTGCGTAGCAGATGGTGGTCAACAACGTGTAAGCGTTTCAAACACATAAATCTGGCAAAACATTTCACCAAACTACTCCTCTCACCAAAAATGCAGAAAACTTATTTATTCAGTAAAAAGCTCATAAATGGAATATGATAAGCATAGGCCTTATGCATCATGCAGTTAACATATTACCATGATGTTGTAAATGAAAGACAAAATCAATTGTTTGTCAGGTTTTTCTCCAAAGTGTGAACTTATACAAATAACATACTATACCATATTTTACTCATCGTGGCCTTGGCCTTGTGATAAAATGAATGGCAGGTTTGTGCAGGACTTCTGCATTTCATTGCAAGTCATTGTTGTAAATTGTTGCTTTTTTTGTGAGCTTATCTTTTGTGGGGAATGCCACTAACATAAAACCCGGACACCCAAGTCGAATTGCAGGCAATATTTTATCCCCAAAAATTATAGATTTTTTAATATTTTTAGATCGTTAAAGAAGACATGCTTTCGAGGGTATTCAATTTAGTATTAAAATATAACTGCAGATAATTATTTAACTTTTTATTTAATTTTGTAAAACACAATATTGATCCACAAGGGCTTAATAATAGAAACAGGTCCTGCAGCACTGCAGAATTGTATGACATTACACAGTAGCTAACAGCAGATATTAATTTGTGTGTTTATATTGTTGAAAAAGTAAATATATCTTAAGGAGTTTGACAGACCTTATGTGAGAATGAGGCTGAGGGAACATTGCCGTTATATTATGGAATAACTGGTAAAAAAGCTTTTTTATAGTTTTTATAGAAAATAGTGATAGAAAAAAAAAAAGATTACCGGAAAAATTGGAATGCTGGTAGATAATACTTGGGATATTTCTGTCCAGTATTATGTAGTTTATTTGTTGATAAATTGTCCACTAATGTACTACAATGTGACAAATATCCAGCAACGTGCATGAGGGTAGGAGAGGTAGGCACAATTGTTGGCCTCTGACCAAACCTGGTCAAATAACAAATATTTATCTTGTTTTGTGCTTGGATGTAGAGCACTTTTTGTTTTGACCAAACAACAAATATTCAATTCAATTAAATAAAATAAAAAAACGCTATTAGATATTGTTTAATGTAATTTCACTCAAGTCTCAAATGCCGGACGATACTTCCATCAAAATATAACTCTGAGTAAGCCATTGATGAGAGAGCACTGTTATATCATTGTTACAAATTCATAAAAGTCAATAATATATCTCTTTTAATGCAACAAACGCTACATAAAATGCATGTCTTATATGGTAACCTAAAACATTTTTTAAGTTAATTCCAAGTGCTACAGAGTAAGATGGCTTTTACCATTTTACTTAAAAGCATTACATTGAAAGCAAGGTCACTGGAATGGAATGGATAGATTTTATAAATTAAGAGCAGGGAATGTGTTTTCAAAATGGGCCAGTTGCTAATTATCCAGTAATAGTAGTATGTCTGCGTGTGGTTATTTTATGGGTAATTAGCTGAGATAAGAAACTAATAAACACAGTACCTCAACACCGGGTCCTATTACATTACAGTCTACAAATGTGTCTAGGAACAAAACAAGTGAATTGAAAAACAACATGCTGGAGTAAATCACCAGCACAGACAGAGCAGGGCTGTACAAAGTGCAAAGGGCCAAACTGCAGGGCTGCATATGCACGTGTGTGTGAGCCCGGAGGCTGGACTCTTCATGTGGCTGCAGCAGATCAAAGGAGATGCATCATTTTGGGCACGTGCACTCCAACTCGCCCCTGCCATCCCCCGCCCCGCCATAACACAACACAATAACCAACAGATCTGCGGTCGTCAGTGGCTGATGTGGACAGACACCAGCAGGAAATGGATTTGGAAACCTCCTCCAGCGTTCTGTCACATTTATTTGCACTTGGGTTCTGACAAACAAGTCGCATCAATGTAGTGCACTGACCACCACCCGGAGAGAGAGTGTTTTCTTCCTGTTCCTCTCCCTCACTAATGTTTGACTGGTGCCGGAAATGTGGGTGGAGCTGAATGTTGTTATTGCTGTTGTGCCCTTGAGCACATGTCAACTTGAACAAATTAATGTCCAGCCAAGTAAAACCTGAGGATTTATTTGAAAAAGTGGGTGGGCTGAAGAAGGCCCATTCCGAGCCAAACTCCTGTTCATGGTTTGCAAACCATTTCATCACAGATGGTCATTCATAAATATTTGACTTAAGTCCTATGATAGTTAACTGTTACTTCAAGCATCATCCTCTGGCTTTACACAGTGATGCTTTTGTGTGTTTGGAACAAAATCCAATGCAGTGAGCAAAGTTGTAAAGAGCGGTACATAAGTGAGACTAAACAGCCACTGCACAAACGGCTGTATCAACACAGACGGCACGCAAATTCAGGATTACAGAGCACCGTGCATCTTCATCTAAAAGCCACAAACCACTCTTATGAAGACAGTGAGGTGAATCTAAGCAGGAGAAGAGATGGTTAAAAAAAGAGAATCCTTCTCTAAACAGAAATAGAGGTTTAAAGTTCACTTTACCGGGAACGCACAACAGCACTTTGAAGCCATGGGTAGGTATCAGCCTTTCAGCCATTCAGATGTTAATCATGTAATCATCAGTGATGAGAGAGCTGCAGCCAGACAACACTTGGATCTCTATGGCCCATTACAGGGCTGTTAGGGTAATAAAGAAGATTCATTTAAGGGGAAATTTAAAACAGTGCAATCAAATAGATAAACAGGACAGGCTTTTATTAAGAGGTTCCGCCCGGTGGGCAGGGCTTATGTAGCTCAGAGTAGGATAAATATGTGAGTCGCAACGTCTTGTTTTTCAAAAAACAGTGTCCTGATGAATACAACTGAAGCTTTTCCTACAATGGAACACTCCTGGACAAATGAAGGATTACGCTGACTTGTTTGGAACAAAACATATTTTAGTGGCAGTTCTTTACAAAGTGCAGCAGTCCAAAAGCCCCTCCCACCACACAAATCATCATCTCCATACCACTCCTCTGCCACTGTAAAGCAATGCTAATATTTGCCCGGCTCACTTCTAATACATATCAGCATCAGGAGTGTGTTTTCCCTGTGCCGTTACAAGCCAGAAAAAATATTTGCTTCTCTCTGCACTCCCCCACTTCTTCTAAATACTGACACAGAGTTTCTCCAGACATACACACTGATAGATAAATGGTGAGTGGATTTGCTTAACAAATTGTTAAGCCAACTAAAACGACAAGACTTGTGTGGTAAAGATACATGTAAATGGTCGGTGGGAAGAAAATGATTTTCGGTGATAGCCAACTATTAGGCTGGTGCTCTCCAGCATAGACATTATTAGAAGGGAACCAAACACGACAGCAGAATCACATAAATGTGCAACAAAGTAGACATTCCTACATGGCATCATGTGTGCTTTAAAACGTGATGCTTAGCTTCTCATTTTCCTTTGCTCCACAAAGTCTTGATGTTTCATGAGCCAAAGACCCGTTGAGGTATGTCTTCAAAGCAAACATTACAGTGTCATCACACCACTTCAGAACTCTCCTCATACTGAATATTAAAGCCAGAAGAGCTGTCAAAAGCCTATAGTAATCAAATTCAAACTGAACTGAAAATTGTTTCCTACTCTCCACCCATAACAGCTCTGATTGAGAGCAATAGCAAACCCTCCGCAAAAGAATTCACCTCTGAAACTGTGAGAAAGGAGAGGGGCATAAGGAGGAGAAGAAGAGAAAGAAAGGAGAAAGAAAAAAGTCAGGCTCTAATTAGGAGTAATTACAGCCTTTTCATTTCCAACATGATGAAATCATTTGATTCTTTTTAAAGACGGGGGTCTGGTTTGCCTCAGCGCAGACAAAGCGCCCCTACGTCGAGAGTTGAGAGCTGTAGCAGGACAATGGCGGTCCTTCTGAGAGCTCCGCGTCACAGCGGCCCATAAATCATGCCAAAGGTAGTTTTCAGACACAGTTATTTGACTGTGCCTCGCTGATGGCCGCCATACAGGGGTGACCCACATTAGTGAGATAAAATAAATATGGGCAATGGCAAAGTGGAGATGGAGGAGAAGTGACATGCTAGAAGGAGAAGGGGGACATACGTCACCACAAAACACTTTGGCTTGTGACATTACAGTGCAGAGCATCGATTAAGCACCATGTTGTTTCAATTCACCCTGCACCAATAAAGTAAGTAACATTTTTATTTTGTTTCATCCTGGAACAACTACTCTTAAAACGATGGAAATAATCAAAAAGTCTTTGTTGAACAGAGGAAGGTCTGAGATATGTGGCTGTTTGAAAATGATGATGATGATGGAGTAAGCAGGAAAGCGTTTCATCAGCAATAAGAGCTAAAAACAGGGAGGCTGCCATTAGTGAAGAATAGAGGAGAATGAGAGGAGAGGAAGGAGGATGCCGGGGCATAATTACAAGTAAAACACAGAGACATTTGCATAAGGAGTACGGGCTTGGAGTTTCTCGCTCTCTGAGGCATCCTCCCAGAGCAGCTCCCATTGGAAGAGTTAAGGTAAGAAACAACTCCAGCGAACTTGGACTCCTTTTCATCTTACTAAGGACACAGCACATTTAGAGCTTTCACGGCTTAAAAGGGCTCCTTAATCAACACCAACTCTTTCATGTGTTCAGCAATAAAGATAAAAATAAATCTTGTTTCCAAAGGCTAAACTGAGAATATCATGAGAATATCTTGACTTCACTTGGCAATGTTGACTTGAAATATATTTTTAAGTTTGTTTAGGATAATTTATAATTACAAACAATGATGTTGTGCTTGGGGAACAAGCTATTACTGATTACTTAATGAACAGCCACAGGACAATAATTGCTCAAGGTGAGGGAAATATGGATGTGTTAATGATAAACCAAACATACAATATTTAGAGAATGTTCCAGAGATGGTGAAATCACACATTATAAGCAAAGTCATATTATGGCCTCATCTTGCAATGGTTAAGACTAGACATTCAAAGCCTCTTGAATCTTAAATTCTGAAGTTAAAAATCCAAAAGCCTGGTCTCCGTGGAACAGATAAAATGCAATCAAGAATGACATTTACTTTTATTGATTTCTTTATAGTGAGTCCAAAATGCCTCCAAATATATAAGATACAACAAAACTTGTACATTATTACCATAGAGGCTGTATCAAAAGAAAAGAGCATTCCTGTGCGCTGTAGAGCAGACTAAAGTGCACCCAGAGGGAAGCAGACTGACAGGAGCATTTGGAGGCTGACTGAGCACAGGCAGCGAGGCCAAGTGAGGAAGTCGTACACCACCATCCCTGCTCTGCATCAGCACCACCAGCTTGGAGCAATCTCCTCCAGCTCCAGCTGTCAATCACACTCTCGGGGCCTCTCTCAGGAACCAAGGCTGGAGCCGGAGGGTATCACACTCCTGGAGGCCTGTGTCCACCACTGGAGAAGCACAGAGACTCCGAACAGTGTGGCTATTAGCTCACTGTGCTAATAGCTGTCCGGATGTCAGCTTCAAACATCATATGTAGTTTTTTTTACAGCCACAGTTTTCCAAGCTGTTTCATTTGCTTGTGTTAATGTTATGCATGAAGGATGTGCAGATGTGATATTCTGTCACCACATGTTTGCCCTCCCAGCCCTTTTGCCACATTCTCTGCAGGTGCTAGTCAAAACCTTGAATCATGTGATAGAAAGTGCTCTATGAAAAGTGATTTTGCCTACGAGATGATGTTTGATTTTTGTCAAGGCACTATGCCCCTTTCTACAAGCTTCACATTTAGTTCCCTGAATGTGTGCTGGTATGTCTGTGTGGATCTGTGTCCGATTTCAAGAGAACCGGAAAATAAAAGCAACAGAGATGATGGAGGTCAGAGCCCTCTTTCATGCTTACAATCATAACGGAGGCCCCATTGGGCGTGTAAAGCCAAGCTGAGCATCTGTCTGTCTCTTCTCTCTCTTCCAAACGGTGCACACACACACACATTTCACTAGATATAGACATAACTACCCGGGCAGGCAGACCTCCCTTCCTTCCTTGCCTCTGCGTCCACCTGGCCGTTTGATGATGCCTCACTCGCTCATGACAACGCATCGATTTTACTTCGAGACAGCGTGTAAGCCGTCCGCCTGGAGGAATCCATTAGGGCCAAACAGTTCTCATCCTCCACTTGAGTGACAGCCGTGACAGCCCCCCACCCCCAATTGGCTCATTGCAGACTGACAGCTCTGCACTCAAGACGGGCCTTTTTCACAGCACCTCTAATAGTTTAAAACGCTTACCATTACCGGGCGGGCACAGACACACAGGGGCCACGCAGCAATGGACGGCTGCTAAGGGTAAGGTGTTTTGGCAGGCCGCCTGAAGTGAGTGCCACACCTTCTGTTTTATGGGAGCTCACAACCAAAGTGTCCATTCCCTATCATTTACTAACTGCAGCTTTCTGGTCAGAACAGAAATCCTTGATTTTCCGGTCAACCTGAACTTGTTCCATAAAAATAAATGATGGACAAAAACACTATTATTCAGACTCCCCTGTTCCATGACAGTTGAAATACTGACATGTTTACTTGCAATATTACAGGTGAAAACTATTGTATCAACTTATTGAGTCCCATCAACTTTTAGCAGCAAAAACTCATAGATGAGTACATTAAACTGAACGCAACTATTACAAACATCCCAGTCTCAGAATATTTGTATTGAAACTAAAGAAGCAAAAAAGTGGCATACTTTGGTATATTTCCATTTAACCGTAGAGAACGCATGTTCTCCATCTCAGCAACTACTCAGGAAGAAAAAGCATGACCTCACATAAAAATGACCCTGAGAGGAAATTCAAGTGTCAGACACAGAGAGAAATATGCCCGAAAAGAGTGGAAACAGGAGGGGGAACACTGAACAAGTACTCTATGATTAATTAGCTAATAATTAAGTCACAGGGTAATATGCATTTTTCAATTAATTAAACCTTGCCTTGCACCATAAATCAAGCGAAACTGTCATTGTTTCATAATTTAAATATATACATTTCTAAGCAATAATACTGTTGATTGCTTAACTGCAGGGCACATCAGGGAGGAGAGCCATGACACGTGTGTGGCAGACATCGACTCAGTCCAGTGCCCCAAAACCTTTGACGGGCCCAGAGTCTGAAAAAGCCAAGGAGCTGGAGGCCGTGAGCAGTCAGTCTCCACATCACACCACCCACTTCTGCAAGAGTGGTATGGAAATATTTATGCAGCACTTGGAGTCAAGTCAGTGTGCCCGTTTTATAAAGGATATTTATTTCTGCTTTACAGATACAGTTTATCATAAAGTGACAGTCAATCATGAAAACACTAGGCCTATTCAAGCAAAGTGACATAATATCTCTGTTTGCTTTCATAGCTCACAAAGGAAATTCATTACCTCACATTTGCAAATGCACAAACCAATAGATGCAATCATTATCCAAAATATATAGTTTGTCATCGATGCCAAATGATGGTATATTTTTCTTCCCAATGGTTCAGGCGTTAATTTGCTGAAACATGATGTTGTAAAATGACAAAAACAAAGACACACACACATGCATATAAATTTGCCGAGCAGTGTGACACCCAGACGTATAATGAACAATATGAACTACTGCCATCATTATCCAACACAATGTATTTGTTATCACCGCTCCCATAATGAAGTGTCTGTTTGATGGCTGCAACAAAGTCCTATTGCTCAATTGCTTATCATAAAATGACATCGATATATATCCACGTGAACACACAAGCAACCTTATGCTAATAAATGCAACTGAATATGGAAACTTACAATTTTGGTGCAATTAATCATAAGAATGGCTGGAGTGAACAGACCCAACCACAACACAGTATTTTTCTAGCTCTCAATAGGCCTTTTGTCTAAGTTTTTATGCTGATTAATTATTTTGAAACAATGGAATCTTATTAGAGAAAAAAAATTGGAGATATAAACAAATCTATCAAAGTTCAATAAAAAAATACATATACAATAACAATAATAATAATAATAACAATAATAATAATAATAATAATAAAGTCAAGCAATGTCTACAAGTTGCTACTGAATCTTCACTTTTCTCAGCGTCTACGTTTTTTGAAAGAACTTGGTCTTGTCATAACCACCGTGCCCTTGGCTAGCATACTAATTTGGCCTTGGGTTGGAATAAATTACCGCTCAGATTAGCAGGAAGGATGAAGAGGAGGTTTTATTTTTAGAAATTAGAATATTTGTTACATTATTAAAAAGGGGAACATCCTTTGATTCCTTTCGTCGTCTTAAAAAAAGTCAAAATTGCCCCATCTTCCAACAGAAATAGTCCCCAAACTGCCTACCTGTGTATAAACTTGAGTCTTCAGTGGACATGAATGTGGCTTCAGGACATAAAAGCAGCTTCCCTTTTGCGGTCCCTGTTCTGCACGAGACACACACTTCAGATTCACTGCTACAGCACATTTCTGTCACCAATGAAGTAAACGCAGCTTTAATAATCAATCAAACATTTTACTGTAGCCACTAAAAATCACTCAGTTTAAGGGTTAATTGATGTACATTATATAGAATATAGAATGTCCCTAAATAACAACATGTTTAAAATGGGGGGACAACTATGCGGAAGATGAGAACAAGACGGTTTTAAACTAGAAAAGTAATAAACAGTGTATTATCTTATTTTGAGTTGAGAAATAGTTACATTAAATATCATAACATAATTGCTAGTATATTGCAATAAATCTTCAATAGACAAATGATCAGGTCATACACAGCAAAAGTCTTTGGGATTTGACATCATACATCGTAAGTACCAGCTCTATGTGCATCACCGCAAAGTTATTCAAATGGAAAGAGAAAACTTCACTTAAACTAATGCTGTTTTCTCAAATGATTTTATGACAAGGGAGGCAAGAGGCCATAACAGAATTAGTCCACTGTGCCTGAATCCACTTACCTGAAAATTGACCACCCACTGATTCCATTTTAATCACAACAGACCCTTTTAATTATTCCCGTAATTAGTAAAATATATGTGCCTTCACTTCTTATCGATCATATTGTCTGTACAGTTAGTGATGCAGAGGTCTGAGTATTGACTAACACCCCTTTTGCCACACACACACACACACACACACACACACAAATCCCATAGCCCTTTACCCACCCTCTGAGGGCTTTGATATCTCTCCGCGCAACACACTGCCTGCGGGGTGACATAGTGTGTGTGTGTGTGTGTGTGTGTGTGCGTGCGTGTGCGTGTGTGTGATTGGTGAGGCTGATGCAATGCTGTTTAGCCTGATGGGCCCTGAAGAGGACAGTTGACCAACAGAGCAGAAGAATCCGTGCAGAAGAATAAGTCTTGCGTCCCTCCGTCACGTCAGAAGGCATTGGGCGGCAGCAAGACACCCGCTCTTAAGTGTTGTGACGCCTAATTACCACCAGCACCCGGCAGCACCCGCGGCACTGCTCGGACCCGCCACGTCCCTTTGTAGTTTCAGACGCACACAGGGGTAAGGAAAGGGGAGGGGAGGGGGGCGCTGCGTGATGCCAAAAGGGCTGCGTGGTGGGAATGTCGGAAGGTGCGCTAAAAAAGAAAAAGAACATGCGACGTGGGTTTGAAGTTTAGATTTTACCTTTGTCAGGAGTCACTTTCCTGGCACTTGACTGTTCTTTTCTCAGGGATTAAAATCTAGCAATTAGAGGTGAGCGATAAGGCAAAAATGAATATCTCGATTTTCCCGATAACATTCATATGATATAATGTCAATCCAACAGAAATGTGTTAAATAATCTTTAAACATATTAGCTGAGGTTTAATTATCAATTAAATGTGAAATGTCAGTATAATTAATAACTTACTTGAAAGTTTACACTATAACTTTTTGTCATTTACATTTTTTTACTATCAACGATATACTCGTGATTATTCATGTCACAATACAATCGTAAGAAAAAAATAGATCAAAATGTAAATAACTTTATTATCTGGCTGTTTTGACATTCAGTCTGATTTCGAAAGGCTGGTTACAGACGTAACATGTTGGACAATGAGAATGAAAAAAAGTTCAAGATTTCACTGTTGTTTGGTCATGGTCTCAGTGATGGTGAATAATTGTTAAATAGTTTTTTCTCACAATACACTAAAATCTGATATCGTTACTTGATATTCAAATTTTGCATATCTTCAAAACAACATTGAAAATATTATCTAAATTTCAATAGATTGCCTACCTCTACTAGCAATAACAATTACATAATGAAAATGAAACTATCTCCATTAAAATGCCTCAGTATAAATATGTTTCAACACAAACATAATAGTCTTTGCGTGGCAGAGAAAGCATGGTCAGGGTGCATTAGTGCCGAATGACATATTTTGCTCAAAGGAACATTTTTGCAAAACCAGTCCTTCGCCATTAGCTGTACAGCAAATACGATTTCACGGCATCCATTGAGTCTTTCAGCAGAAATTTGTGTCTCGCCGTTCATGTAGGCTGCAGCCCGAGAAGCAGCGAGGCCATCACACTTTGGTCCATCTCATTTAGAGCGGGCATACTTAACACGGTCTCTCTCACACACACGCGCGCGCGCGGCTGTTGGGAGGGGGCAGCCACAGAGCGGGTGTTCCCTGGCACTCTAATCGCCATGACAGAAATAAAATAAAGAGCGTTGGACTCCGTCAAAACATGTATGGCCCCTTAAACAGAAAGCTAATAAAAGAGCTAAAGCTGCTTGTCCACTCAGCTGAGTCTGCCTGACCACACACACAACAGTCACATTATCCTAATTCTGGGGATTCTTTTAAGTGTCTCCTTAAACAACAGAAAGACCGCTGCTCGGGAAAGACAAATAAGTTTAACAGTTTTAGCTGGGGTAAGTGCCTAAATCCAACGCTATCTATTCCTATCTGGGTTATTACGAGGCTATGAGTTGCCAGTGTGAGCTGTGCTGGGTCGAAAAGGCTTAAAATATTAGAGGCTAAAGTGGAAGTGGAGAAGTATCTCTGTCCACGGCACTGGTCAATACCTTCAGGCGCCACAAGAAGGGCATTCACACATGCAAACTCTCAGCAGTGACAGGGCAGCCCAACCCCCACCATAAACCAGCGCATACACACATGTACATTTGGTAAAGGGATGCCTTCAGAACAACACCTCCTGACTCCACATGGGACATTGATTTTTCTCTCCTCCTTGTCTCTTGGCAGGGAGGAGCTGGACAGGTTTTTAACCTAACACTCTAACCTAAGTGTTAATGCACAACGAGACATCATGTCCATTGATCCAGCTGTGCCGCCGCCGGAGTGTCTTTAAATGTGTGAGTAGGGGGTGGGCAACAAGGATTTGATGTTATACCAAACTAAGGGTGATAATCAGCTATGCACCACTAAAATATATGACCTCAGAGTTTTGTTTTTCTATATAATCATTAAAAATATTTAATTGTACCGTTTCATAAAATGTACAGCTCAAAAGTTAAACTTGCGCAACAACAACAAAAAATAATTTAGCTTCAGCAAAAAAGGTTTAGACTGATATAAACTACATGTGTTTGGAATTAGACAAAGAAGGCAGCAGCCCTCCGGTGCAGCACATCCTGTCTGCTAATTATTGCTCACAAAAATAAAATAATAAGGATTAATAATACATTAAACCCAACCAGGAGAAAAAAGCCTGGCCATAAAACATATGTATTTTTAATATGAATCTCACTGAATCAATACCCTCAATTAGCAACAGCAAGTAAATTGCGAGCCGAGGCGTAATTACTCGAAGGTCAGTAGGTATTATTCACAGTCACTTTAGTTTACCACATTAGTACGAGACAGGACGTTGGGCTAAAATTATAAATTCCATTCCCATATCTGTCCTTTTCTGATTTAGATGGATGAAGAATAATTAACTCCTAATTATTCAGATCACTTAAGGCACTTTCTGGATCCACAAAAGAGACACGGCCGTCTCTGTCAGCCCACTCCAGCTCTATCATTTGGAGCGATCAGACAACTTGACCAATGACAAAGTGAAACAAAAGAATACTGCTGCCTGTCTGGGTCTGCCCCCTCCCAGCTCCGATCTGTTCTACCTCAGAGGGTCTTAAAGAAGCACACTTCCTTTAAATTCACCCATATGCAAATTTTAAGATGTGATTTGCATTTTAAAGTATTTAACTCCCCATATTTATTGGGCTCTGAGGCCTTGCTGATCATTGATTTATGTGCTTCCGGCAATCATATTTCCATATTTTGTGTAGTTTTTAACGACAGTAATAATTCAAATATGCAAAAAGTTGTTCTTTGAACGATATCTTTAATTATATCCTCAAAGCATCATTCCTTTCTATTTTTTCGCATAGACCTGAGATTGTCTTTGAGTGAAAAAAGCTGAGAAATCATAAATTAGATTGGGAGGAGAACACGGACAAGGCAAACTGTATGGTCAGTTACCTTATGCACAAGGAGACATCTTAGCATGTTTCCCCATCTCAGAATCACAAACAGACTGGGGGTGCTCCGCGGTACACAAACCCGGGTGACCTTGTCCCCAAAGCCTTTTATTAATGTTGACATTCTTTCAGCACAAATACTGTCTCCGATTGTGAAATTCCTCTTGTATACTAAGACCAAAACCAAAGGAAAAAAAAATCTCACTCATAAAAACAAGCAGACCTTCCCCCTCTGTTTTGCCGCTAACTCCAAAACTTTCTCTGTCACCTCTCCTTATTAGAGTTGTCAGAGTCGCTGCATGCTCTTATGAAAGGCATCAGGCGACGCATGATTAAAAGTGGCGGGTTCCCACCACCGTTTGGCCTATCAGCATCAGCGAGCAGCCGTCAAACGTGTCGGGCTGCTCCTCGCTCATATCCCCTTTGTCACCTCAGCATGGCGTGGAAACTTTTTACAATAATTGCACTCTCATATACAAGCGAAGGCTGACTAATACATTACAGTAGATTAGTGGGGTTTGGTTGCAAAGTGAAAGGGGCTGCACACATGATACGAGTCCATATGGAAATATAGAATAGAATTGATTCATAAATGAGTTCTTAACTGATTAAATAACGGTTAATACATTAATAAATAAAGCAGAAAAGGTCTGGACTCATGTCATTCATTCACTGCCCACCTCCTTCCCTTCTAAGTACAAAAATAAACTATATTGGTAGATAAAATTATATAATAGCCCTGATATAATCATAATTATACTTTATACATTTGCTACTTATTTCGGGTTTTTTTAAAAATATATAAATTGCTTACAAAAATAATGTTTGTAATAATTTTCTAATATCTATTCTAATTTGTATCTATTTTAATTGTATAATTAAAATAGGACTGAGTGAGCCATGGTTTTACAACAGTGCTGTTAAACGCAGGGATGTTGTGAGAGTTCAGAACAAGCCAAACACATTAACACTGAGGCCCTGGAGGACGCGCTTCACCACCATGTTTTAACTATGGCTGCTGCGTAGTCCTGTGCCGAGTGCATGCAACATATGTTAGAGTCCCAGCCCTCGAGACTCCGGCACACCACCCCGCGCTCCGCAATTAAGCACTAAGCCTCGCTCCCGTCGCTGCACAGGCTTCAATATGATCAAAACGCAGATCAAGTAAGTACATTTAATTGATTTAATATGATGTTTATGTTTGAGCACACACAGATACACATACCAGATTTATCTAGTCAGTTTTAAAGCATTACAGAGGGTGATTGATAAAAACTAAATTATTCTGTAAAATTTGAAAAAAAAAAAACTTAAATATATGGTACTGAAAAATCCAAACAAACACTTGTTTAGAGAGCCCTCTACAAGTGCAAAAGGAAAACTACTAAATGAGAAGCCTGAGGGATGATCAATTTACAAAGTGAATTTTTAAAAAGTTAAATGATAAAATCATTGCCGTTTTATAAACAGTAACAAGTCTCCCAGTTTCACGTTTCAACTTTTTTCTTTTAGGATAAGGTAAATCAATTACTGTAGAGGAATGGCTGATGTGGTGTAGCAGGACTGAGAAACTGTGTTAAACTCTTCTCTCTCCCTCCACAAAGGTTATCGCGTTGTATCTTATTGCCTTTACCTGCACCTATTCAATGTGAACATGCACTGATTTGAATAAGCGCCGCTCCAGAGGCTTCTTATCAGATCCCAGACGGCTGTGCCAACACAGCAGTATCAGGTACAAACCATCTCTCTTCCCCGCCCCCAAAATATATAAATAAAAACAAAGAGGTTAGAAGAGAAGAAAGAGTAAAAGGAGCAAGAAGTGGAAGTGCTCCCTGATAACACAATCTAATCACACCCGGCGATGTATGCAAATGTGGTCAAAAGAGAAAAGCACAATTCTTCACTGAAAACAATTTAACAATATTGTTTCAATTTCTTTATTTTTTTTCTTCTCTTTTTCATTCAGCTTCTCTTTTGCCACAACGGATCCACACTTTGTTCTAAATGTATAATACACCTGAAATGTACTGAATGTTTTGAGACTGGATTAAAAAGATTCAGTTTGTAGAAGTAGAAAAAACTCATTTTGAATTTGTTTTTAAAAACAAAAAGGTAGAAAGGATTTCATTACATTAATGTTTTTTTTCCACACAAAGTCCCAATAGACACACTGGCCTCCAGTTTTATGTTGTTGTTTGTTTTTGCTCTATGAGGGTTAACACTGCAGCTTAGGAGAGCATCAGTCAGAGAGGTTAGCGAGCGTGGTAGCAACATGACCTCAGAAAATGTATCCTCCTCGGGTAGGTTAAACAAAAAAACACATGCAAATAAACACACACTCAGGCCATGCCGGCCCCCGGCTCCTCTTAACAGGCTAACCTGCTCTTCATTAGGCTGCTGTGGGGACTTATCACTGGGTAGTCTTTGTCCTTGCTGTAATTGCCCTCTCGGCATGTCAGCCCCTGCAGCCTCCTCGCCACATTCCCCATCGCAGCCGGCCGCCCCACACTCAGACTCAGCCCCTTGTGACAGGCCTGGTGCCACGGAGAGCGGGGCCTCTCCTGAGACCTGCTGATCGGCCCCTGAGGTCCGTTACGATAGAGAGCCTTGTCCTAGTTAAAGCAGCACCGGCAGGGACAGCCCTCTCACAGTCAGCCCAGCACAAGCCCAGCACAAGCCCAGCACAAGCCCAGCACAAGCCCAGCACAAGCCCAGCCTCCAACTCGGCTCATTTAAAAGTGTAAAAACACCCACTGTGCAAGTCCACAACCACAGAGCAAATGGAAATATTTTATTTTTTGGACATTAAATCCGTTAACAAATAATCAAGGCCTCTCTATTTGTACAAATACATTTAATTTACAATTGAAACTTTTAAATAATTCTTCTTAATTATATCTACAAGTGTTGTTGACCAACAGCATTTCAAGTTGAAAACAAAGTTTTTCAATAGAAATATAATTTATAATTTAAAAACATTCATATGATAAAGTAGCTACAAATAAAAGCGTCGCAACTTTTCAATCATAAGAGATAGTCAAAGGTACCACACACCAGCCAGTCATATTTACAAATGAAATGTGTGACTGTGGGTTTTCTAACAAGTTGTATGGCGCCATCTACTGGTCAGTAAAAATACCACTGGACGGTAACATGCTTGTTTGTTTGAGCTATAACATAAAGTCAAAGTAGCATATCAGTATCTGGTTCTTCTTGAAGCTAAGAATCTAATAAAAATCCAAGTAATCAGATTCTGCTGTAGGGCAAATGAAGGCAGCGAGCAGGCTTTGAAATGACCATAAAAGTGGGCAGAGTGAACCCCTAATTTGAAATTTAACTGTAATAGACACCGAGCTATCAGAGCAGCAGCATGACCTATGTTTGTTTTGCTGAATGAACAGAATAAATGAATAAATGCTTCCTCTTCACATGCACACTTCTCCTCATCGCGCTCAACTCCTTCTCCTGAGGGTACTAAATGTGTCAGCGTTTTTACGGGCGGCTGCGAGGGCTCAGCGGCTGAAGGGTTAACGTGGTGCAGCTTTAGGAGTGAACAAATAAAGCACAGCTGACAATGGGGTCCCGTCCTTTTTGGCTACATGTCCGCTCCTCTTTCGTAAAGATCTGACACTTGTGGATGTCTGACTGGAGGGCATGCAAACTACCCTTCATCCTACTCTGCTCACATTTTAGCCCCAGATGCCCTTGTCAAAAGATTTGCAACCATTTAGTGGCCAGTGTGCTGATGAGGAGATTTTAGTGGCAGCAGCAACCGAGTCTGGCCACAACCTCTTCCTCCACTGAACCCAACCCGCACTGCTCCTGGAAAACATTCATCTATAAAGTAATGTGATATACAGTGAAACATTTTTATAACTTTGTTGCGGCACATCTGAAATGCAAACACATAAAGTGGACACAGCTCCTCTCTCATTAAACACACTGTTGTGCAAACATTAATACTGCTCGCCACTCGTGCATAAACAGAGAGAGCAGTAGACCATTGTGCAGCTCTGCATATATCCAGAGATGGCACTGCAAAGCCTTGGGAGTGGTTCTGTGGAGGTTTACGTGTCCCGTGGGGGTACAGACAGTGAGCAGTGGCTACAGCACACAGAGGATCCCAGTCAAGGACATGTGCAGCATCACTCACTCCACCATTATTCGCTCATATTTAACGCTGAGAGGCCTGGGCCTACCTGAGGGATTGTAGCTATACATGCAAAAGGAGGCAGGGTGATTTCTGAGCCCGACGGGTGTGCTGAACGTCGCAAAGCTAAAGGAGCTGCAGAACAAGAAAGAGAGGGAATGACAGAGCACGTTATATGTCAGCTCAGTGATACCAGCAGTTTTATGGACGAATATTTTTCCTCTTGACAGAGCCGGCTAAGGAATCACCATGAGGTTGGGGAGCATGAATATAGCCCGTGAGGGCCCGGTGTGGCTGCTACTGTTTATGGTTGACTAGCAATCAGCCACCGATTCAGAGCCCACAAGTCCTCATCCATCCATGTCAGCAATTAATCAATTAAACGGGCAGCGGGCGAGAGGGGAATCGGCTAGGTGTGTTAAGACAATAGCCTATTAAGCTTGATGTAATTTCATCACTAATGTCAGCCATTTATCACAGCCTATTATCTATCTCCCTTAGACAATGGTCAATATCACTTCATAAATCTGAAAATCATTGAGATTGTATCATATTACGTCTGATTACTCTGACCCAATGATAGACTGCAGGGGGGGAAAAACACTCCATCTAAACGACCTATATGTTTTGGAATATATATATATATATATATATATATATATAGGGAAAAAAATACTTTGTACTTTCCTCTTCCTAGTTTTCAGCACTGAACCATTGTGTCACAAAACAACAAAGAATCACTGAGAGAATCAGTCTGTGTGTTGTTTTATTATTACTCAGTGTTTTATGTTGCACCTTAAGGCCGAGACAAGTTCCTATGTTTGTGAATTTTGTTCATTGACAATGGCAATAAACTCTTTCTGATTCTGATTCTGATTCTGATTCTGGTGTGCGATGGCGATAAACTGTGTGCGTCTGGGTTGGACCACGATGGACCTTGTTGGACAGTGTTGAGACTAGGGTTGCAAAAGGGTTCCCAGACAATTTACAAAAATTACAGGAAATTTATCCCATAGGTATTTTAGCTCAGGAAATATAGAATTTTGAAGAAAAAATTCAAAATGCAGATATTTGTGCTGAATGTCCAATGTAAATGTTACAACTTTGAATATTCCAACCATAGTAGAGACTGTGTTGGACTGTGTGCGTCTGTGTATGTCTGTGTTGGACCGCAATAGTCTGTGTGCATCAATGTGCGTCTGTGTTAATTTGTTTATTTTTGTTTATTTATTATTAGGAGCCCCTTTAGCTGCAACAGGCGGCCGCTATTCTTCCTGAGGACCTAATTAAAAGAATAAAAGGTAATATTTCACAAATTCATTCATACACTTACATTACATTAAATGGCAATGACAGTAGATAGAGTGATCTTTCTATACAATCTCTGTATCAATAACACTTTGAACGCATTAATTGCATATACTTAACATAATAATACTCTTAATCGGACACTTGATCTAACCTTCCCTACACACATATTCTTGGCTGAATTAAATACATTTTACTGTTAATTTGTGATATTTATTTGGGAATTTGATTGCATGCTGCCTGGTTGTCGAGTAGTTAATGCAGCAGCACACATGCTAGGCTGCATGAGCAGCCAGCCACAGCGTTGCGAGTTAGAATCCCGGCTTCAACAGTTCTGCAGGTTCTCTCATCCCCATTTTACCCTGAACTGTCCTATCTAATAAAGCCTTTGAGCCAAAAAATCCTTTAATTCCATTCACTGTAATGTAAATAAATAAAAAATGATTTACAACACATGATGGACTGTGTGTGGGA
The DNA here is from genome assembly GCA_015082035.1 of Chaenogobius annularis. Classification (NCBI taxonomy): domain Eukaryota; kingdom Metazoa; phylum Chordata; class Actinopteri; order Gobiiformes; family Gobiidae; genus Chaenogobius; species Chaenogobius annularis. The sequence continues at coordinate 87,832 of BJKM01000193.1, read as the reverse complement.
TTGTGTGTGTGTGTGTGTGTGTGTGTGTGTGTGTGTGTGTGTGTGTGTTGGGCCATAATGGGACTGTGTGGTTCTGTGAGGGGCTTGTGTGGGAGGAGGGCTGCTGTCTTTGGTCCTGTGATGATTGTGTGTGGGCCACACCACATGTGCTTTGGCACACCAAATGATCGGAACACTTGTATAACTATATTTCTGGACACACGCCATGAGCAGCTGACAGTTTGAGAAAGTATTTTATAACTTTATAAATGTCAACTACTTTGTGCGCCAATATTTTTACTTTCAACTGTTTTGTAGAGCACTGTGCATTTGACTCATAATTGGTTTATTCAACTATAACACTGCTAATACAAGTACAATGTATAAGTATATAGTGTAAGATATAGAATCTACCAATTAGTTATTTTGACACAACTGGTCCTTCATGACCAAGTTGTACCACTTTATGAAAACCTTACACAAGTCTGTTTATATCATATTTATATTAATGTTGTAAGATGGACATCTGATGGATACACTGGCCAGAGTCCAGTTTTTAACAGAAGGCCACTGCCTGCCTTTCTTACCGGCCTGATGCTCCTAACAGCTCCAGGCAGACACAAAGAGCCTTTCTCGCAGCCTGGCCAACATTTGCCCAACACTCCCAGCAGGTACATCAGCTCAATTATGATGATGGCAATGACTGATTACATTTAACTTCTCCCCCTGCTCCCCCAATAAGTGTGGCCATCACACATACAGAGGCGCGACAGGAGAGGAGCGAGGGACAGTGATCGAGGCGGCGGCATCAGCTACAGTGAGCTACATCACTCCAGACGCCAGTCTGTGCCGCGGTATCAAACATCTCTGTGGCAGACTCGCCATGAAAATAATCTATACCTACAGGAAGTCAATTAAAAAGTGCCCGGGGAGATTAAGAGCAGCGTGACAGCTTTTCGTCAGGCCATGGGTTTGTCTGGAGTCTGAGAAGTAAAAGGTGTGTGTGTGTGTGTGAAGCAGGTGGCAGCGACAGAGAGAGACGAGACGGCCGACAAAACCTCTTAAAAGCCCCCTTATGAATATTAAAACGGCCCTTGGCAGACGGCAGCAGCACTGCAAGTTTACAAACTGCTGTAATGTGTCTGTTTGTGCTGGGTAAAGGTTCAATCCTGATATTAATTAAATCAAGGCTTGTCAGTGTGATGGCCTCTCAATGGAGGGACAGCACATTCCCCTCTCCACATTGGCCCAGCTCTGTGTCAACCATCCATCTCTTACTTCCCTCTCCTTCTCCTCTTTCTCTCTCCGTCTCTCAAGTCGCTGATAACTCAACGCACAAATTACTCTCCCCTCCACCTTTAACTCCCTCTAAATCTTCCCCTTTTCCACTTTGCTGAGCCGGGGATATTTTATTCCTCCATCAAATATGCATCCCATTAATTAAGTTAAATTACTCCTGACTGCCAAATATCCGCTGCCCCGATGGGTGTCAACACGGAAATGCATGACTGTGAACCTGCAATGACACGGCCCCAACACTTAAACATGAGTTACGGCCTCTCCCTTCTCCGTCTATGGGGAGATTACCCGACACTTTGGGCTGGTGGAAATGTAAGCTCTCCTCCTACACCCCTCCACCCAGTTTTTTAATGAGTGCACAATGGATGACACTCGCACTTGTGACAATGAGAGGACTGATATTTTAATTACATCCCCTTATTTCATCTGCCTTCCTCTTCATCTTTTAATTGCTGTTGTTAATCACTCATTAACTTCTCCCCTTTCCACGCCTATACATACGACATGATTAGCTCTATAGAATGGATTGTTCTGGCGACGTTGAGATAATTCTAGCTCTTTACAAGTTACCTGCTGAAAGCGTCAGAGATTAAGCTGACAAAAAGTGAATGAGTAAAAAAAGTTTTTGAAGTTTCGTAGATCTTAGGAGTTTCTCAGGAGTGGTATATCTTGTTGTAAGCTGTTGTGCTGCGCTGGCTCCCTAGCCTCAATTCTGTTCCTGTATAGGCCCTTTATTTTGTTTGTGTTTGCATGTGATTAAAGGAAAATGCTTTGATTATGAACCCCCCAGGCCTCCTCTAAAGCCACAAAAGAATATGAGATTGTTATTAAAACCTAATAGGACTGATATGCTGACAAAGATTCCTCTCTTAGTTTTTGGTGCTCGGAGCGGTTGAGGAGCTCCATTTAAAAACTAAGCATTTAAAAACTAAGCTTTCTTCACCAGACTATCATGGTCTACACACTCTGACTTTATCTCCCTCAAGTATTGCTGCAGTGTCATTTGATACACAAATTTAATAGTAGTGTGACTGCTGTTCAGAATCCTCATCCTTTTTGCAGAGTTTTAGGACTCTAAGCCAAACCGGACTAATGAAGTCATACGTTTCTTGTCATCTCTTTAGAGGAGAGATGTCCGAGAGCATCTGAGAGAATAAAGTTTGACAAATTTGTTGTACACAAACTATAAAACAGCGTAGCGGTAGATTTATATTGATATATTGACGGGACTTAGAATTGATTCCCCTCTCCTCCAGTTTTCCTCTCCCATCTTCTTTCTCTGAGTGTTTCTATTGCAAAAAACATTAATTTTACAAACATCAGCCCAAGGCTACTAAACACATCCAATCCATTATGCTGCGCTTTATCGTGTTATGGGGGGTAACGGGCTGTAAAGCTGTCGCGGTCATAAAGAGCGATCGCAGAGTGCCGAGTCCAGCCCAAACGCCCAGCTCTCCTCCAAGTGGTCCACATCCTCGTTATCATCAGAGCCGCTCCACCACATACTTAACCTTTACAGACCAGCCTTTCTGCATTATTTTCACAATGACCTTTAGCGTTACTTATTTCATTTCCGATAATGGCACACTAAATTTTGTTAAATGCATCAGAGTGAAACGTGTTTATTTTGGTGAAGGGGACTAGACTGACTGACAGGGACCATGTTCCCGAGCAGAGGTAGTAAAAGTGTCCAAACCAGTAAACATTAAAAGATCATCCTGCTGGGAAGAAATATGCTGGTTTATATGGCTAACTACAGGAAACAGAGCAAAGGATCAGAACAGGATTACATCATTAGCTCAATAATAAAGACTTAATATCTGTATGTCAATAAAATTATATAAATATAATATTTCATAATAACAAACTAATGAGAAATTTAAGTCTTAAACAAATAATACATCCTTCTTTGATTCTGAATTAGTTCTAGTCTTTTTTTTTTTTTTCTTTTTTTTTTAGTTTTACCTCTATTACCAGTAGAGAGAGAGAGAGAGAGAGCGAGAGAGAGCGAGAGAGAGAGCGAGAGAGAGAGAGAAGGATGAGAGAGAGAAGGATGAAGTTGAGTCGCAGAATGCATGAGCTCAGAAGAGAGAAAGAGAGAGAGAAGGATGGAAGATGTGAGAGAGAGATAAGGATGGAGAGAGAGAGAAGGATGAGAGAGCGAGAAGGATGGTGAGCGAGAGAGAGATAAGGATGATAGAGCAAGAAGGATGAGAGAGAGAAAGAAGAAGAGGAGAGAGCGAGAAGGAAGAGAGAGCGAAGAAGATGAGAAGAGAAGAGGAGAAGGATGAGAGAGCGAGAAGGATGAGAGAGCTAGAGAGAGGAGAAGATGAGAGAGCGAAGGATGAGAGAGAGCAAGAAGGATGAGAGAGAGCAAGAAGGATGAGAGAGAGCGAAGGATGAGAGAGAGCAAGAAGGATGAGAGAGAGCAAGAAGGATGAGAGAGAGAGAAGAAGGATGAGAGAGAGAGAAGAAGGATGAGAGAGAGCGAAGGAGATGCAGAGAAGAAGGAGAGAGAGAGATGAGAGAGAGCAAGAAGAGATGAGAGAGAGCAGAAGAAGGATGAGAGAGAGCAAGTAAGGATGAAGAGAAGAATGGAGAGAGAGGCAGAGAAGGATGAGAGAGAGCAAGAAGGATGAGAACGAGAGCAAGAAGGAGAGAGAAGAGCAAGAAGGAATGACGGCAAGAAGGATGAGAGAGCAAGAAGGATGAGAGAGCAAGAAGGATGAGAGAGAGCAAGAAGGATGAGAGAGCAAGAAGGAAGAGAGAGAGCAAGAAGGATGAGAGAGCAAGAAGGATGAGAGAGCAAGAAGGATGAGAGAGAGAGAGGAGGACACAGGTAGTTCCAGCGTAATCTTACCGGTAAACGCTGTTTTATTCTTCAGAAATCTGTTTGTTGTTTGCGTTTGACTTTCTCAAAGTTTCAAGCACCTCCCGCGAGCGTTGCCATGGAGGTCATCTCACAAACAATTATATAATGCTTAAAAGAGCAACAATGAGGGACCAATAAGCATAAATTTATGTTATTTAATCAATTTTTTATAATTTTTTAATTAATATGCTGTATTGCAGGGAAGTTAATTGTTAGAAAACCAAATTTTCCTCTCACAGGAATATTTGCAAGATTAAACATAAAAAAATACAAAATAAATGTTTCCTTTCTTTTTGCTGATAATTGTGAATACCTAATTGTAAAATCGTGATATTTCTCCTCATGATAATCATGACTCTAAAAATAATATTGTGACATCCCTAATGACCAGTCACACATTCATTATTTTTTTAATACAGCGCTGCCTTTTTTGAAAACTAGCAGGAAGTTTTCATTTTAAATTTCAGATCATTTGAAAATAGGTTTCTACAATATTTTTACATTGCATTGTCGCAGTCCTTAAGCCTCTAAGCAGCAGCACATCTCGCACTCGTTTAGAGGGGGCAGGGACGAAGGATCTTAGCAAAATCGCTAATGTACGTAATGATTAAGTGTAACTCAAATACAGAGTGTGTTGTTCGTAGGCCTGACAGGCAGTAATTTGGTGTATTATATTCTGCAGTTTTAATTGCACGCCACCAAAGTGTCGCTGTGACACGTTATGAAGCGATGATGTACAATTATTCCGGGGCGGCAGAAGATCAGCAGAGTGACATTATAATCATCTTCATAGGGATCCTTCTCTTCATCTGCAACAACCATTAATGTTTAAAAGGGAAGAAAAAAAAACATAAAAATAGTTCTCAGGAAGTTCTAGCCACAATCTGCTGGAGGATTATAGAGAATCATGTCGGGGGTGTGGACAGACAATAGCGGGGTAGTGAGTTAAGTGACGGCGTTCTCTGGATAAGCAGCAGAGCTAACATGATGCTATGCTGTGTCAGTGGCAGGCCTCACACTACTCATACAGGCCCGGGCATTAAGGCACATTACAGGGGATGAGCCACACAGGGCGGAACTGATGGGCTATTCTGGGAACGGGCCCGACATTCTCACAAGACAGGGGGGACATAAAACCCTGTTAACAGTCAAATCACATACACAACACACAACATGAAGGCCTGACTATATATATACTCCCTCCTAAGTCAAGAAGACACAAGTGCAGAGGGGAAGGCGCGCAATGCCGCTTCCGACGGAGAACTTTAGACAAACTTTTGACAATGTGTTTTTAAGAGCTTAGCTGAGAAGGGTGTCAAATTGATCACAGTATTTGCAATGTCCATATAGTGAGAAACTACATACTAACTGTCTTATAACTATCTGACACAAGATCGCTCAGGCAAATCATTGTAGTGCTATCATAAACGAATCCACATTCAACCAGACAAACCATATTTATTATGAATAGTATTCTTGTTTTGGTCAAATCTTGTATAATCTTGTCACTTTCAAAGGAAACAAATGATGCTTTTTTCTGCCATATAAGATATAATATAAACGTGGATTATTGTTTCATATTTAGCCAGATTGATCTAAAACAACAAGCGGACCATGCTGACCTATGGAAAGCAGCAGTTCACAGTAATGAGCAGTTAATTGTTGCTGAATCTTATGTGTATCCCCAATTTTAAAATCTGAACACGAATTTAAGAGCAGGGGGGCGTGTATCGGGGTAGTGGAAACCGTGAATTTTAGAAGTAATGGCATCTCAAATTCAGTAAAATAAATATGACTCAAATATGCATGAATCACTGTAAATACAACTTTGATAACATGGTTAAATCAATTTTGCATAAGTCTCCTGTAAGCATGGACTCTGACCCAGTTTGACTAGAAATGTGAACATTTGTAAAACTATTATAGCTGCACAATATATTACAAATTGAATCAAAATCGGAATTTGAGTTGGCGCACTTATATAATCACAAAGACTGCAGTTATTAATCGAGGATGTTTCGATTGTTAACAGTGGACACTCTGTTGTTGAGAAGAAAACCGCAAACCATTTAGTTTTCAGATCAATACAAACATGTTCTGAAGAGCATTGCTTTCTGGCATATATTCCAATGTTCCTGAATTTAGCACTCTGAACAGACATTTTTATATATTTTTTATATGTTCTTGTTTTATTCTCTTGCTTTCAAATGCTGTTTTTATTGCTCTACTTGATTTTGCATTTGACTCATTCTTCCGCCAGTGCCGTTGGGGCAACCTGTCTGTCAGCAGTGGGTGCCGCAGTGCCATGCCCCATTAATTGTGCTCCATTAATACATTTTGAATGTATTTTGAAATCTAATCTTTTTAATAATACAGCCCTAATTACTATGTCAATAAGCGAACAAATGTTATTTATGTTTACTCACTTCATACGACAAGTCAGAAAAAAGGTGGCGTGGTAGTGCACAATGCAGCATCCTCCATGGAGAACTTCAGTCAAACTTTGCCAAATTGTAGTAAAGTTTTGCTCAAATTCCTGACTGCAAAAAGACCAGCTTATGACCCATAATCATAAAATGCCATTTCACAAGAGGACAATCCACATCATGATAGTGTTAATGCGTCGAAGGGCCCGGGCTGAGATATTAAACCAATGCCTCAAAACATTTAGAGTGTTTATGCATAATTTAACATCTACAACAGCAACTGGATGTCCACTGTATCTTTGGGGAGGAGCGGGGAGTGTGTACGCGAATTGCTGAATCTGTGGCTATCTCCCACCGAACATGATTGAGGAGGAGAGGAGGATGCTCATTAAGTGGCCCGGGCCCCCATTGTGGACGAATCACGCCAGAAGGAGATGCAAAGAACCTGCCGTCTCGAATGCTGGAGGATTTTTTCAACCAATTAAATATGAAGAATCTTATCTTGCATGCTAACAGCCAATTTGTGTTTCTTTGCAGTTTCGGGGGCCTTAAGAGATTTTTATATATAGGCAAATTAAGATGCATCAATCTGCTTTAAAGTGAGACAGAGGTGGGACTGAAACAACAGAGGGAGTGGGAGAGGGTGGAGAGGCAGAGACAGAAAGCCTATAAAGAGTTAGCGAGGATGAGCGAGGAGCTGACCACTACACTCAGCTTTGATTGGCAGCATGGTCAGGGGTTCTAATCTGCGCTGGCCCCGCATTTGCATTTCTTAATTAAATGCCACAACAATATGATCTTGAACAATCAACTGTGGGAGGACAAACTGAAACAGGATGAAGCTTAAGTGAGGCGGGCAGTCCAGGAGCCGGCTTAAAACACCGAGTTAGGTATTGTTAACAAGGCAAAGGTAGCACGCAGAGAGGAAACAAAACACGTAACATAAATAATAATAAACGCACTTTTTTAACAAAACGGTACAAGTCAAAAGGTGTTTGACAATGTATAAAAATTACATTTTATAGCAATAAAAAGCCAGGCTAACATTGTCTTCAGTTAATTGCTATGATAAATTGTGATTACATGCACGGCTAAAACTTTCTTTTGTTAAGTGAAATGTCGCCCTGCCATTAGTAACCACAAGAGAACGCACACCTTAATCGCACCATAATCTCACTTTTCTAGGTCATGCAAAATAAAACAGGTAATCACATTACACCTGAAACATGGCCCTCCATTACAAACGTGCTTTAGATTCAGATTAAGGACACATCGTCAAACTTGAAAAGTTTAGCAAAGGGACTGGGTTATATGTATAGCTCTGGCCTTAATGACTGTTTCTGGGGCTTTCTTTGTGTTTGCTGCTCTTTAGTCACGGAGAGCGATGGCCGGGTGATCAGTCAGGACTGAGGCACACAGCGGGACGATTTGTCACCAGCACACAGCTCCTCCTTTCACATGATTTGTGAAACTGGGCTTTGTATTTAGTAGTCCCATTTAAAGGTATATATTGGAGAAGTGCTCTGTATGTCACTGCATGTGTGTACAGTTGGACACAGACCAACACATTTGCTTCACTGGGGAAAAGGGGGCTTTTAGCTTGAGGGCCTGTGAAACATGAGTCTTTCTTCTCATTAAGAGAAAAGCTGTGTTTAAACCAAAGCTTGTTTGCTCCTGCTGTAATGTTTGTGTACATCAGCGGGAGCAAATAAACACATTCACTTTGCTCCGCTTTGGAGGAACAAAATCGTTCCACGGCTGAACTAAATGGAACGGTTTACGTAGAATTACACAGAGGGGAGAAACTAATAATGCTACATATGTCTTCATCTTGGTGCGTGTGGAGCTGCAGAAGCTCAATGGTAGAAGACTGGAAATCCTACAATTTACTGTATTCCCCTATTGCATGTAAAACAGCTTAACACATCTATTTGAACATAGCACCAGAGAGGAGTTCTACCTCGGGAGCCCAGCAAGCGCAGCACAACATATGGTGCACAAGTCGGGGGTTCCAGATCCTGCCATACAAACTCTAGGCTGCGCACCATTGGATATTTATAGCTTTGTTACCTACTTAAACTTCCAATTAGGATTATTTGCACTGCTAAAATTGTGAGTGTAGAAGATCACCGCCTTTTTAAACCGTTCAATTCACAAGATTCTCCAGCAGGACGCTCTGAACAAGACAAAAAGGCCAAATTATATAATATACTAGAAGCAGTGGTGGAAGAAGTTCTCTATTTTGTTACTTAAATAAAAGTGTAGATACAGAAGCAAAAAAAAAACCATTGGAACAAAAGTATTACATTAAAAAATTGTAAATTAAAGTACCCAATTAAAAAAAAAGTATTTTACACACTAATAGTGTCAAATGTAATGATGTTGATACAGAATTGTGCTCATTTTGGGTTTACAGAAGCGACTGAAATGAATTTGGCAAATTTTTCTAGTTATTTTGATCTTTATATTTTGACACATATTTTGACACAAACATTGTTACTTTCCACCACTGACGAGAAGATACTGCTCCCCATTTCAGAAATGTAGTTTTGTTATTTTAATAGTAAGACCCTGCACTGTTTTGCCGATTGTACAAAAGCTAAAGGGTAAATTACTTGAATTTTTAGCCCAAAAAAATAAAAAGCGCTGCAAGCATCACTGAGTCTCCTATTGTTAAACTGTTAAAACCATCCAGTGTCTACATAAATCAGATGCAACATGTCAGAGTCTGAAATCAGGCACTTGATGTAAAAATAAATGTTTCTAAGATGTTGGGCTCTGAACTCACCCACAGATGTCACACTTGTACTCCCTCATGCCGAGGTGCCGCTTCACGTGGTTCCTGGCGTCGCCCAGCTGAGCCGTGGCAAAGTTGCAGATCTTGCACATGAAGGGCTTGGATCCTGAAGAACAAAGTGTTGAGAGTTCATATGTTACAACTGTATTTTTATCAAACACGACTGCATAACAGCGGGATGGAAATTTAATTTTACATTAGAGCGTTATGAGTCAGTTCCAGATAAAATGAGCACGTAAGATTGGTTTCTTTGGTAAGGCTTCACACAAAATCATTTCACAATTATAAAAGCAGTTGGCCTTCTTCTTGTCTTCACAGAAAATAATACTTTTTGTTCAGTCTATTCTTGTCACTCTCCTTCATAGGCCACTTTGCTTGTGGATGCTTAAATTGAATTTCAAAGGTCAGGGCAAATACGTAAATCAATTCTGCGTGTGCTCAGTACCTCACATTCCATCATTAAAGCACTAATCACTCGGTTGGGCCTCGCCAGGATGGTCCTCCCTAATTATTGTCATTAATAAGACCTGAGGGTGGCGTGGCGTTTGAGGGAGTGGTAAAACCTCTGCTTCCTATTTGTCACTTAAGAGCAGAGCTGCAAATGCTGATGTCTGTGTTTTTGGACACAACAGAAAGGAGGAGCTTTTCATGTTCTGCAAAGAGGCCAGATTTACAAATATGGTGAAGTACATATTGATGTCATTTATATGACTCAGGAGATCTACTGTGTTATAAAAATATAAATGTTTTTGTTTTTTTTAGGGCCTGAGGACTCCTGCTATGTACACATAAACGGTTACCTTCGGAGTATTCAGCAGCAAAAAAGGCCCTCAAATTGGATGACACAAATTGCATCGACATTATATTGGACATTCACAAAATGGAAAAAAATTACTTTCGGACATGATTTGAAAATGGACACATTTGGCAGACTGAACTAAATAGGACTTGGTTTAAATGTGCCTTAATTTTCTTTATTTTTAATTGGATGTCTACTGGCCTGGATCTGTGTCTAGTTTTTCTCTCTCTTAAAAATATATAATATTAAATAAATAAATGCTATATACTGGTATATGGTTTTTATTCACTTTAATAAATATTGTGTGTCCTTGGTTGCTGTGCCTCTTTAAATTGCTGCTGCAATGAAGGTAGATATTTCACAATCTAGTCCTAATAGAACAATGTCTCTAAAAAGTAGATGTCTGAAGTAATTATAGGGAACTATTAACGAAAGCAAGAGTCAAATAATCCCTAACAGATTGCATATGGATATAGTAGACTCAAACAGGAAGGATGGCATCAGTACAACACATAAGTGGCATCCTGTGATATCCACGCAAACATTCAAGAAACCTTCACCCACTCCAAGCAGAGATCCCAAGACGTTCTACAATATTTATTCCAGGGGCAGCCACTGATTTGATTAAGCACTTTGTGTAGATTACTAATTTGTTCATACACGGTTCACTTGCTGTGAGCTGCTAGTACGACACATCGAATTTTAAGCCAGTAACGAAGATTGAAAGGCAAGCCTGTGCTAACAAGGCCCATAAACACAGGGGGCAAGGTGTTGTGGAGGGGGAGACACATGTGGGCAACAGCAGAGCAAGCCCCTTTCATTTCACATGTCCCCGTTGAATACTGCCCGCCTAAAAACAGCTTGCAACACAAGTCAGAAAGCCACATAAGCAAAATATAATGCATGTAAACAGATAATAACAGCACACATTGCCTACATTCACACCTAAATGTACAGTTAATTTCACACGCAGTTTAACAAACACAATCTTTAACACATTTACTAAAAACTAAAAGTCAAGACATATACAACACCTGCTATGACACCTACAAACATCTCTATTCAGGGCCTGATGTCACACCTTTAGATGTGCAAGGCAGACTCAATAGGGACGAAGCTTGGGCGACACAATGGTCCCCCCCAGTCGCACCGCACATAACCTGTAGTCGGAGAGAGAGAGAGGGGCGCGCGGGCAGCCGATCTGTCCAGATGGCTGGCTGAGGATGAGACATGGCAGAGAGGAGGGAGATGTTACGTCCCTCAGTTCTCACATCTTATCACATTAATACTCCACCACTCTACTTAAACAGCCTCCGTGAAACTGAAATTGACCATCAATGTGGTGTCATGTTAAATTAATATTGCCATCCACACTGGGGTGATGCGGCTCCCTCACAGCCTAGATGAGACAGGGAATGACTAATTCATTTCCTGAGAGGAGAGAGGAACCTCATGCAACATTTCACTAGACACACATTTCAGCTTTGCACATCACACACACACTCTGTCTTGGAATTTGAATATGAGTGAATCAAATACGACCATAGATACAAATAATAATGTTATCTATTTGCATTCAAATGTTGATAAAGCATTAAAATAGCTTTGTTAATTAATTCCTGCCACCTAAACATCTTGCTCTTAATGACAAAAAGTACCAACAGAAAAGACATAACATTTTTGATGCAGTGATTCTTTCGTCGTTATTTGTGGTAACAAACGTATGGCAGGTCAGCATTCATATAAATGATGCAGCACATTCTGCAATGCACCCTGCGTTTAAACACACTTGAGGTATTGGCCATTAGTTTGAAAGCTCAGTCTGAGGTCAGCAGCTCATCCCGTGAAAAACTGACCAATTTGGCTCAAAATGCAAATCCCAGCTGAGGTCTCATTGGCAAAACACACTTATGTGTATATGCCCCTTAAAAGAAAACATGACAAATCTGAGCACAGCTTCCCCCTGCCTTCTCCTGATTTAACTGATTAATCACATGGGCAAAACTAGGTCTTAATTAAAAGAATCTGGACATGCTCCCAGTGAAGATGCAGGCAGACCCCCACCATGCCGCTCCTCAGCCTCACAAACAAACTTCAGAATAAATGACCACAACATAAAAGGTGAATAATTCACAGTAATGAGGGAACTTAGCAATAATAACCACTGGCATATGTTGTCAAGATGATAAAAAATGCCCCTTTCTACAAATAAGAACTGTGCAAATACAAGTGAGGATGCAACAAATAACATAACTTTGCTAAATAAAACATACAACTGAGTAAGAAGAGAAACAACACATATATCACGCCAAGTGTTACAAAGTGCCCTTGACTTGAAGCCATCCATTGAAACCTCAGTGTCAAAGCTTCATTTTCTTAAGTAAGACTTTCCTGACCTTAAAACTCAAAAATTATGGCACAAGGAAAAATTATGAATACATATAGACTGTTAATAAAAAAGAAGTAAGACTGGACATTCATCATCAAGAATTTAACCTCTAAATCGTACAGATTTATACATCTTACTTTAGCTGTAAGCAATCTTAGTTTGGCACAGAAGGTGACTGGCATGCATGTGCAAGGGGAAAAAATACAGCTTGTCCAAGTCGCACTATTTCTCTTCTTTTTGCTAATTTATGTATTTTGTGTAGCACCCGTGAGATTTACTGGCCTTGTGTGCCATTTTGCTTGCCTAATCCTATTGCATCTCACACTGAGCCGACACCAGAACACACCAAGACACCAGCACTTACACGCACACATGCAAAGCCAAGAACAAGGACTTCAATTAAAGTCCCATTAAAGTTTGGGCTGAAAGGGGGATGGACCATGGGAGGTATGGAAGGGCATTTATTGATGGCGCCCTCACATCTCGTTCCTGCATTAAGTTGATTTTAAAAGCAATTAATACACATGGTCAGGCGAGGAGTAATGGAGCGCCCTATGTTCTTAACCTGCCGGACATCTCCCAGCCAAAGCCCTGACCAACAGAGCCCTGCTTTGCATTATAAATGACAAGATAAATCTTAATGGATTGAGGATAATCAGCTGGCCATGAAGGCTGACATATACACACAGTGACTACACGTAAAGCGGCTCACACACATACACAAACACGGACGTACAGACACTGGGGAAATTAAGGGCTTTGAATACGTCTGCATTGATTATTTTAAATTATTAGCCCACCTCTCTTTGGACCTCCAATGCTTTTAGCCTAAGCTTTAACACATTTACAGAGACTTATTGACTATAATTACAACTGAGTCTTAGTAATGGACACATCAATTATGAGTCGCACATGTCTCCGACCAGGCGTTGCTCAGGGAATCCCAATCTGGGGTCCATTAGCGTCTCTCTCGCTGGTCTGAAGCTCAATCAGTCTTCACCTTCACCTCTACAGAAACGGCCATTACCTGGCCAAAGTAGATAGGGCCTTAACATTACAGCTATGTCACAGTTGGCCTAAACAACAAGCACATTAGAAGTATAAACCTATAAATGTAAAAAGTAAAGGCTAATCAACAAACAACAACAACAACAAAAATAATAATAATACTAATACATTCCAAGCTTTGCCATGGCGACAGGAACCCCGGAAATCAGGTTTTTTGTTGTTTGTTGCGATAAGACTCATCACATAGCTTCGGGTGGTTTTACAACCACGTTTCTGCCACAAGCAGCTGTTTTGTGCTCTGAATGTGGATTCATCTTCCATTTTAAGAATTGATTTTGAAACTGATTTAATTGAATTCAAAAGAGCCATGAAAACTTCAAAGTCACTCAGCCACAAATGAGATTGACTAAAGAAATTGAGATGAAAATAGTTTCGGCCCTGACATTTAAAGACCATTAGGTGTCTCAGCTAATTCAGAACTTTCACAGGAAGAATCGACAACAACAATAACAACATTAACATTATGATTAATATACAAGTTGTGCATTATGTTAAAGCTTTTCTGCTTGCTCATTTAACTTATTTATAATCCCCAATCATATGCATGTTTGGGGAGATTCCAGATCCAGACCCCCACATCTGTCAGTCGACTCAGGACACAAGCATGAATCTGATTGGTTGAAACTTGTCGCCAATATTCAAGGCGTCAACTAAAGCAAAAACATCAACCACTTGGGAAGTTCCGAAGTCCTCCAAGGACTGGGAGTATTTGGATGTACCAACTTATCAGAGCCGATCTCTTCAGACCTCAGAAGCTAAGCAGGCTTGTGCTTGGTTAGAACTTGGACGAGAGACCGCAGTATGCCAGATGCCACAGTGGGGCGGTAGTGCATCATGTCGTTGTGTCCTTTGGCAATACGCTTCACCCACATTGCCTTCAGTGTCCATGCATGCTAGTGTATGACTGAGAGTGTTATGAGAGTGAATACGGGATAACGGGGGCCAATTAGCTCATGGTTACACTCCAGTACCGTATATCATGTATGTTCATTAACATGCACTATATTTCACTGTACATTTTCTGTATACAGTAAGTCTATATTATCTTATTAGTAAATTCGTTATGCATGCCTTATTTGATATATCTTGCTTATATTATTATTGTTCATTGTGTGTATGTTGCACCGAATCACCAAAGCAAGTTCCTAGCCTGTGAATTTTGTTCATTGACAATGGCAATAAACCTTTTCTGAAACCTTTTCTGATACTCAGTGTTGTGCGGTCAGAGCAATCAAGGCAAGCAGAGACTGACCAATAAAATCTAAAATTACTGTGTGTCACAACTATATTTAAATTGGTCAGAAATATAGAGAAATCAGCTTCTCCACCTCACTTTTGCTTGGCTGAACTCATGGTGTCTTTTACTGGCCGCTACAGGGCGCTGGGCATTACTGCACAGGAAGCATGATTATTTTCCCACATGGGCTCAGCCTGTGACTGTGTTCAGAGGCCTGTTCAAGCTCCGCTTTCTAACATGAGCTTTTAGAACCAGAGACAGCAGCTTGTTTCAGAGGTCTGCGCATCCGCTCTGAAGACCACACAGGCTTAAACCACGCAGAATAAACCTGTGTGAGAATCTTGGATGTTTGCTGGTTTTGCCCTAACTGTGCGTGTTCAGAGGAGAAGCGAAGCAACAGCAGCGCCAAGTTTCGACAAACTGACTTAAAAATTATATTTTAGATAAAAGTCTTTTTTGTAACTAAAACTGTGAATTTTGTTCACTGACAATGGCAATAAACCTTTTCTGATTCTAATTCTGAAACTTTTTCAAGGTTTTTAAAAGTGCTGATCCCATCATTCGTTAATTTACTCAAAGTTGTACACTCACAGTGGCTATGCACTGCGTTATCAAATTATTGAAATGTCACGTAAACAGGTATCTGATACAAACAATCTGATCTATTTCTGATTGTTCAAATCTGTGCAGGTTTCGACAAGGAAAATTGTGCAAAAGAAGTGCAAATGAATGTGGACAAGCCAAAAATGAAAGTGATATGCATTTTAAAATTCACTGCGCTGAAAAATAAATATCTGCTGCTTGTTACAGTGACATTCCCCAGCAGAGAGCTTGAGCAGCAGTTTTGAATAGGAAGTCAAGTGTCCAGTTCTATTATCAAGCAATTTTAGCTCAAGACAAAATGTTTAACGATCTACGTATGCTATAATTTAATACTGTCTTAATTAAAATCCACACCAAACAATAGTAACATTAATTATTCTGAAAATAAAAAAATAAACAAACATTATATATTTTTGTATTATTTGCATTGACATAACATGAAAAGATTCCTTACCTGTGTGTGTTCGAATGTGGGCTAGAAACGCCATGGAGTTGCTGCTCTTGCAGACTTTGCCACAGTATTTGCACACGTTGCCTTTGTTCTCCTCTCTCTCACGGTTGATCTGCTCGGTGTCTTCCAGTACATACTTGTTGACCTCTCGCAGAAGATCCTCATGTTTCTCTTTGATGTGTAGAAAGAGCTCTTGTTCATTCTCAAATCGCTCAGTGCACTTTACACATTTAAAACTAGCGCCTCCCTCTGGAAGCTCCTCCACACTGTTCTGCTCATTGCGGAGGTGAGCAGCGCTTGTCAGATGCTGGTGAAGATTACTGTCAGTGTAAAATGACTTCCCACACACCAAACAGTGAAAGTGCTTTTCTTTGGTCGGGTGTTTCATTGAGATGTGGACATTGAGACCGCTCATGCCATCCGCCAGGAAACCACAGTCTTCACAGCGGATACGGCCCCCGGACTCCTGCCTTGTTTCCTTTGTTTTTAACTTCTTCACAAAGGCACCACCTGCAGACTGGTAAAGAGGGGGCATTGGTGTTCCTGTAGTTAAACATATGACAGCAGCCTCCCCTTCCTGGACCTGCTCCTGCTCCACAAGGGCCTTATAGGAAACAATAGAGGCATCAAAGACAACCCTGGTCAGCTGTACATCAAAACCGGCATCTGAATTTAAAATGGCATCTTTTTCTAGATCTTCACAATCTTCTTCATTTCCAGTCTCTTCTACTGGATCCTCCAATGTTTGAACTTCTGGAGAAAACTCTGTTTCAGACACTGTGACCTCAGTCTTGAGTTCAGAAGAATCTGATGGATTATGAGATATCACATCAGATTGATCCTTGTTGGATGTAACAGTTGTAGTTGTTAACTTCTCACTTGACTCAACTTCAATAGAGGCAACTGCTTCAGTATTTTGTGCTCCAGTGTTGCCATCAGAACTGGACTGAGAATCCTCAGCAACAAGACCTGTATCTGGGTTAAGTTTATCTTCAGTAGCCTCACTTGGATCTTTCTCTATGACAAGTAAAGTTTTTTGCTCTTCGGTTCCTTGTTGTTCCAAGTATTCCAGACTTTTCTGTTTGTGCTTATCAGTGTTTGCATGCCGAGACATTTCCTTGCTGTTTACAGCATAATAACTGCACGCTAGACAGACATATTCAAACTCTTTGGTGTGCTTTCGCTTAACATGAAGATGAAGTGAAGGGAGGGACTGAGCCACAAAATCACAATAAATGCAATTGGTGACTGAATCGTAGTTTATTTCTTTTGGGCTGGACTGGATTTCTTCTTCCTCACTAATGTTTGTTGTGCTTTTAGTTACATTTTCTGCAGAAGCGGTCTGCATGGCTTCAGGTTCTTCCTGCTCTTCTGTGGATACAGGCTCCTCAGATGCTAAAACAGATTTATCCCCTTTTTTTGCAGAGTCTTGTGCACGTCTGATATGTTTCTTTGTAATGCAATGGCGGTCCATATCGCCTTTGGTCACACAGTTATAGCTGCAGAGGGTGCAGCTGTAACCATATTCTTTGCTGTGTTTACGGCGTACATGGACACTAAGATTAGTGGCATTAGAAACTACAAGGCCACAGTACTCACACGTTGGTGAAGCCCCCAGCTTTGGTCTACCCCTTTTTTTTCTAGGAGGCTCATCAGTGTCATCCTCCTCAACAAACACTACTTTTGGACCAACTGTCTCATCAGCTTTCTCATCTATGGAAACAACCCCAGAGATTGCTTCAAAAATGACTCCATCCTTACAGACTTTCTCCACACAATTGTCAAATAAAGAACTTATCTCTTCTTTTTGTTGCTGCTGGTGACTTTCAGATGCAAGGTGAGATTCCATCCACTGGGTTGTAGCTGAAAAAAAGTTGCAGGTTTTGCAACGGTACCAGTCATGGTCCGGGTGTGCCTCTCGGCTATGCTTTTCCAGGAATGTCGGGGTTCCCATCCTGAAATCACAGTGTTCACACTTCAGCTGGAATCTGTCTGGGGAGAGTTTGGGGGTTCCAAGAGTCAGGGAGTTCTTAATGTGATCGCCTGATTCCTCAGCTATCATTACTTCAGCGCCCACTTCTTCCTCCACATCATCAACTTCAACTAAAGTTAAAAAAAGCAAAAACAGAAAGGAATACAGTTTAATTATTTAAATTTTAAAACATGCAGTATTGTGTTTTAATGGACAGAAATTACTTACATGAGTATGGTACATCTTTGGTATGGTATCTCTGGATATGAATGTCCAGAGGTTCCTTGTCCCTAAATTCTTGCCCACAATAATTGCAAGAATGAATGATTTTTGGCTTTGGGGTTCTCTTGCTTACACGTCTCTCTTGTAGCAGCGTCTCCTCCTTGTTGCCCTGTTTAATATTTTGAGATGAACTCTGCTGATCTCTGTCACATTGTTGCTTTTGCGTAAGCTCAGCATCTGCCTCCATGTCATCAGAGACGTTCTTCTTCCCATGTTTTCTTCCATAATGTATTTTTAGGGACCGGGGGCACTTGGCACAAAAGCCACACACAAAACAAATGGCTTCACCATCTTGGGACGTTAAAGTTTCTGATGTGTCTTCCATATTTATCTTAAACAAAATGTCATCAAGGCTTAGACTCCTGAGAAAAAAAAGAAAAGCCAATAATTATTTTAAACAATACAGGTTTTAGTCATCACCGCCATGTAATCAAAAATAGGGCAATGTCGCCATCTATTGGAGATTGTAGAGAACTAGAGTCCCGTTATAACATTATACTTTTATAACATATAACACACAACAGGTTACAGCATTCTAATATATATTTACACATGAATATAAAGATATGTTTGATATGTTCTGTGTTCACGCTCACATTTAGTAATGGCCCTTCGGATCATGCGTTTTATACATTTGTAAAGTATTTACAAACAGGATTCACAATAAATATATGTGAGATAGTATAATATACACACACACACACACACACACCCGTGTATATACACGTTGTTATAATATATGCTTGTGTGTGTATGCATGTTTATATAATAATATATATATATATATATATATATATATATATATATATATATATATATATATATATATATATATATATATATATATATATATATATATATATGTGTGTGTGTGTGTGTGTGTGTGTATATAGATAGAGCAACACAACTACAACACCGTCATTCTTTAGACTTTATTCTTTAGACTTGCAACACAACTACAACACCTTCATTCTTTAAACTTTATTCTTTAGACTTCATTCTAATGTCATACTGTGAAATATTCCAGGTAAAGCACTGACGTCTCAAAGGAGACAAGCAGGTGGCAGTTCCCTCAAGACTCTTGAGTTTTTCTGGTATACATGTCCTGGATCACTACTAGCGCTGAATAGAGTTAAATTAGATGCATAATTAACAGTTTTCCAGTACATAAATTTGTACGGATTTTACTGAATAATAAATAGTTTGGGGATCGATTTTTGTGTTTAGTACAAGTGCTTGAGCTGACACTTGACACCAGACATTTTACTGCTAAACAGAATTTAACTACTGCAACGACAGAAACATGCGATGGCCTGTGTGGAAAGCACGTGCCCAGAAACAAACATTGTTTAATTGTTTGGATCAGAAGGCAAAACAGACGTTTTTCATTCTGTACAAAGCCAGAGGAGCTAAAACTAACTTAGCTATGTTGCTAACTAGCAACATGTTTCCCAACTGTACTTTGAGCAGTGTAAAGGAAAACCAATCAAATAACGTTTTTGACTTTTTTGTCCAATCACAGCGAAGAGGAGGTAGGTCTTAATGGGGTTCAGGCTTGGGAAACGACGGCAGCACACTGGCCCAAAAAGGAGGCTAACGTCGACCTCCATCCGAGTTGATTGTATTGTCAAAATTAGCCTTTTATACACCTTAAAACTTAAACAGATTGTCAGCTAAACAATTTCGATTGTTTATATAACCATGCTAAATTTGCTACATTAAACATACCTGGCAAGAAATGATACTTTAGGGATCTCCGCGCGTTTTCCTGCTAGACACAAATGGCGCACCGTAGCCTGAGCCCTGGCCTTGCGTCACATTGAAGGGGCGGGACTATAGTATGTTTGCAGCGTCGTGAGCGCGGTGTTTTTGCGTATGTTTTCGGCCTAATCCAGAGCATTTGTGATGCGCTGAGTCCGATCCTTAATTGTGTTAGGGCACAAAAATAAAATATCCAATCATTAGCCTAACCCCTTGTCGAAAGATGTTGTTCATTTTCCTCATCTTTTGCTGTGCTTTCCGTGTGCCTTTTTATGATATAGCGTTGAAGTGAATGTTTGTGCAAATAAATAGCCCATGAAATTAACTTTTACAAAGCTACAACAAGAACTAGCTACGTCATCTTACAGCTCATGTTGTCTGGGCAAGAGCATACACTGTCCATACATAGTCTGCGCGTTGGTATTTTCACAGAGATCCGATAGAGGGCACCATCTGCACGTGAATCCCACGGCGAATCACTGCAACAGCTGCTTTCTGTGTCTTTGTAGTACCATGGCAACAGCCTAAGACATATTTCACAAACTGAGGAGAAAATAAAGCACCTTTTGTCAAAGAGGGTCAATTTAACAAGATAGTCCTTCTGATTATTTAACTTAACTTTGCTCTTTAGAGAAGATGCAAGTACTATTTTTGAGATGTAGATGTTTTAAAGTGGACCACACATTTAACATTTAAACAGCATTGTATAAGTTTACCCGCCACTCCCAAAATGCAGACTTTCCATACAACTGTTTAATGACAATTCCTTTTCTACATAAACTTTATTGTATTCTTTTCTGTTCTAGCCTATTTATATGTTTGCTGGAGATGTTTCTTTCATTATGGGATCAGCAGCTGTCACATGAAGTCATGGCAACTTCTGAATACTTCACCTAAATACAACCAACTCTTAAAAGGTTTCTCTTAAAACAAGTCTGGATTTTATTAGGCGCATTGATGCTCTGAGTTTCCTATCATTTGTGCCACTTGCAAAGATGGCACATATTGCATTCAAATCATTTTTAGGATACGAAAGAACATTCAGGTATTCTGGGAAAACCCCTTCACTGCACAGCTGGAACACTTATGCTGGGGTCTCTGTCAGCCCGTGTCCCACCCAGAGATTCTCCTCCTGCTTTGTCTTTTCCTAGAAGCGTGAGCTCAACAGAGAGATTGTGCCAGCAGTATCACCTGGGAAATGCATGAAAGTGTGTCTCTAGCCATGTGTGTAAAAAGGAGAGTAAAGGAAAAAGAAATGGTTTCTACTTTAAATGTTACACAGCACTGGGTGGAGCTCACTAGACCTTCATTGCATTGCTCAGCTCTGCAGCATCTGAATAAACAGATGAAAAGAGGTTTATCTCTTCCTGGTTTATTAAATTGGGAGCTGAAATGTAAAATGCCAACAGGATACATGCATTCTTGATATGGTGAAAATGTGGTTCGTTCACAAGGATCTAAATCAGGGTTGAAGCAGTCTTCACACCCAGAGTGAGATGGGATGAGAATTTTGTCACCCGGTCTCTTTGGGTGGGCCGCAGCCAGCGCTGACACTTGAATCATGGCTGTTTGACCAATGGTGTACACACACACTCTCATGAGCTTTTTCCTCAAGGATGTTTAGATGACCAGCAGCACTCATAATGCACTGTGTTATATCCTCTCTCTAGATTATGGATTTTTCTACACGACTGATTCACTTTTACAATCGTAACAAACTGGTTTACTCATAATACAAAATTACGTGAATTAATTAAGCAATATAAAATAACACAAGAATCAAACATTTTCAAACGCAGTCTCTATTTTGTTTTAATAAAGGTTTTTGTTTGTTTGTTTGTTTGTTTAAATAGCTTTAAGGATATCACTTAAAACTTAATAGAACTTTTAGAAGACTTGTGGTTGCGGTTGCTATAAACATACCAAACCAGCCTAAACATAACATATTTGCTTAGTGCATTTTCAGTTCTGTTTTCTTTTCAGGACTCAGAGAGAATAACAGGGAGTGTGTGTACACGTGTATGAGAGCCACATTGTGATGTCATGGCGTCAGCTGTTCAACCCTAAAAAGCACAGACTTACAACCTGAAAAAGGCCTTTCCCATGTACACCCACTACTTATTAACTGGCCCGGTTACCTCACTTCTGCTCATGTGACTCCCTGTAAAGGCTTCTGTCAGTATTGGTCAAACTAACAATAAAAAAGCTCTCATATTATCATGCATTTGTATTTTGTTTTTACTTGGGAACATAATATTTTGATGCACTGTGAAAAGCCTTTGGTCAAGCTGCTTTATTCATCAGACTTTATGCTACAATTGCATGGAGTATTTGGCTATGAAAATAAAGTGTTTGTGGATTCTATATGGCCTAGTTTCAGCTTTTGGCTAGTCATCTGTTGATGTCATTACTTGTCTTTTTTACTTTTTGATATATTTAATCAGCACATGCAGTCAAATATAATAACATCATTAGAAACAGCATTAGTCAGCATGGATTTGGTTTCTCCCATAAATTTAACAATATGACAACATGCCAAATCCCCTATAAGGGAGGAGCACTGTACTGAGGGAAAACATACACTGTGTTGCATCAAGATCTGCATCAACAGGGTTTTTGATACACCTACTAACAAAAGAGATATGGCTCCTGTAAAAGATTATACAAATAAAAAGGTCATCATGGTGGCACAGCAATTAGTGATCTCTACTCACAGCAAGAGGGTCCTGGGTTCAACAGGGGGCATGGGGCCTTCTGTGTTGAGTTTGTTATCGACATTTCTTCTGCACTTGGGTTTTCCCTTAAACATGTACGACATGCTCCCCTCTGCGGCCACGACTCCACTGAAAATGAAATTCCAAATCTTACTGGGACTAAATAAACACATAAATGTGTATATTTTTTTATACATCAATATACCGTGAACATTTTGTTACGTACAGTTACACTGTGAAACAGATATTGTATGAACCTGTTACTGACCGTGTTAAAGTATACAAGACAGTAGAATTGTTACTTCAAAGTAATATCCAAGACTTCACATACTATGCATGTACGTGTGTGTGATTGGCGGTTGGAGGGGCCAAGGGTCAAGAATGGCAGCCTCTCTTGCAACAGTTTACCCCAGGGCAGCTGTGGCTACATTAGTATCTCACCAACTATGGAATGAATGAGAGGATTTGAAAGGATTTGTCAAGCAAGAGTAAGCCATTATTATTATTATAGATATTAATAAATAAACACTAAAGGTATGCAGGTTTTTCCTCACTATTATTCTCATTTCAATCAATAAATCAACATTTATTTAGCACTTTACAACACTCAAAGTGACCAAAGTGCTTAATAATAAAAATCAAGACAATACAAAATATAAAACCATGTAAAAACAAACAAAAAGTCTAAAGTCTGTGATGGTGCGCATGTCGGGGGACTGTTTGTTCCAGTCTGGGACCAGCAACAGAGAAAGCTCCATCACCCCAGTGTTTGAGTCTGGCTCTGGGGACTTCCAGCAGAATCTGATTTGTCGACTTAAAGCTCTGCTTGGGTTTCGGGTAGACAGAAGCTTTGCCAGATAAGGAGGTGCCAGGCCATTTAGAGCTCTAAAAACAAAAGGAAAATTTTAAAATCAATTCTTAAAGAAATTGGAAGCCAATGGACTGCAAAAAGAACTGGGGTGATGTGCTGACGTCTGAGTGTGTTGGTTAGAAAACGCGCCGCAGCGTTCTGTACAAGTTGAAGGTGGCTAAGGACAAACTGGGAGACACCGACATAAAGTGCATTGCAATAGTCTATTCTTGAGCTGATGAAAGCATGAATAGTCCTTTCAAGGTCAGTGCGATTTCAAAAAGGCTTTACTTTAGCTAAAAGACGTAATTGGTAAAAACTTGCTTTAACCACACTGTCAAATTTAAAATTGTTGTCAAAAGTAACCCCAAGATTTGTTTATTTGTTGAAGACAATGCATGTAACACTGCTACTTGTAACTGTAACTGTTACCTTCTCATGACAGGGACTCTGTTTGTGTCCACTGTGGTTGGCTCTGTGTTTGGTCTAGAATAGCAGCTTCGAGACAAAAGCCAGCTTCAATGTTTGCAGACAGAGCAAATGAGTTTTGTTCAAACTGAGATTTTAAACTAAAATGGATAATGCTGAAATTATATTTGTGCTCTGTCAACACTATAAGACAAAATTAACATAGCATGTGGTGATGTACCTTCAATAGATCAATTACATTAAAAGCCTGATTTTCCGAACACCTTGTAGTGGCGGTGAGGGTGAGGACAGGGGACGCTTTCCCCAAACAGATTTAGTGCCTTGATTTCTGTTGAACTATTGTTGGCTGCTTAAAGGCTCAGCATTTAAAATGTTACAAAACTTTTGGGAGCGTTGCTACATGCACCTTTTCCTGGTTCACCTGTTTTAATAATTTGTATAGTTCCCAGACATTTCTGAGATTTGAAATGCTAGTCACGGCCACCCATGGGGAGTATAAGCATTGACCTTGGGCGTAGAGACTATAGGTTCAATCTCAATCATAATAATAATAATAATTATCTCAATAATTGTTTAAAAGAAACTGCCATAAATGTTTAGGATGGTCTTTTTAAATAATCACCAAAAGGATTACAATGAGAAGATAACACTTCAAATCTTTAATCAGGGAATGATGAGCTCAGATGAAATGACATTAACATACGTATATTACAATTTGATTTGTGTTGGGCTGTTTTATTCCCAGCAGTGCAATACAGTGATCACAGCCCTGTTTTTTTTTATCTATTAGGCGGCTCTTGTGTGCACACTTTCTTTCATGCAATAAAATACATTTATCGTACAGTCAGTTTCTGGATGGACAATGATGAAATCTTCAATTTCTATAGAGAACACAATGTCCTCAAAGAGAAATGAAAGCTTCTCAAGCTTCCCATGTGCATTGGACCAACAATGTGAAGTGTTTCATGCTTTTGTCTTTAAATCTCAATCAACATTTGTGCTGTTACTGAAACAACAAAGTGATGTTCATGCCTTCTTCCTCCATAGTCTCACATAGAAACAAACACTGACAATAGTTTTAGCATGGATTCAAATTTCAGTAATGCGTTCTCAAATCTTACATTTTACATGGATGTACGAAGTGACTTTGCAAGGCTGACGGATACTTGAGAGGAGCAGAGCGACCATCAATATAGCGCGAATCATGCTGGCTCCTCTCGACGTGCAGGAGCAGCGGCTCTACTCCGAGCTCCTCCCGTGAGACTGAGCTCCTCACCCTATCTCTAAGGGAGCGCCCAGCCACCCTGCGGAGGAAACTCATTTCGACCGCTTGTATCCGCAATCTTGTCCTTTCGGTCACTACCCAAAGCTCATGACCATGTGAGGCAGGAACGTAGACTTGACCGGTAAATCGAGAGCTTTGTCTTTCGACTCAGCTCCTTCTTTACCACAACAGTCCGATGCAGCGACCGCATCACTGTGGACGCTGCACCGATCCGCCTGTCAATCTCACGCTCCATCCTTCCCTCACTCGTGAACAAGACCCGAGATACTTGAACTCCTCCATGGGGCAAGACTCCCACCACCTGGAGAGGGCAGCCACCTTTTTCCGGTTGAGAACCATGGCCTCAGATTTGGAGGTGCTTGATTCTCATCCCGGCTGCTTCACACTCGGCTGCAAACCGTTCCAGAGCATGTTGCAGGTCCGGGTTGATGAGCCATCAGGACAACATCATCTGCAAACAGCAGAGATGAGATCCTGTGTTCTCCAAACCGGACCCCCTCCGACCCCTGACTGCGCCTAGAAATTCTGTCCATAAAAACAATGAACAGAACCGGTGACAAAGGGCAGCCCTGGCGGAGACCAACGCGCAGTGGGAACAGGTCTGACTTACTGCCGACAATGCGAACACAGCTCCTGCTCCGGTCATACAGGGACCGGACAGCCCTGAGCAAAGAATTTCTTTGAGGCCGACCGATAGTCCTCCTCCATGGCCTCCCCAAACTCCACCCAGCTCCGGGTTTTTGCCTCTGTGACAGCACGAGCTGCGGCACGCGTGGCCCGCCGATACCTGTCAACAGCCTCAGGAGTCCCACAAGCCAAAGAGGCCTGCTAGGCCTCCTTCTTCCGATTTATTATTATTATTATTTTAATATATATTTTGCTATCATATTGTATATTGTTATATGTTGCGCCTTATCACCGAAGAAAGTTCCTAGTTTATGAATCTGATTCTGCTTCGCACTTTCCCCATTGGTTCTTATGCGGTGATATTATCGTGAAAATGCTTAAATAGGTCCAGAAGAATTTTCTCATGACATTTTTAAATCAAACAAAGTTGAAAGACACAACATTTACTCAACAGAACATTTGGGCTCAGCATATCTTGACCCCATTTGCTGGTGGGAAAAACTTAAAGTAACCAAAAACATCAACATCACTTAGGTCCTTGATTTTCAACCAGTGTGCCAGGGAACGCTAGTGTGCCTCCAGTTTGAGGTGACGTATATATATACGATGAATTTCATTGAATTCTCTACGAAATAAAGAAAGTAAAACAACCAATATTGCCAAATTTAAAGAACCAGACAGTGGCATTATACCACAAGACCATTTTATTTATACTTCCCTCAAAGGTCTGAAGTGGAAATGCGGGTATATTTTCAACCAAACTCAAAAACACAAACTTGCCTTTCTAGGAGCCATTTTTTTTATGTAGGGAAAATGTAAATGTTTTAAAGTACATGTAATAATCTCAGCATAGCATTGTGTTCCGATGACTCATTGAGACAAAAGGAAAGGTAGATCCAACCTCTTTTGGAGCAGTCATTTCCCCTATTCAGTTTTTACATATACATAATGCCCTTGAAACCTGCATACACAGTACATTTTTTGGCACAATCCCTTCTGCAACATCAGGTTCTAGAACGCATGTAAAAGTATGTTTGATTAGCCCCATTGGAATCAAAATAAAGTCATCTTGTGCACAGTCATTTGGGCGTGTCACAAGTACAACTCCCCAGCGTTGGGACGTCCAATTCCTTGTGGAGGGTCTGGTTTGAACAAGGTTTGCTCTGGTGTCACGCGCCATGCTGATCGTTCTAGCTTGAAACAGGCTTCACTCACTCTCTCTTTCTGACTCACACACATGTGTGTACACACACACACACACACACACACACAAACAAACATAACCCAAGGTTAATGTTCTCTTCAAGTCCTTCAGGATGCAGGAAGTTCCCATCTCCTTCACCAAACATCTGGAGCTTCGTCCCTACATCTCCCGTTCCCATGGCAACAGTAAATCAATAGCCGGCCCTCTGCCTCATAACTGTGTGTGGAGCAACCAGAGCAATGGATAAACACATATACACCATGCAGGATTTATAGTTGTATAATACTTAAGCCTAAGGAAAACGATTTGATTGCTAGCTGCCTGTGGCTATGTTTCACTATCCATATTGTGCCTATGTTTGGTTGAATGGATGATGAAGAATGATGTAAGGGATGAATATGAGTTTCCCATGCAGTCTCTTGTGTGCAATAGCATGAACCCAATGAGCCATGCATGACCCTGGGAATTCGGACCAAATCAGTGTTGGCTGCTTCCTTGTTGCATGGCCCGATTTTTTTAGATTTTATTAGACAAGACAGTTGTAGCATGAAATGGGAAGAGAGAGATAGTTGTCCAAAGTCATGACTATTCTGGACATTCCCTCCCACCCGCTGCTCAATGTTACTGCCATGTTGCTCTGCTGAGAGACACAGGAATCATTCCTACTCTCTCCATCAACTGTGATGATCGACCTCTGTGCTGTCAAAAGTGCAATATTCCGTTCAATGGCAAAATTGTACAGGAAATATGCACTAGGGTACTATAGTTTTTACTTGAACATAAGTTAAAATGTAAACTTATTTTGGTTTTACTGGAGGTTTATTTGTTAACAGATCAGATTTACAGTATTCTTAATATTACTAATATTTAATCTTAGCTATTATTATTCCATCCATCCATCTTCTTCCGCTTTATCCGGGGCCGGGTCGCGGGGGCAGCAGTCTAAGCAGGGACTCCCAGACTTCCTTTTCCCCAGACACTTCCTCCAACTCCTCCGGGGGGGATCCCAGGCTTCCCAGGCCAGCCGAGAGACATAGTCCCTCCAGCGTGTCCTGGGTCTTCCCCGGGCCTCCTCCCGGTGGGACATGCCCGAAACACCTCCCTAGGGAGGCGTCCAGGAGGCATCCGGAACAGATGCCCGAGCCACCTCAGCTGGCTCCTCTCAACGTGGAGGAGCAGCGGCTCTACTCCGAGCTCCTCCCGTGGAGACTGAGCTCCTCACCCTATCTCTAAGGGAGCGCCCAGCCACCCTGCGGAGGAAACTCATTTCGACCGCTTGTATCTGCGATCTTGTCCTTTCGGTCACTACCCAAAGCTCATGACCATAGGTGAGGGTAGGAACGTAGATTGACCGGTAAATCGAGAGCTTTGTCTTTCGACTCAGCTCCTTCTTTACCACAACGGTCCGATGCAGCGACCGCATCACTGCAGACGCTGCACTGATCCGCCTGTCAATCTCACGCTCCATCCTTCCCTCACTCGTGAACAAGACCCGAGATACTTGAACTCCTTCCACTTGGGGCAAGGACTCCCCACCCACCTGGAGAGGCAAGCCACCTTTTTCCGGTTGAGAACCATGGCCTCAGATTTGGAGGTGCTGATTCTCATCCCGGCTGCTTCACACTCGGCTGCAAACCGTCCCAGAGCATGTTGCAGGTCCAGGTTTGATTGAGCCATCAGGACAACATCATCTGCAAACAGCAGAGATGAGATCCTGTGGTCCCCAACCCAGACACCCTCCGACCCCTGACTGCACCTAGAAATTCTGTCCATAAAAACAATGAACAGAACCGGTGACAAAGCTATTATTATTGATAAATGTATTTCTTCTTGGTCAATTGCATGTCTGTAATAAAAATAAAGATTCATCCCTTGGGGATGAATAAAAGTAATTCTGATTCTAATGTGCAACGCTTTAACCCACTACACCATTGCGAGCACGTTACCTGACCCTTTTTCGTCTTCTATACCTCGCTGTGAACAGACTTTAATTTGTTTTTTGGCCTGGAACGGGCCCTCTTTTTTTTCTTAATTTTTTCCCTTTTGTCCACCATCTGATTAGAAGAAGCTATCAAGCTTCTAAGCATGTTAAACATAAAAAGAAAGTTGTAACCATCACATTTCCAGTCAAATCAACCATTCTGGGATGAATCAGGATCAATTTGTACTCTATTGTCAAAACCCAACAAATGCTCTATAGTGTCAATCGGAGCAGTCCTCCAAAAAACATTTATACTTCTCCCTATATATACAAAAGAATAAAATCATGGCAGGATTTAAAATCTGTGCAGAGCTTGTGACCACTTATAATTAGAGTAAATCAGGCCTCAGAGGCCAAAACTACTGAGTCACAGCTTCACAAAGAGTCCAGCCAGTTCTTTGTACTCCAAAGGTTCAGGAACAATTTTAGTTTGAGCATGTTTGTATTACCTCTTTTACTCTTATTACGGCTTTTTTTTTTTCACACCTGTTGTCACAACACTTTAATCACTTACTTGCTGTCTTTAGCAAAGACGCATTTTCAAATTTAGCTTCACCATCATGTGTTTTTCTATCACTGTTTTGATTTCAGATTATGACATTACATGGATTGAAAGAGGCTACTAAAGCACCAGTATCTCCCTAAAACAATCATGACTGTCTGCTGTCAACATGTGCGTGCCAAGCAGTCATGATCCATGGGATTTCCCTGCTCTCCCCATTGTGTTCTGGTATAATAATTGTTTAGTTGTTTATCCTAGTGGGGATTTCAGTGTTCAAACACATAGAACCTCCCCACCCTTACTGCTCATGATTATCAATGACATTGGCACGTATTGTTTTACTTTGAATGTTAGGCTAATTGTAAACATATTGCAGCAGAAAAGTGGTTTGAATACAAATCCCAACATTTGCTTTTAATAAACTGAAAACATGTTGAAGGGACAAGGTAAAGGCAACTTCCAAACTAGAATAATACCACTGTTGTTTATGTTCTTTACATTGATGTCGTTTTTAAATCAGCATTGAGGTGACCCTTACGTGAGACACAGGGTTCAGAAATTGAATTATCTTTAATCTTTTAATTAGCTTGACGTGTGACTCAGTGGGGTTGGAACTTGTAATATTAAACAATGGCTAAATAAGTGGAAGCTTCAGGTTTACATCAGTGTGATCATTAGAGAAACAAACTATGGTGTTTTCTTTTCATTGTTTCAGCACTGATTGATGATTTTAATATTACTATAATACTATTAAGAATATAAGGCTAGTAGGCCGCATGATTTAATGGCCATACAATTAAGACATAACAATATGTACCACTAGAAATTGTAGAAATTGTTTTCTTTCTGTGCAATTTAACGGAAACAAAGGGATAAAACCCTTGCTTGTGACAGAATTTAAATTTTTAAACTAAATTTGCAACACCATTTTTTATGTTTGTTGAAAGTTGAATAACTGGAGTTCTAATGATTTAGTCAAAGCAAAGAATCTTTCACATTGTGTTGCTTGGAAAGCCAAGCTGTGGGTGGCCAGTCATTTGGCCCTGGGCGACAGACGTCTGGATCAGCCAGCAGCACCCACCAGCTCCTCTGTCTGCAGACAAGCAGGAAGTAAGTTACATGTACTCCATAGTAATGTCTAATCATGCTATATTTATTGGACAATGCTACAATATCCTATTTACATCCATATGTACTTTAGTTCTTTGGATTTTTAAATATTTCCCAGGTTAATGGAACACATGGGAGTTTTTATCACAATTAACTCCTGTGAATGAGGGTTATTACTGTTTGATGATCCAGACAAGGTGAAAGGAAGTGAGAGATGGATCAAAGATGATGTAGGGGTTGGTAAATGTGTGGTGGAAAAGGAAAACTTGATTGCAGTTTGAAGTTTATAGGAGTTTACAGTGAAGGCTGTAGAGATAAATAGATGAATTGAGATAAAAGAGGACCTGTGAATTTAGTGCATTTTGGGAAATACAACAGCACTGACGATTGTCCAATGTCCTCACATACATGATCAACACTAACTAACACATCTAAAGTCATGGAGGAAATTTGTTACTCCAAAAAAAATAATAAGATGTAAAAGTAAATAAAAGAGCAAACGTAGTTTCTGGAAATCGGAGAACTCAGTCACCATACGCCCCCAATTTGAAGTAATCTAGGACAAAATACTGTGCACTAAACAAACGCTGAACGTGATCTTGATAATAATATCTTCTAAACCCGTAGTGTTACTTTTTCACCTTCTAATTTCACTTCTCTCATTTACTTAACCCCATACTTCACCAAACAAACAATCATGTGTGATGTGTCACCTTTCATCATTTCAGCAAGATTGTGTAATTTTAAGATGTTGTTCCAAATGAATGTGATTTATTTCTCCAAATTTCCATCCTATTTTAGTCAGTGGATTAATACAGATTATTGCATTTTTTACAGTTTGATTCGTCTATATTGTTTAATATATAACTAAAGGAAGTAAACATAACAGAACTCTCCAGCATGAAGTCATTTTCCAAAGCTGCATCTGTCGCTAAAGAACATCACTGTTTGTGTGTAAACTCTGAAGTTATAGCTTCTGCAGTTAGGTGTAAAGGATAAAATGAGGTTAAAAGTCATCGTATGCATGCATGTGTAAAAAACCCTAAAACTACTGGTTAAAAAGAGAAAAGTAGGCTATTGCTCAGTGAGCAGCTGGACACAGTTTGACAACAGGGAGCTATTAGCTGCAGAGCAACCGGGAGATGCAGTGCTGTAATGCTTTTGGCAGAAACCTGATGGCGATGACTGCTGACGCACAAAGGACAACAATATCTGACTTTTTTTCACTGTTCTGCCCACAAGCATATCTCTTGTGCAATTTCAACTAGACATTTTGAGTTAAATGCCATGCCACAGAGTTCCCTACTTCTAGTTGGTTTGTTGAAATAGCTATGGCTACCCATAAAGGCAGTAGCATCAAATAAAACCCTGTTTAAAGACTTTGTATTCAACTGCCTTATCGTGTATTTTCCATGAGTGGTGCCAGGACAGGCAGACAGCAATGCTTCACAGAAGCATGCCCATAAAAAATGAATTTATCCTCAGGGATTTATTTACAAACTCCACTTGTCACTGGAGAAGAAGCAACATACAAAGAGTAACTTTTGCTCCGTGGTGAGCAAACATGGTTGATTCTCAAAATTATGATTTTCACTCAGTAGTATTGTTATCTCCATCCAAAATGCACACCCCTATACAAACTAATTTTTTCCTCCTCCTCTCTGAGCTTACTTCCTTTTCTGATGTTGAGTTGGAGTGGCCTCCTCCTGGGAGCCTCTAATACAGTTCAGATGGGCTGACTCACCTTTGAGTTGCACGTCCTCTGTGTTTACTCAGCGTATGATATTGTTTGAAAACTGAAAAACTGAAAATGTAATCCTTGTGTGTTTATAAACATCTCAGTATTTTTTTTTCAACATAGATTTTCTCTAAAATATAACTGCAAATGTAGCATGTATAAATTAAATATGAATGGACAGATATGAAAAAATCATCAAATATATTTCTGTCAATGGGAAGACCGGCAGAGTGGTTCAGGTCAGTGCTGTAATTTCAGGGCAGTTTATTCCATCCTAATTGAGTCTATGAAATAATTTTGGTACTGTTATTTGGTTTGTATATCACTAAATGTAAGTCAAACATTTTCTGTCTAGTTTCATCCGCATACTACAGTCTCCAAAAGAACCAAGAAGATTGCAGATGTACAGGTACCAAATGGGAAACAAAACAGCAGGAATTACAAAAGGATTTCACTGGTTTATTTGGCACAACACAAAAGTGCATTGACATAACACTGTTCTTCTTATAATTGGTCTCATTATGAAAAAACATGAATGTATGATTGGTATTGCGCTGCACCTACTATTGTTGATAGTGACTGATGTTTGAAACAGAGTGGCAGTGGATGCCTGATGATTTTACATGTACTTTGGAATAGTACATATGCCTACAAGTACAAATCCTATAAAAAGAAAAGTCTCACATAAATACAGTAAAGTAAAACCACAGGTTTGTCTCCTCTCTTATTCAATAACTTATCCCTATTGCATTGCATGATTGTTATTGCAAACAAAACCCACAGCTCAAAATTTCACATTGTTTGGTCAGACACTAAATGTTTTTCACTCGCTTATAAAAACATAAATGAAAATAAAAGCTCTTTGGTTGATAAGCAAAAATAGAATATACGTCTATAAAATGCATTAACATACAGATGACACTGGCTACAGCAAAAAGGGCCAAAAAGGCAGAAAAAAATCCAGCTTTGACTTAATAGGGAAAGTGTGCATAAAAGTAAAAAGTTCACAATCACAAATATATAAATTATTAGAAACAATCAGAATATAATAGCATCCTGACCATTTGATGCAAGGCAAAAACAACCACTGAGGTATTTTATCGTGTTTAAGTCAAGCAACACATGGACAACAGGATAGACACAAAAGTGCATAAAAATTAAACTCATGTCTGACCCTGCTGCATTGCAAACATGGGACGTGATTCCCTCCAGAACCTGGTCCTTCTCTCCAGTGCCCGATTCACATTCCCATATAAGGTAGTAATAAAGGAGTTTTTCTCCACGTGGCACTTTGACAATGAATCAATTGGAAGGCACAATATTTTTCAATTTGAACGTGTCTGCCATGTTGGTAGATAGACATCTATACGTCGATAAAAAACTATTTTCATCATTCATATAGTAAAAACTATAGTCACTGTTTCTACAAAAGTGACAGCAGCAAGTTCACGCCATTCTCGTAGATTACATCTACCCACCGTTCTTTAGTTTGAGATTATTCACAATGTAAACGTTATTTGAAAATAATGGCAGTCATGTTATACAGGAAGTTAGATGATAATACTATAATTGGATTGAACAAATCAGTAACTGTGTGACGCTCAGTTCTGGTATGGATTTGGTATGTTTTCACATTTCATTGTGCACATTCAGTGAGTGTAGGCAGATACAATAAATAAGATAAATCAAAACCAAAGAACTGAATGGCTTTCAGCATAATATGAGTGAAGAGAACTATTGTTGTATGGTGTGACAATGGAGTGCTGGTTTTATAGAGCCATTGTACTGTTTAAACCTTATCTCCTTGGACATGTTAGAAAGGGGCATTTCATGGTTTCACCCAGAGTCTTGAATTGTTTACAGTTTCATTAATTTAACCATTTAGTTTGTTGCAGTCACCACGCTTAATATGGCCTGACCAAGAAGCAGCGACAATCAAAAGTTGTTAGCACCTTGTTTCTGTAGTAAAATGTATTTATCACAGCAGCAACTTATAAACAGATACATGTAGTGGCAAGATCTCTCTTTCAGTTTGATGTGTTTGATGCTGTTGGTCGACACATTGGTCTCAATGGTGCAATGGAAGAAGATATTGCCACTGGCTGAGCACAACCTCAATGGGCAAAACGCATTCTTCCAGTTTGTTTGATGATTGTAGGACTGAGCCCAGGAAAATGAAGAGGTAGCTAAATATCACAAAGCCTTGCACTCTTGCGGTCAACTACACTGTTAATAAATTGATCATAATACATATTTGAAATAAATATAATCTATTAGTCTATTAAATATTAAATATAGCCACACCACACACTGATTTTCCACCCTAACATAATGCTGTGGGCATGATTTAACAATATAGCAGCCATTTGCATTAAAGAGAATTCAAGTTGTTTGGGTTGCCCATTTTGGCTCACCTCAAC
The DNA here is from genome assembly GCA_015082035.1 of Chaenogobius annularis. NCBI lineage: Eukaryota > Metazoa > Chordata > Actinopteri > Gobiiformes > Gobiidae > Chaenogobius > Chaenogobius annularis. The sequence goes on along the minus strand of BJKM01000193.1, from coordinate 53,037 downwards.
CAATGTCTCCAGAGCAGCATTTTAAACAACAACTATAAATTCTGACAGAAAAACTAAGGGAGTAGAGAACAGGTGTCATACATCTAACACCATGTCGTAGTGGGACTCTTTCTTCCTCTTGCCACATTTGTTTATGAGCACTGTATACAAAGTCAAGAGAATGACCCAGTAACTGGCATAGACCACTGCTCCTATGACCAGAACTAGCTTCTCTGAATCAGGGAAGGGCTTCTTAGTCTGCAGGATCACAGTGTAAATGATTCCAATGAAAAGGATGGTGAACCACACTGATATGGGAATCAAACCAATAAAGTTCACAACAATGGTTTTCCTCCCTGACGTCCCCCATCCAGACTTATTTATGGTTGCTATTGCAAACATCTTTGCTGGTAAGAGGCTTGACATGTACAGTACAGAGTAAAAAGACATGAACACCATTACAATGTTCCCCCGAAGGCAGCTGGCAAATGTTGATTTGATTAGTGCCACCGCCTGTACTATTAGAAGAAACAACAAGATATTCCAGAGTCTTCCTTGGTAGAAGAGCTGGATGGCAGTGGCAATAAGGAAGAAAGGGAAGAAGCCTGTGATGACAGCCTCATAAGTCATCCATAAATGGTGTTTGTGAAACCACAATGAGTTGTAAAGCCACTCTCTGAAATAGGACTTACTCCACCGAGTCTGCTGGTTGAGCCAGCGCAGGTATGTGATAGGTGTCTCTGTCAAACACTTGGAGCGCGCTGTGTACTTGGTGGCATATCCCAGACTGAGAACTCGATTTGTGAGGTGCCGGTCGTCTCCAAAACTACAATGGGATCCCATGAAAGTCTGATTGTACCAGTCCTCCAGGAACTCATGCAGGAGGGAGTTTCGGTACATTCCCAGCGGCCCACTGATGCACTGCACACAGCCGAAGTAAGACTGGCAAGCTCGCTCTATGTTGAAGGCCATCCAGTATCGTACACTGCTCAGGAAGGAGATCCATGACTCGTATTTGTTCAGAATCTAAAGACACAATGAGGGTAACATTTTAGACAGGATTTAATGTTATTTTCATTAAAAAGTTGACATAAGAAAAATATCGGAGTTTGGAATGAGATTGAATGAGACTGAATGTTTTACGAGATAGATGCACGGATTATTTACCTGCACATCTCCTCCGACACCCCCCACCATTGGGTCTTCCTCTAAAACCTTCACCATTTCCACTGAACAGGCTGGGTCCAGCATAGTGTCTGAGTCACACACCTGGGGAAACAGAAAAGCAGAGAATGGTACACTTTACACACAATACAAACATTCGCTTACACCTGTATGGTGAATTAAACATTTGAACACCTTCCTTAAATGGTAGCATGTTCAATAATTCAAGGTGATAAAACTATGCTTGGTGCCAACTCCGAAAATAAATAACACATTTGTTTTGATCATATAGTGTGATGGGTCCTTTTGTAATTTTTATTGATAATGGAGTTTTTGGCATGTTTCACAAGGAACGGCTGGGAAACAGCAACACTGCCATTTCTTTCTTATTAAAGTAACTGGTTACATGAGCTCAAAAGAAAGTTATGAGTCATAAAAGTATGTACACAGCACTCATGTCTGTGATGGGAGCTTTAGCTTTCCATGGTATTACACTCAAACATAAGCTACTGCTGTGTATCTTCACACCACACTTCACAACATGATGAACACAGCCACCGTCCATCTGAGGCAACACAAAAGTGCCTTTGTGGACTGTGTTTGACTTGGCAGGGCTGCCTCCTCCTTCTACAAATCCAATGTTCTACTACTTTTACTCTATCAGACACCATCTAGTTGAACTTCAAATTGATTTTTATCATTTTACTCCAATACGTTACAATACTAATTGCTTTACGTCATTTCTTTTTGTTGATGAATTGACCCTCCAAAGTAATAGTGTTAAAACTATTGAATCTTGTTTTTAGACTAGACAAGAGAAACTATGAGAGCCCATAATTTGCGCTTGTCCAGATTTATAGATTAGAAGAGTAATTTTAAACAGAATAACAAATTGGTTAACTCAGAGTTTTCATTGGTATCCTTGCCTGCACATAGTCGACACTCCGGCCCAGTGCCTTGAATGCAGTGTACATGACCTCTCTCTTGCCTCCCCACTTCTGCATGATGCACACACACTTGCTGTTGAGGACTATCCTGGAGATCTGCTGCAGGCTCTCAGCATAACTCTCCTCCGTCTCCCCTGGTCCTTTGGCGTGAAAATTACTCTTCCAAACATACGTGGCCGATTTATCCCAGCCCATGATCTCTTTGAATATCTCCATCATGTACAAATCATCGTCATTGTTCCCGTCAATGACCATAATAACTTTAATCCCAGGATATGTCAGTCGTTTCACTGACACAAGGCACTTCCGGAGATAGTTAGGGTCTTCTTGATACGCAGCGATGCACAAAGCTAATGATTTATTCAGTTTGATTGGTGTCTCTAAAGATCTCTTCATGTTTCTGTGCTCTAACAGTGCAAATAGGCTCTGGATAATGAGATGAACAACCAAGATGGCGCCGTACAAGCCAAAGGATAAGTAATTGTGGGCTGTGGTGAAAAACTGGTAACCCATAATGTAAGCGGTGGAGATGCCCACGAGGAGAGACACGCCGAACATAGTGGTGCCGAATATCCGCAGGTATGTGAGCCCTTTTTGGCAATACATCTGCAACAAAAGAGGTTTTATTTAGAAGACACATAACAAATAAACATACAAAGCAATTTCTTGTTTCATTGGGTTGTCTCCTCAATAACCTTTCAGTTCTGGAAAGATGTTCTCCTATATATATTTAGAAATAGCATACTTCTCTAATAGTTTGCTCTATGGTACATCATGATGTGATTTTACTTGAAAATCTATAAAAGCAGGACACCAAAATCGACATTCTTGTTACCATGCCACACAGACTTCCTTTATTTTCAATGCCCAGGTAAAGAAACCCCCACCTCTTTACCTCTCCGTAGCCCCCTTCTTCCTCTCCCCAAATCTCACTCTAAATGTCAGACACTTGTGAGTAGCTGATTGTTCTCCTTTAGTTCCTGTGTGGGCCAAATTACATGATTTCTTGACCTAATTAACCAAATACTTTCCCATGCCAGTATTTCAAACCAAACTAAGTGGTTCAGATAAACACTGCAAAATTAGAAATCATTTTCACAAAGACACATGTTTTTGGTGCAGTTGACTTTTTCTGTGAATTGAAGTTCTTCTTCAACTAAATCTTGAGCTAAAAATCTTCAGTTTGTTTCCAGGCCTCATTATGTTGCTACCGCCATCTGTTTGGCAGACCCACCAAGACCCACTCAGAGTGGCTCAGCTCAGCGCAGAGCGGACCACCCTGTGATGTCATCTGTTTATATCTCCGTGGGAAGAGCTGGACAAAGACTTTTGGACTTTCGAAATGTTTCATATCTATGGCTTTATTCTATTAAAGAAAATGGCCAAATGCAATAGAAAAAGGTTTGTAAAAGTTACAGTTTAATGTTAATGGTCAAGCGCAAAATTCGTATAGTCGACGTAGCACCCTCATGTGGCATATTACTATAAGACACATCATGATTTAATAGCACATCATTTGAGTCACACTTTTTATGTCATTTTCAGGAAATGTGAGACAAGGTGAGCAGGGAAATCCATGCAGCCATCAAAAGAGGAGTGCGCAAAGACCAGAAGTGGATGTGATTTGGCACAAGTTCACTGTACCACACCTACACGCACAAGACAGATGGAGGGAGGGCTCGAGAAATACACAGACAGAAAGGAATTGTGCAGATAATTGAAGAAAGAAGCATGAAATGAAATGTACGAGAGAAGTAATGCACAGCACAAATAAAAACAGACAGAAGACAGGACGCTAACTCATGTTCAACATCCTTTGGCCCAGACTGCATCTAACTCATTTGATCTCCACATGAGAAAGTTACAGGGAGTGAAGCAGCCCTCCACTGGCACGTGGCGCAGGACCCTAGATACAGGCTGTTCACTGACTGCAGTATACAGTAGGCACAAGCAACAGAGAAAGGACTATGTGTTTGTGTAAATCACCTCCAGGAGACCCCCCTCTGCCAATGTGGGCAATTGTGTGTAGGTTTGTTTTTACAGCTAAATGAAGAAAGCAATGCTGCAGCCAGTAAGCAATTAGATCAACACAAAGAAAGGACCATTAGTGCTTAAACATGCTGGAGTTTGAAAAGAAGCTACTGTATGCAGTTTAGATGTATTCTTTTGAAAACTTTGAAACATATTTTGTTCTAGGGCTCCATGGTACTCGCTTTCTCTGCAAATTATTCACTGTGAAACGCTTTGTAAAAGTGGCTGATGCTGATAATAATACATTTTTAATAATTACAATTACACAACTCAAAAATGTGCCAGTCCTGGACAACATAGTAAAGCATAGCACGTGTTGAGTGCCACTGCATAAGAACGCTTCAAAAGCTCTCGAAATAATTTTTCATTTTCAATAGTCACACTGAAAGTATTCGCTCATTTCACATTTCACAGACTGACAAGCCAAAAGCTGTTTGAAGATTTGTGAATACAGTGATTCAATACAAACATTGCATCTGCATGGTGAAAGATGCTGTGTTCCTCATAGACAGAATCTCATGCATCATTCTGGGTGTGTGATTTGATACGCACACTAAAGGTCAGACTCATGTAATTATTTTCAGTCTGTAGCTAGATTAACAGCAGATGGATGGGCCGGGTCATTTCAGCTCTGCAATGGCCCTTAATGCAATTGTATACCAACTTTCCTGGATCTTCTCCTAAAGACAGTAAACTATTGTTTGGTGCATCACAGCCCCTCTTTAGAGTAAAGTCTCATTTTGATGGGCAAGAGAATATAAAATCATTGTTTTGTTTACATTTAGTGTTAAACCTTTACTTTGCTTTTGTTCTACATTAAGCTTGGGTACATTTTCTCACTTAAACTGGGGCATCCTGTTGCCTACAGTGAACTTTTTTGAATCTTGAGGGTCTAGAGCAAGAGAACCCAGGTGGAGGATTAGCTTCTTTTGTCTGTTTTACATTGATAAGAGAAACAAGTCTACCAGTTGCACATTTGTTAATCAAAACTTTCAATCTGAGACCTGGTCAAGTCATTAAATGTTTCAGTTATTATAGGAAGGCTAACCAATCAAAGGTGCAATGTTGTGTGAAAAGTCAGGAGATCACGGCATTTAATGTGTGAGTGAGTGAGTCTTAACAATGACAGTACAGTACCGTACTTTTTTCACATGGTTGGGAAATGATTTAGAGTCACCAGAGGAATAACCCCATGTTGTAATGCCCTAATGTGATTTACATAAGCGTGAATAGTTGTCAAATATACTACTGCTGAAATACACACTGTTAGGTTCACCTGTTGCCATGTGTTGCATGTATGTCTCACTATGCTGAAGATAATGTGTGTACAGGCGCGTATTTATCACATTGTGGGGACTCAAATCTGTATACACACACAACATATCTTTATCGGAATATTTAAAATCTGTATACACCTGCTTCACTTCACTTCACTTCAAAAATCAATATCCTTTGTTATTATTTATTAAATTATTTATTAAATTATTTATTATTTATTACTCGATCAACAGCATGGTTTAAAGTTCAGATAAAATAGTTTACAGTTAGGGTTTAGGTTAAGGCTAGGCAAGTATTAACTATGGTTAAGGTTGGGATCAGTCTCCAGAAAATGAATCTCAGTCAACGTGTGTGTGTTTGAGATAGTGTGTGTGTGAGTGTGTGTAAGTGCGTAAGTGTGTGTGGAAAAGAGGAAAAGACACAGGAGAGTATAAATCCCTGTCAGTGGAGGTCCCACGCAGCTCAAACCTGTGATGGAACATAAAATATAACATGGCTTGCCAGATTCGGAGTGAGTATAATCTGCATTGAATGTGCTATATGTGAAAATGTGATCCATTACTGCATGCTCTGCACAGGCTGTATATCTGAATCATGGCCAAAAAAGACAGCAGTTGGCCTGGGCCGTGTGGAGTTGAGATAACATATAGCCCATGTCTTTGTGTTAATGTGACTCAGCAGACACAGGCTGGAAGTGTAACACTCACAAATCAGGCACACTGGTGAGGAGAGATCAGCTACAAATACAACGACAGGACTTTCCACTACAGCACTAAAGATTATGTTTTTTCATTTGCATACATTTTCATGCCAGATGCTGCTACAGATACTGTCCATACTACAAACAGTATTCTGCATGTGATGATTGCCACAGAATTAGATTTTTTTTTTTTTTTTTTTACATATTGGTGCCATGTTTTTCCTATTATATTATGGCCTATATTAGATGATGATGAGTCATGTATAGTAACTGTCTAAAACATATTTTATCTGGTGGTATAAAAATGCACGTAATGACTAGTGGAACACGCCAACCACCTTGTATGTCGGCGCGTTGCATCTTTATGCCTATAATACCGTCTCTTTGGCCACATCAACTGAGCCAGAAGTACTGAAAGCAATGACCAGAGGCGACTCAGAACAAAATGAAATAAGCACCAAAGGCTTGTAATGTATAGATCGTACCAGTATTTATCTATGCTCATAATCTCGGTTATATAGTCAGTTTGGCGTGAACTATCGCATCGCAGGTGGTCCTAAGACCTGGCGGTAATGCACTGGCGGCAAGTCTCGAAGGAGTCACTCGAATACAGAAGTATAAAATCTCTGTAAGGAGTGTGTCTCCGCTACTTCTCTTAGAGACATGCCCGGAGTGCTAATGCATATGAGTCTGAGCCTTCAACACAACAGATGAGAGAGAGGAAGCCTGTTAGAGACTGTATACCTAAGATTAGACCTATGTTATTAACATCCTCTTACCAATTTTAGACCTTCTCAGTCCAATTAGTCAGTCTACCAATGCAGTCGTATGATTGATGATTTATCTAGATCAGCTATAGTGAGCCAATCAAATTAAGATACGGATATTATTAGTCTATAAGATTAGCCGTAGACCAAGCTGATGATATAGACCAGGAGAAATCTGCTATATCGATCGATTTAGAGACCCTGCGTCTGAGTACACGGTAATGCATTGTTTAAACCTACAAAGTGGTATTGTTGGATACGAGGTTGAGTGACTACTGGTGAAATAATACTAGAAGGTCTATGTCTGTTGTTTGAATATTAAGATATAAATGAGATAGTCAACTGCGCGTGTTCAGTTTCGGCCGCATCATCTCGACAGCACCTTTCTTCCCAATCCCGATTCTCAGGCTGATTTACGTTCTGCGTCATAAACTACCACTTCAGATTCGTAGTCCTCAGCAGTAAGCTGCGTTTGTTGCAGTTGACTCATGAGCTTGAAGCAACAGGAGCCATTAACGTATCGTGAACACTTCATCTCGCGACCTGAGACCAGGGCCCTATATCCCTGCGCTTAAGCCTGGTTTTATAACCTCTGTTGTATGCCGCTAGGTATTCAGTTGCAAGCCGGTTTGAGTCTCCTCTCTAACTAGCCCTCAGGTATAGGATGCGCCATAGCTTGATGACCATATATCAGTGCACATATGTCAATTTAGCACTTAGTGTTCAATGACGCTCTCGGACTTATATGCGCAGGTCCCATTCACCTTAGGTGCATAACGCTTTAGTATATCGAAACTTGTCTATTTCGCTACAGATCTAATAAGTCGCCAGGCGTTGAAGCTGAAATGCAACCGGGTCCGTCTCCTCTCCACAGTAGAATATGCCTGGTTAGCCCTGTTTATTTGCATCCTACGGTTTATTGATGCTCCCTAGTGATTAGCCGAGGGTGTTGTAGTCCGAGTCATTGTTACATCGTTCGCCTGGCTGCGTTAGAGCACCATAGAGAAGTCGCATATAGTGTCATTGATCGTACAAAGCATTCTTAGCCACTATATATTCCTCATTCAAGCCGGTTTATACCTCCAGTGCATATGCCCAAGAGATGCTGTAGTTTAGAGACTCTGGTTATATCCTGAGCGAATTTGATGTTCCCAGTCATATTGCGGCCTGAGATATATTTAGACGTCGAGCTGCCATCTCTCTCATATACTATGCCTGATCCAGCTGGGGTAAGTAGTGCATCCTAGGCTGTACTGTCACTCTCGCTTCATGCGGGGGTGAACGCAGGCTCTGGTTTATGGGCCCCTCTAGGCTATTCATCCAAAACTATGTCTATAGGTAGTTTATCCGGTTCCATCCAGTGTGTTTCAGGTCTTTGTATCGTCGACTAAACCCTCTGCTGTTCTTAGCCCAGTGTACTGCCAAGATAGATCATGCAGATATCTATCGTCCCATCGAAAAATGTAAGTCAGGAGTTGTACTGGCAACTGAAAGGCCTCGAAATCGAGAGTAATAAAAGCTGCACTGGGCGATATGAGGTAGTCCTGGTATAGCACGCGCATACAGAGCACCACTAAAGATAGCCGGTTGTATATGGAACAACTGGTATATGCCATCCGCGTAAGTTGGTGAGCGTCCGTTTGGGTTTAGCCGCGTTCGTCGATTCCGATCAGCTCAGCCTGAGGGGTTTGAGCCAGCGGTTAGAGTTCATGCTCTCTGTGATCTAGCCATAACTCTATGGTTTGTACCAGCTCTGCAGGGAGATACTTCATCCGAGTCCATGAGTATTAGACTGTAGCTCATGGTGGCATTCCTTATAAGTCCCCTAGTGCCTAGCTTTTTCACCTTAGCATTTAGATACTATTAAATGGAGGATCTTCGGCTACTAGAATTAGTAAGCGAACATCATCCTTTTATAAAAGCCTCCATACAATTCTACTGCTGCATTGTTTACCAACAGTTGTCTACTGATCTAACCCTAGCGCCCCTCTTGAATAGATTTGTCCTAGTCTATGACATACACTTAGTATTTACATCTGCGTCAATGAAGTAATCAAGCCGATAGGCTAGGAAGGATGCCTTAGCACTTCAGGCAGATACATACAATAAAACTTCAAGGAAAGAATTGTGATTTAAAAAGATAGAATTCTTGAATTGGGATTACAGCACTATAAATGTCGTCTTATACAAAGTCTGAACCGTCGATGCCCTTAACTCAGCACCTGGTGCTACTGTTGATAAATTGACAAAAGTTAAGAGGAAATAATGCGCCAAGGGTATTGAGTATGCATACTCATGCTGCATCTCGCGTTTGTTCCCAGCCTTGTGTGTATCAAGTCACTTGGTCTGTGGACTTCAGCGCGCTGCCTTAGTTCGGTAACCCTGGCCCTTACTGACTCGTCTGGGTGAGGATAATGGCACAGAGACTGGCCGTGATGATCCCCTAAGGCGACCTATGCGTGAAGGAAATGCTATGTTTTTTATTATATACTTCAAACCTGACTCGCCATGTCTAAAGATGTACCGAGAACCGTGCTGCCACTAGCTGCGATTCCCGCTGCGCTTGCGACAAGTCTCTTTTGAGTGCTCACCAACACAGATGGTCTCTTCAGTGAGGAAATGAAAGTCCATTCCACTTAACAGGTATACCTTTATTGCTATCGGTGTCCTTGCTTTTCCTTGCAATAGTAGATAACTGAGACAGTTCTGTCTGATTTAGTCCTGGCTATTTGGCGCGCTCTCTGGTTTAGTCGCTGGGTTTAGTCCTGGTTTTGCCTCGGTTTTAGTCCTCTTTTAGTCCTGGTACCCGTTTGCCTCGGTTTATCGCTGGTTATCCTGGTAGTCCCTGGTTTAGTCTTGTCCTGGATTAACCTAAATGTTGACATAGTATTTTTAGTCCAAGCCCGAAACAAAAATGGAGTGGGCCAGGACTAAAGGACTAGAAGAGGACCAAACCAAGTCCACAACAACGGGACCAAACTGCGCCTCGATAAAGTCCTGGTTTGGCTCTTTCATCTGTTTTGGGATCATTTAGTTTAAGAGTCATTTTCAACCCTGTCACTCCAAGTCCCAATGTAGAAAGCTTTCCGAGGACCAGGTCTAAACCCGGACTTAATCAGGCTAAACCAGGTCAAAGGAATGCTGTTTGGCACACATGAGGGCAAAAGCATGAATGGCTTTGTCCCTGCTCAGGCTGCGGACCCTCGTAGACCCTCGTAGACTCTGGCAGACCGGTTTCAGACCCTCGTAGACCCTCGCAGACCGGTTTCAGACCCTCGTAGACCCTCGTAGACCCTCGTAGACCGGTTTCAGAGCCGCGTTGGCTTTTCTCACACCTGACACTTTGGGCTGCTCAAACGTGGCCGTGACGCGTCTCGTCTGATTTCCACGAGACAGAACGTGAGAAGGAAACGCCACAAAACAAACGGAACAGAACGTCTCGGACCGTCGCAGAACAACACGACAAGATCCCATTCAGTCCGGGCTTAGTCCTGGACCGAATCAGAGTATTGTCCAGTTTAGTCCTGGTTTGGACCTGGTTTAGTCCTGGTTTAGTCCTGGTTTAGTCCTGGTTTAGTCTAGTTTTAGTCCTGGTTTAGTCTAGTTTTAGTCCTGGTTTAGTCTAGTTTTAGTCCTGGTTTAGTCTAGTTTTAGTCTGCGTTTAGTCCAATTTTAAATAAAGCGTCTCTTAGTATAAATCCCGGTTTAATTCCAGTTAAATTGCTTCTGGATGTGTCGCCGGTTCCGGGCCGAAGCCGGTTCCGAGCCGAGGCTGGTCCCGGGCAGAGGCTGGTTCCGGGCCGAGGCTGGTTCCGGGCCGAGGCCGGTTCCGGGCCGATATGAAACATTCTGAACACATTTGATTGACAGCTGTGGACAAAGGCCCTTCAGACGCTCGACTTTCACAACTCGACAAAAGTGCCATTTCTCCACAAAGACTTTTGGATGATTCAGAGCGAACGACGGCGGAGCCAGTCCCTGTGGTTCAGACCTGGTTTTAAGTCCTGGTTTCGTCCTGAGTTTAGCGCTTCAGTCCTGGTTCACTCAGAGTTTAGTTCTGTTTCAGTCCTGGTTTAGTCCTGGTTCAGTCCTTGTTCAGGTCCTGGTTCAGTTCCTTGGTTAGTCCTGGTTCAGTCCTGGTTCAGTCCTGGTTCACTCGAGTTTAGTCCTGTTCCAGTTCACTTGTTCAGTCTGGTTTAGTCCTGGTCTCACTCAGAGTTTAGTCTGGTTTAGTCCTGGTTTAGTCCTGGTTTTGGTCCAGTTTCCCTCAGACCAGGACAATGGCGTGGCGTTGGTCCAGAGAGCAGGAGTGTGGAGAAACGTGACGACGAGACAAACAATGAGAGTGAGCCAGCGTTTTTCACAAGAAGAGGCTAAACCCGGACTAAACCAGGTCTGAAACAGGTCTTAAACAGAACTAAACCCGGACTAAACAGGACTAAACCAGGCCTAAACCAGGCCTAAACCAGGATCATGCTGCACTGCTTTAAGGACAAAGATCCAGCATCTAGTCACAGGAAGAAAACAGAGTGTGACGCTGGTGTTATTCATGATCAGGACGACTGTGTCAAAGGACTGGGCCTGAGAACTGAACCAGGTCTGAACCAGGTCTGAAACCAGGTTCTGGAGCAGGTCTGAACCAGGTCTGGAGCAGGTCTGAACCAGGTCTGAACCAGGTCTGAACCAGGTCTGGAGCAGGTCTGACAGGTCTGGAGCAGGTCTGAACCAGGTCTGAACCAGGTGAACAGGTCTGAACCGTCTGGCAGGTCTGAACCAGGTCTGAAACAGGTCTGAACCAGGTCTGAACCAGGTCTGAACCAGGTCTGGAGCAGGTTCTGGAGCAGGTCTGAACCAGTCTGTCGAACCAGGTCTGACCAGGTCTGAACAGGTCTGGAGCAGGTCTGGAGCAGGTCTGGAGCAGGTCTGAACCAGGTCTGAACCAGTCTGAACCAGGTCTGAACCAGGTCTAAAGCCAGGTCTAAACCAGGTCTAGAAGCAGGTCTAGAGCAAGTCTAAACCAGGTTCTAACCAGGTCTAGAGCAGGTCTAGAGCAGTTCTAGAGCAGGTCTAAACCAGGTCTAGAGCAGGTCTGAACCAGGTCTAAACCAGGTTAAACCAGGTCTAACCAGTCTAGAGAGTCTAAACCAGATAGAGTTGTCGTTTCGTAGTAGTGGGGCTGAATTGTGTCTCTCCCTCTTCTCCTCTGTCCATCCTCTCTTCTCCTCCTCTTCTCTTTCCTCCATCCTCTCTTCCTCTCCACTCCTCTCTTCCTCATCTTCTCTTTCTCCTACATCTTCTCTTCTCCTCCGTCCTCTCTTCTCCTTCCGTCCTCTTCTCCTCTCCATCTCTCTTCTCTCCATCTTCTTTCTCCTCCATCTTCTCTTTCTCCTACCTCTTTCTCTCTCCTCCTCTCTCTTCTCTCCTTCTCGTTCCCTCGTCCCTCCTCCTTTCTTCTCCTCCATCCTCTCTTCTCCTCCATCTCTTCTCTTCTCCTCCCGCTTCTTCTCTTCTCCTTCCGTCTTCTCTTCTCCTCCGTCCTCTCTTCTCCTCCGTCTCTCTCTTCTCCTCCGTTTCCTCTTCTCTTCTCCTCTTCTCTCGTCCTCTCTCTCACTTCTATCTCCTTCATACCTCTTCTAATCTCGTCCTTCTTTTCTCTTCTCTCTCTCCCAGTCCTCTCTTCTCCTCCTCTCTCTTTCTCTCTCCTCTCTCTCCTGTCTCTCTCTCCTCCGTCTCTTCTCCTCCGTCCTGTCTCTTTCTTCTCTCTCTCTCCTCTTCTCTCTCCGTCCTCTCTTCTCCTCCATCTTCTCTTCTTCCTCCATCTCCTTCTCTCCTCCTCTCTTCTCCCTCCGTCCCTTCTCCTTCTTCTCCTCCATCTCTCTCTCTCTCCATCCTCTCTTCCTCTCCTCTCTTTCCCCTCCATCCTCTCTTCTCTCTCCGTTTCCTCTTCTTCTCTCTCTCTCCTCTCTCTCCTTCCTCTCCTGCTTCTTCTCCTCTTCTTCTCTTCACTCCTCTCTCCTCTCCTTCTACCTTATTCCGTCTACTCTTCCTCCGATCTCTCTTCTCCTTCCTCTCTTCTTCTTCTCCTCTCTCTCTCCTCCGTCCTCTCTTTCCTCCATCTCTCTTCTCCTCCATCCTCTCTATCTCCTCCATCCCTCTCTCCTCCTTTCTCTTCCCCTCCATCCTCTTCTCTCATCCTTCTTCTCCTCCTTCTCTCCGTCCTCTCTTCTCTCCGTCCTCTCTCTCCTCTCTTCTCCTATCATCCCTTCTTCTCTCCGTCCTCTCTTCTCCTCCATCTTCTCTTCTCCTCCATCCTCTCTCTCTCCTCCTCATCCTTCTCTTCTCCTCTCTCTTCTCTTCCCCTCCATTTCTTCTCTTTCTTTCCCATCCTCTCTTCTCCTCTCTCTTCTCCCTCCTCCTCTTTCTTCTCCTCCGTCCTCCTTCTCCTCTCTTCTCCTTATCCTCTTCTTTCTCCCCTCCGTTTCTCCTCTTTCCTTCCATTCTATCTCTTCCATTCCTCTCCTCTTTCTCGTTCCCATCTTCTCTCTTCTCCTCCGTCCTCTTCTTCTCCTCTTCTTCTCATCCGTTCCTCTCTCTCCCCTCGTCTCTTCTTCTCCTCTCCGTCCTCTTCTTCTCCTCCGTCCTCTCTTCTCCTCCATCCTCTCTTCGTCCTCTTCCTTCCCGTCTCTTCTCCTCCTCCTCTCTTCTCCTCTCTCCTCTCTCCTCTCTCTCCTCCGTCCTCTTTCTCCTTCATCTTCACTCTTTCTCCTTCCGTGTTTCCTCCCCTTTCTCGTCCATCTTCTCTCCCTCCGTCTCTCTTCTCCTCTTTTCTTCTCTTACTCTTTCTCCTCCGTCTCTCTTCTTCCTCTCTTTCTCCTCCGTCTCTTCTTTCTCTCTTCGTCCTCCTCCTCCTTCTCTCTCTCTTCCTCTATTCTCCTATCTCTTACTCCTCCGTCCTCCCTTCTCGTTCCATCTTCTCTTTCTCCTCCGTCCTCATCTTCTCCTCTCTTCTCTTCCATCTTCTCTTCCCCTCGTCCTCTCTTCTCCTCCTCTTCTCCTCCGTCTCTCTCTCCTCTTCTCGCTCTCTCCTCATCTCTCCGTCCTCTCTTCTTCCTCCGTCCTCTCTTCTCCTCTCTCTCCTTTCCATTCCTTCTTCTCCTCCATTCCTCTCTTTCTCCACCATCCCCATCTTCTCTTCTCCTCCATCCTCTCTTCTCCTCCGTCCTCTCTTCTCCTCCGTCCTCTCTTCTCCTCTCTTCTCCTTCATCCTCTCTTCTCCTCCGTCCTCTCTTCTCCTCCATCTTCTCTTCTCCTCCATCCTCTCTTCTCGTCCGTCCTCTCTTCTCCTCCGTCTCGTTCTTTCCTTCACACTTCCTTCTGGACCCGAGCCACGTCTTTGTCCTGATCTGAAACACACCAGACCAGCTCAGACCCGACTCCGTCCAAAAGACCATTTCATCTCAGACTCTCAGGCCGTTCTCTGAAATGTGCTCTCTCCTTCTCGTGCCGTAAAGCGCTTAATCCTGCCAGCGCTGGACGGACGCCAACGCCCTTTTGTCTCCACGGTAACAGTAATTGAATGTCATTGTCCACAACGTTCAACTTTTGTGCCAATGTTTGACCAGTAAAAGCCGGGAATTACAAAGATACAAAGTCCAGGAGAAGTGACAAAAAGACCCCGATCTTAGCGTTAACTTGGGCGTTGGGGAGTTCGTTGGCGCTCTGAGGTCCGAGGTCCGGCTCCGGCTCGTGGGGCCAAAGACCAGACGTAAAACCAGGAGGACAGGACCTTCTCTGCGGTCGGACCTAAGCTCTAGAAGGTTCTGCCTCGTCCGAACGGCACCACAGTGGAGAGTCTGGTGTTTCATCTCTTAAAGCAGAACTATGTAACATTTTGGCCTCATTAAACGGCTTCAATAGGTGTTTTCGGGGCGTTTGAAGTGTCCGTCGTCGCCCCCTGCTGTCAACAGGCGGAAAACCAGCCTTGCAACGTTGAACCGAAAACAACTCTCCTGAGAAACCCTGGCTCTTTTTTAAATATTATGTTTTTTATGTGATTTTTAAAAAGAACGAAACAAATGACGATTTTGTCAAGAGACCTGCAGGGGGAGCTCTATCGCCAGAGTTACTTAGTTGTGCTTTAAAACCCCATGTTTTTATTTATTTTAATCGATCTTACCATCTTGTGGTTTTGGGACTAAAACTGAGCATGTGTGAAACGTGGCTGCACGTTTTGCGTCCGTGCAGCTCCACGGTTAAAGCTGCACTGCGTAACTTTCCTCCACCCCTAACGCTGCTCTGTGTCTGTGTGTTTTTGCGCCCACAGCTCAGCACTCAATGGACGACGGCTCGTGGCAGGGGGACTTGGACCTGCCCATGTCCTACGGTAAGTTCGCCTGTTCACGAGCCTCACAAAAACACCCAGGTTCAAACGTCCCGTAAATCCTCCTCAGACTCGTTCTGAGCATTTCGGACTCAAATCACCTGCATTTGAACTGCGCGCTTACGTTAGCATGTTGGGGCAAGCTAGCTTTTGTTTATTTCATGGTAATTCCCTCTGCTGCCTGTAGATGGAGCGCTAACAAATCTCAGTGGTGGTCAAAGTTCTGCTAACAGATGCAGAGTACAGATACGCCTGGTTAAAAAATACTGCAATACAAGTAAAAGTAGCTCAGTGACATGTACTGTGAAAAGTACTGAAGTATCTGCTTACAGCCCATGTGACCATGTAACGTGACGGTGGTGCAGTGGCTTAAGCATTCGCCCAGTAACCAGCAGCTTGGCAGTTCAATTCTTCTTGTGTCCAGTTCTACAAAGCAGGACTAAAAGCAGGTCGAATCCGGGTCTAAAGTAGGACTAAAGCAGGACTAAAGCAGGTCTGAAGCGGGTCTAAAGCGGGTCAAATCCGGGTCTAAAGTAGGACTAAAGCGGGTCGAATCTGGGTCTAAAGCAGGTCTAAAGCAGGTCTAAAGCGGGTCTAAAGTAGGTCTAGAGCAGGACTAAAGCGGTCTAAATCCAGGTCTAAAGTAGGACTAAAGCAGGTCGAATCCGGGTCTAAAGTAGGACTAAAGCGGGTCAAATCCGGGTCTAAAGTAGGACTAAAGCGGGTCGAATCTGGGTCTAAAGCAGGTTTAAATCCGGGTCTAAGTAGGACTAAAGCAGGTCTGAAGCGGTCGAATCCGGGGTCTAAAGCAGGTCTAATCCGGGTCTAAAGTAGGACTAAAGCAGGTCTAAAGCGGGTCTATCCATCCAGGTCTAATCCATACATAGATGAATGTGTGATTATGACATGATGGTTATAGAATCCGGGTCTAAAGTAGGACTAAAGTAGGACTAAAGCAGGTCGAATCCGGGTCTAAAGCGGGACTAAAGCGGGTCTAAAGTAGGACTAAAGCGGGTCTAATCCAGGTCTAATCAGGTCTAATCCATACATGGATGAATGTGTGATGATGACATGATGGTGGAAGAACCCGTTAAAGGGCTGAAATACTTTGCGTGAAGCTGACACTTGGTCGTTAGTGCCGCTCCGCTGCTCAGGTTTATTTGGAGTTTGTTGCTTTGACATTTTGTGTTGCACAAACGTCACTTGATTTGGACTGAAAATGTTTAAAATGCATGAATTGATTTCCTTCATTATTTTGGCTCGTCCTCGTTTCTTTCTCGTCTAAATTAATCAAACATCAAAAGCCCAAAGTCGACGTTATGTTTATTTCATCAGAGCCGCGGAGCAGAAGAAACTTTCATTTGGCTTTTGCTTTTTAATCACACTGTATTTGTGATTCTCAAACTGGGGTTCAGGGCTCTTTTACATCGATCGGATGAGGTTTTGTCCGACTTTAGCCCGTGTTCAGTCCTGCTTTAGCCCCGTGTTTAGACCTACTTTAGACCTACTTTAGTCCTGCTTTAGCCCATGTTTAGACCTACTTTAACTCGTGTTTAGACCTACTTTAGACCTACTTTAATCCTGCTTTAGTCCTGCTTTAGACCTGCTTTAGTTCTGCTTTAGCCCGTATTTAGACCTACTTTAGACCTACTGTAGTCCTGCTTTAGCCCATGTTTAGTCCTACTATAGACCTACTTTAGTCCTGCTTTAGCCCATGTTTGGACCTACTTTAGACCTACTGTAGTGCTGCTCTAGACCTACCGTAGTCCTGCTTTAGCCTGTGTTTGACCTACTTTAGACCTACTGTAGTCCTGCTTTAGCCCGTGTTTAGACCTACTGTAGTCCTGCTTTAGACCTACTGTAGTCCTGCTTTAGCCCATGTTTGGACCTACTTTAGACCTAACTGTAGTCCTGCTTTAGCCCGTGTCTAGTCCTACTTTTAGAACCTACTGTAGTCCTGCTTTAGCCCATGTTTAGACCTACTTTAGACCTACTGTAGACTACTGTACTGTAGTCCTGCTTTAGACCGACTGTAGTCCTGCTTTAGCCCGTGTTTAGACCTACTTTAGACCTACTGTAGTCCTGCTTTAGCCCATGTTTAGACCTACTTTAGACCTACTTCAGTCCTGCTTTAGCCCATGTTTAGACCTACTTTAGACCTACTGTAGTCCTGCTTCAGCCCATGTTTGGACCTACTTTGGACCTACTTTAGACCTACTTCAGTCCTGCTTTAGCCCATGTTTAGACCTACTTTAGACCTACTTTAGACTACTACTGTAGTCCTGCTTCAGCCCATGTTTGGACCTACTTTAGACCTACTTCAGTCCTGCTTTAGCCCATGTTTAGACCTACTTTAGACCTACTTTAGACCTACTGTAGTTCTGCTTCAGCCCATGTTTGGACCTACTTTAGACCTACTTCAGTCCTGCTTTAGCCCATGTTTAGACCTACTTTAGACCTACTTCAGTCCTGCTTTAGCCCATGTTTAGTTTAGACCTACTTTAGACCTACTGTAGTCCTGCTTTCAGCCCATGTTTGGACCTACTTTGGACCTACTTTAGACCTACTTCAGTCCTGCTTTAGCCCATGTTTAGACCTACTTTAGACCTACTGTAGTCCTGCTTCAGCCCATGTTTGGACCTACTTTAGACCTACTTCAGTCCTGCTTTAGCCCATGTTTAGACCTACTTTAGACCTACTTTAGACCTACTGTAGTCCTGCTTTAGCCCGTGTTTAGACCTACTTTAGACCTACTGTAGTCCTGCTTCAGCCCATGTTTGACCTACTTTAGACCTATTCAGTCCTGCTTCAGCCCATGTTTTAGACCTACTTTAGACCTACTTTAGACTACTGTAGTCCTGCTTTAGCCCGTGTTTAGACCTACTTTAGACCTACTGTAGTCCTGCTTTAGCCCATGTTAGACCTACTTTAGACCTACTTTAGATCTACTGTAGTCCTGCTTTAGCCCCTACTTTAGACCTACTTTAGACCTACTTTTAGACTACTGTAGTCCTGCTTTAGCCCTTTAGACCTACTTTAGACCTACTTTAGACCTACTTTAGATCTACTGTAGTCCTGCTTTAGCATGTTTTTTAGACCATGTTTAGACCTACTTTAGATTAGACCTACTTTAGACCTACTTTAGACCTACTTTAGACCTACTGTAGTCCTGCTTTAGCCCTCCAAAGTGAAACAACACATTCAGCTCAGATCTGAGAGCTCTGATTCGAGTCTCTCTCGCGCTGGCGGTGCAAACTCACTCCGCAGTCCGGTTTCTTGGCCCGGTTCTGATCGATCCGGGCCAAACGTGGACGGCTCAGTTTGGACTGGACGCGAACGCCACACGATCGAAGCTCCGGTCCTGCCTTTTGTATCCAGCAGCAGAACTTTAGTAAAAAACGAGAGTCAAGACGGCGATTGTGAAATGACGCTCTTTCCGCTGCTTTTTGCCACTTCCTGCGGCGTCAGTTCGACTTGTTTTTCCAGAAATGTCGCGCTGAAATACGACAATAAATCGTATTTCTGATTCATTGACGCTGACGCAGTTCCTCGACCGGAACGTTAAACCCAAACCAAAATGGCCTCCCGTTGCTTGTTCTTTCAGGTCATGTGTGTTTTTGACTTTTTAACTTTATACAAAAATCTATATTTGGACTAAAAAACAGCCCGAATCACAGACAGAAACTCCCTGAGGACTGAAACACCAGATGCCAAACTGAAGGTCGTCAAGGGCAACGTTAAAGGGCCCGTGACAGGTTTTTACGGTGTTCTGATTTAGACTTTAGTTTGTGTATTTGTACCTGTTTTACATATAAATGATAGTTTTACACGTATATTTGTGGAGAAAACGTTGACAAATCTGTACAAAATGACAGGAAGTGACATCACACTCGTTCCAGTCAAAGTTTATGCAGAATTTACACAAAAGAAACGTCTTTTTTGACTCTCTAAACGACTTAATTTTTTTGTGAAATTCAAAATATATTCATCTTCGCTGCATTGTAGTTCAACGAGTCGTCCGACCTGTAGGGGGCGCTTTAAATGCCGATAAAAAGCCAAAAAAACATGCTTAATATTTGTCCTGTAACCGTGGGAGTGGTACGAGGAGTGTTTTAGACTTTGGTTTCTCGTGTGGGGACGAGGAGAGGTTCTTCTAATGGGTAAGAGAAGGTTCTGGAGAAGACGCAAGACTCCACGATGGAAGCTGACGGGACAAAACCGGGGCGGAGCTCCAAGGACTCCGTGGAAAGCCTTTGTGTCGGATGACCTACAGGAGAGCACAAGCGACGGTCGAATGTGTAATCATGGGCCGGTTCCTGCCAGTATCCCAGCGGCCAGCGATCGGAGCGAGAAGACGACGATGAAGGCCTTCGTCGGCGGGAAGAAGGATGTGGGGAGGCAATTTAGGAAAGGATATAAAGCAGCAGGAGAAAAACCTACACTCTGGATCTAATTACTGAGGACAAGCGCGCCCGACAGATGACTTGGAAGAACTATTAGACCGCGCGGAAAGAGCTTTTGTCAGATGAACTCGCAGATATAACCGCGTCGTCAGGAGACAAAACGACTGTCCGAACTGTGTACTTTGCGGCGACGCCAATCTTCCCGATGTTGCAAATGAATGCGGAGGCAGAACCTTGGCGGAGAACCCGGGGCGTTTTGACGGCGTGGGGGGGGTTGATTTTGAATTCCGCCGACGAATTACAGACGGTGGGAAAACGGCCGCGTCGGGGATGAAACTTGTTGTCGTGTTGTGCAGATTCAAGGTCGTGTTGTTGCAGATTCAAGGTCGTGTTGTGTCGTTTTGTCACCCAGCTTGGCCCGAGGTCCTTTTCCAAACGAATTCCGCTCGAATTTCCCTCAAAACACTCGACAATAGACGTTTTGGAGCGTCTGAAAAGCTTCGATCTGGTTCTTTTTTCGGTTAAAGTCCCGGCTTAGAACCTGGTACAGTCCTGGTTTAGTCCTCCGTTAGAACCTGGTGACCTTGCCCAGCTGTAGACCTGGTTTCAGACCTCGTTTTTAGTCCTATTTTAGCCCAGGGTTTTGCCCATATTTCTCGACTGCGCGCGTGTTCATTCTTCTTGGATCGTGAAGTGGCGCGCGGCCTATCTCGCGGCGTCCGCGTTGGCCCGGGCGCGTTTCCGGTATCAGATCTGGTCCCAGATCGGTGAGGCCGCCACAAAGCCGCGGCTCAGATTAAGGAGAAAGGTGGCGAGAAGCGGGGGAAAGCCGGCCGCGATGGGACAATAACGAGAAAACCCAAAGCACTTTAGTTCACAGCGGCACCGTGAGAGCCGCAGAAGGCCCGCTTAGACTGTTTTCTCCCAGACCAGCTTTAGTCCTGGTTTGGTCCTGCTTCTGGTCCTCTCAGCGCGTTTCTTTTTAAAATGGGGGTCTCTGGTAGATGCACAAATACTTTTAATATCAATACTTTTCTCTCATACAATTTTGTGGCAGTATAAAATAAATATCAACCTTTGTTTTATTTATGTTTTGGTTTGGTTCTGCTTTAGTCCTGGTTTGCGTACTGCTTTAGTCCTGGTTTTGGTTCTGCTTTTAGTCCTGGTTTGGTTCTGCTTTAGTCCTGGTTTGGTTCTCGCTTTAGTCCTGGTTTGGTTTCTGCTTTAGTTCTGGTTTGGTTCTGCTTTTAGTCCTGGTTTGGTACTGCTTAGTCCTGGTTTGGTTCTGCCTTTAGTCCTGGTTTGGTTCTGCTTTAGTCCTGGTTTAGCTTTTACTTTAGTCCTGGTTTAGATCTAGTTTAGACCTGGTTTGGCTCTAGTTTTAGACTTGGTTTGGCTCTAGTTTAGACCTGTTTACACGCTGGTTTTGGCTCAGTTTAGACCTGGTTTGGCTCTAGTTTAGTTTTAGTTTACACCTGGTTTGGGCTCTAGTTTACACCTGGTTTGGCTCTAGTTTCAGTTTTAGTTTACACCTGGTTTGGCTCTAGTTTTAGACCTGGTTTGGCTCTAGTTTAGTTTTAGTTTACACCTGGTTTGGCTCTAGTTTAGACCTGGTTTGGCTCTAGTTTAGTTTTAGTTTACACCTGGTTTAGCTCTAGTTTACACCTGGTTTGGCTCTAGTTTAGACCTGGTTTAGCTCTAGTTTAGCTCTAGTTCCTAAAAGGGACATTTAACCATGATATACTAGTTTTATTCCTGGTTTACTCAGTTGTATCTCGAGCGATTCTCGGCGCGTTTGAGCGATCGTTATTCTCCTGCTTTAGAGACTCTATTTGCTTCGACTTTCCCCAGCGCCGCAGAGTTCAACCGTAAATCAGCTCTGTCTTTTCTTTTATTGAGTTGTTTTAGGTCAATATTGTGACTTAAAATGTCCCAAAAAAGAATGATCCGCGTCGTCATAACGATGTGGCAAAAGCACCTTATGTCTGCTTTAATCCGCTGTAGTTTGTCATGTGTTTTCGGCTCTGACTCTTCCAGTTTTGAACCTGTCCTGCTTTTGTCCTTGTTTGCCATCATTTAGGCCTTGTTTAGTCCTAACTTAGTTCTGCCCTGGTCCTGGTTTAGTCCTGCTCTGGTCCTTGTTCCGATCTGGTTTAGTCCTGGTTAGTCTTGGCGTAGTTTATTCCATCATAAGTGTTAAGATCTGCTTTCATGCTTAAATTCTTATTTGTCATAATTTAGGCCTTGTTTTGGCTCTAGTCCGTGTTTTTGATCTGGTTTAGTCCCTTGTTTAGATCTCGTTTAATTCTTCTAGTCCTGGTTTGGATGCTGGTTAAGTCGAAGTTTAGTTTTATCCTGGTTTATCATGGTTTTGTCAAGATCTACTTTAGTCCTCAATGTATCTTTTTCAGTTTCTGGTTCTGGTCTAGTCTTACTTTTGGCTGGACTGTTAGACCATAATTTAGTCCTGGTTTAGACCCGATTCAGATTGGATTTAAATCCAATCTGGACATGCTTTTCAGTCATTTTCCTCACACTTACCCACGACGGCGCTGGAATGGAGTCAGCAGAGATTAGCCTTATCAGCCGCGCACCTGCCGATCGTGCCAACAGGGGCCAAGGACGGGGCGGCGCGGATCAGAACTGAACCAGTACCAGACCGGATCCGGGACCAGGACTGACGCCATGTGCGGTGTGGTCTTATAATCCCAGGCGCCTTTGTTCGGGGACAAAAGCGGAGTTTGAATAAAGCAGGTGTGAGGTACAAAAGCAGGTGCAGTGGGCCAGAGCGGCCACAGGGGGCGCTGCCACGGGAGACTTTGATTCAGTCCAGATGTGCATCGTTGAAACAGTAAAGACTCGTTTGTTCTGGTTCCTGGTTTGAGCCAGTTTACACCTGATCTAGATTTGGTTTGGACCTGGTCTCAGCCTGGTTTGGTCCCAATTTGGTCCCAATTTGGTCCCAATTTGGTCCCAATTTGTGTGTAAGATTTGTTCCACTGAAGAAAAGTCAAGGATTGATTTTGAAACTAAGGAAACGGCTTGAAATGTTTTCTTTTGTTTAAGGTTTAAAAAACCCAGAAAACCCAGAGCACGACACACAGAGCGGGAAACAAAACAACAGATGAACAAACAAAAAATACACTAAACAACCAATGAGATGAGATGAAATGTCCCACTTAGTCCAAAGTCTGTCACAAAGTCAAATTAAGTCTGGATGTCAGTCACATTGTTGGTGCAGTTTGTGTCATTCTGCCTTTTGCCCTGCAGCCAGAAGTATGTTCTAAAGGTATCCATTCACTGTGTCTGCGGCAAGAGTTTTGAAGCCCAGATACAGAGGTCTGAAGACCAGTGCGAGGCCAACGCCGAAAACATCTTAGACCAACATCTCTTAAAAATCGCACAATCCCAAAACACATTGAAACACATTCAGCAGCCGGTGTCATTTTGTGATGTATTGAGACACGTGGGTGAAGTGTCCTCTGAGACCAGACCTCGACCAGCGGCGAAGACCACTTTAAGCCCTGCTAAACTCAAACAGAACTCATATTGACTTGTTTAACCAGGTTTAGTTCCCTCGTGTCGCAGTCCGAGAGCCTCTGCACCAAAGTGACAAACTCCTCGTGCTCGCGCTCAGTGGAGCCGTCAAAACAACAGGCCAGATCGTCCACTACCCGAGGTCAGAGAATGTCCTCGCTCTGGACACGGAGACGGGGCTGGGGGGGAGGGTGGGGGAGAGAGGGGGAGGAGAAGGGGAGAGAGAGGAGAGAGAGAGGATGGAGCTGGTGTGGAGTAGAGGCGGGAGAGGGGAGAGGAGAGAGAAGAGGAGGAGACGTGAGAGGATGGAGCTGGTGTGGAGAGAGAGGGCGACTCTGAGAGGGGGAGAGGAGAGAGAGGAGAGAGGAGGAGGGAGGGGAGAGTGGAGCAGGAGGGGAGGGGAGAGGGGGGTGAGAGGATGAGGAGGGGGAGAGGAGAGCGGAGAGATGAGCTGGTGTGAGGAGGGCGGGGGAGAGAGAGTCGAGAGGAGAGAGAGAGGGGAGAGGGAGAGGGAGAGAGAGCGAGAGAGAGGAGAGGAGAGGATGGAGCTGTTGTGTGAGAGGGTTGCCGAGAGAGGGGGAGGCGGGAAAGAAGAGGAGGAGGATGGAGGCAGATGGAGACAAGGACGAGAGGATGAGAGACAAGAAGGGGGGAGACGAGCCGAGAAAGGAGGAGGGAGAATTAGCAGGAGAGATAGGAGGGAGGAAACAACAAGAGAGGAGACGAGGAAAGAGGAGACGACGGAAGAGGAGAGAGAAAGCTGCCCAACTGTGAAATTAAATTGAAGTTGTGATCCGAGTGCCTGTGGACCAGCATTTGGCCTGAGGAGTCGAGCTGGCAGCAGAGGGGGGGAAGGGGGAGGGGGGGAGAGGGGGGGAGAGAGGGGGAAAGAGACGAGGGGACCAAGAGTAAACGGAGCCGTCAGCGCGGAGAAGCGGCGGGATAATTACAGGATGTCCGACACACCCGCGCGGCCTCCTAAAGACGTGTTCTAGGTCAGGGGGTTCTCAAGCTGCGGCGCTCGGCCCTCTCGCGCGGTTACAGCGGGCGATTCACGAGACCAGTGCGAGCGGCAGACCCTCCAGCGCCCGTCTGTCCGCCGAACGTGTAAACGCCCGAGGCAGAAGTGCAACATGAGCGGACATTTTCAAGGATGAACTGATTTTGGTGGAAAAACTCTTTATAGACAATAGAAGACACTTCAAAAAAATCATACTATAAAGTCACATTTCTAACTTTTTTTAGTTTTGATACTGCTATAGTACCCGCTAATATATATAATAATATATTTTATCTCAACGTGGTCCAAACCTTTAAGAAAACCCACTTTAAGCTCTTACGATTTGGTCAGATTTTCACAAACGTCTGACGAAAATGAATCCAATCTGAAGCCGTTTCCGAGCCGTTTCCGAGCCGTTTAGAGCCGACTCTGTGGTTTTGGCCTTCTGATTCACTCTGATTGCAAGTGCCAAAAGAACTGCAGATCTCAAAGCCCGTCGAGAGTTTCCTGAAAGACGCTGTTGGGGGAACGGACTCGCCGACAGAAGACTCAGACTCGGTCGCGTTTTGACCCTTCACATTTCAAAGCTGAAGCCAATATCACCAAAACCCGCTCTGAGATTTAGGGACTTGTTGTAAAGTGAGGCTTAAATCTTTCCCTTTCTGTTGAAACGCCAGGAGCTCGATGGAGACCCAGACTTCGAGCCCCCCGAGCTCCATCTCAACACGATTTACGAGACCTTTCAGCTTGACTTTTGTCCTTGGAGTTTGGTCTGGACATATGGACTGGGCAGAGACCCAGAAGGGTTTAATCCCTGAAGTCCAGTCCCAGTTTTGGTCCGGCTCCTGCGGTTCTCAACATGAGGCACCGGCCCATTTAAAGTCCTCCAGCTCAACCAGGTCAAACTGCAGCGGGACTCAAACCTGAGGAGCAGGAACTCATTGTGAAAGTGACTAAATACAACAATGGAAAAGTCATTCTTTTTGCTGATTTAGTCCAGTTTATTTATAGTTTCTGCTGCGTTCAGGAAACTGGAATGACTTATTTCCTCTACAATGCTAATACCAATGCTAATACCAATGCTAATCTGTAGGCTAAAGAAACGTAACGCTTAAACAGATCGACATGTTAAATATGAGAATAATACCAGATGTGACTCGTAACTGACGTTTACTCACTCAAAACTACTTTGTGTTTCGTGTCAGTGCTGTAAAGCGTACGTAGATCTCGTGTGTAAAGTGTGAATCCCTCAACCAGCGCCACTTCACCAGGAGATTTACCAGTTTGAGCGCCATTGCAGGCCGTTCCATGCTGTTCCAGGTCGTTCTGGGCCGTTCCAGGCACTTTCAGGTCGTTCCATGTCGTTCCAAACCGGTCCAGGCGGAGGTGCAACATTAGTCTTGGTTTAGTCTTTGTTGATTGGTCCCATAAACCACGTTTCTAGCTCAGAGGTTCTAGCTCCCAAAGCGGTCTGGACTGTTTCTTGCACAGAAGTCAAAGAAATGAGGCAAAACTGTTCCTGTGCACGCTAGCTTTAGCCACACCCCTCACACACACAAAATTGTAATTACTAAATGTCTTTTTGGGAATCGCTGAGATTGGCCTCAAGTATAATTCAGGTACAATTTAGTGCAATTTAGAGTTTATTTATAAATGTATCACGTACGGAACCAAAGAGCTCGAACCGGTCGCACTTCCGTCCTGGTTCGGTCCGACGTTGAGTCCAGCTTCAGTCCCGGCTCGGAGGAAAGTGTCAGACGGAGCCGAGGGGAGCGGAGAGCGGAGTTGACACACTTTTGTAGTAAAAGTCGCAGATATTTCTCTGAAGCGTCGGCGAAATACCACGACCTTAAAGGAAACAGCCCGTCGTGTCCAGCGTCATCATTTAAACATGGGCTTCCTTCGTTCTCTTTATCGGGATCATTTCAAGCCCGGCCTGACATTTACTTTGTCACTCACCCTCCATTCTTCAAAAGTTAGACTCGCCAATTAGTCCGGAGCGAGCGCGGCGAGGCAGGGCTGGGAATATTGACGGAAAAAAAACGACCGCCTCGACTCTGCGGACAATAACCACATCGTGTTTTTTACAGCCCGTCGGAAAAACGCGCTGAAACGCGAATGTCAGTGGGCTCGAAACGGGGTCAAGTGTGGCACAAAAGTGGTGGTTTAGAGGTGCGCTCGTCTGCCCTGGGGTGTTGAGATGGCATTACAACCGCCAGGCCACGTTACAAGTCAGCTCGGTGGCGAGGCGAGCCCAATCACAGTGAGAAAAGCATGATTTTCGAGGTGTTTTTGAGCAGTAAAAAAACACCAGAAATGATATAAAAAGGCCGTAAGTTCAATGACATACTGTGATACTAAATTTGCTGATAAAGTATTGATATTCATATAAGAGTGTTTATTTGGGATATTTGACGAGATTATTTTCGTAGTATTCCTTATCTGTTGTTTGTTTGGAGAAAGGAAACACAGAAAACGAACACATTAATCGCGAACTGACGCGGATTAATCGCGCGTCTGTTTAGACCGAACGCGCTCTTAGATCACACACGAGGCGTTACCCTGAACGGGAGCGCGCGGTTCAGGAGCATCGCAACGGCCCCGGAAAGGATCGGTCTCCTCTAGTTTGACTTTCCAATCAAACGTCTTAATAACATCTTCATCGAACAGAAGTGTCAGGTCTTTTTGGACAAATCTGTTGCTTTTATCTGTGGATGCCTGACAGTAAACATCTGTAGTAACGTTTGGGTGACCAGTCTTTCGCGGCTCTGTGAGGGGAACTGAGTGTATGTTTGAGTTCTGGTGATTCTACAGCCAGAAACGGCACTATAGCCCCCCGCTTTACGCTTGGCGGGACTCAAAGTGGTCAAAAACCGGGACAACGGGGACTTATTTTGTATCAAACTGGGAAAAAAATCTGTGGTTTTGGATCCATCTGCCGCGACATGGGACACGAGCCTCAATACTGGGACTGTCCCGGGTACAAGGGGGCGCCCGGTCACCCTGGTTTATTCAAACGAAGCAAATCTGATGAAACTGGTGTTGAAGTCGGGCAGCAGCTTTTGACCCGAGTTCTTTTCCCGACCTTTGACAAAGTGAAGAAATAACGGTTCATTCGCACTTTTACATCTTAACTCTTCCCGTCGAGTCGCGGCATTTTCAAAGGAACATCGTGATAATGTCGTACGGTGAGATTTGCGCATCGAGAGCGAAGCATTTGGAATAGAGTTTGACACACGAAACACGCGTCATTAAAAACACTCTATCATCTCAAGCTTCTACGCGCTTTTTCCTCCCGTCGCCTCTGATTATCCGCGGCTCACACACAAACGCACCATCTGCCTGCGAAAAGCCAACGCAAACATAATGATATTACACGTGTTTGAGCTCCAATCCGTCCATAATCCCTTTAAATTGGAGTTTGTTATCTACGTCGTCTGAACCCTCGAGACTAACCGTTCACGCAGAACACACAAGACGCAATGCAATGAGCGTTAAGTATTATTTATGAATTATTTATCACATTATGTACATGGGACGGGGGAGTTATTTCATTGCTTTGTAACTTGTAACTGCCTGACTATTATTTCTTCTAGTTTGTGGCTTTTAATGTTTACAGTAAAGTACAAAAGCGGCTAAGTTATATCACTTATACAGTTTAAAAGGCAACAATCTGGTCATGATCTGATTTCTGGAGTTCTCCGATTATTGAAAGTGGAAGTTCTTTTTGATTGTGAACACCTTTGCAGGTTCTGGCAAGGAAAGTTATGCAAAAAAAGGGGGCAAACTGACGTGGCAACGCTCAAAAAGAGAACGTTATTTTAAGATCCCACGCACTTCGTCTTCTAAACCCAGATTTATGAACGTCACACTACAAGACGAGGACAATGTTGAGTGGTGAAGCGGAACACACCGGTTAGCTGAGGAGCGCGGCATGCTAGCGCGGCATGCTAGCGCGGCATGCTAGCGCGGCATGCTAGCGCGGCATGCTAGCGCGGCATGCATGCTAGCGCGGCGTTTTGGCGTTGGTAAAAGTGACTAAATGAAGGAGAAACACGGATCGATGTCAGACGCTGCGACGGGACGACTTAAAACTTCTAACATTCTAAAATATAAAACGGGTTTGATGTAAATCGCTGTTCGTCAGTTTTAAAGCGCCCCCTACAGGTCGGACGATTGAACTTAAACGCAGTTAAGGTAAATATATTTTGAATTTTGCTAAAATGTTATCACAGAATAGCAAAATTTTTTAGCCTGTTTGACAAATAAAAATATATGAGAGCGACTTGTTTTGGTTGAATTCATGTTTTAGAGCGTCAAATAAGTAGTTTATTTGTGTAAATTCTGCATAAACTTTGTCTGGAATGAGAGTCCCTGCTGTGATGTCACTTCCTGTCATTTTCTACACGTTTTTCAAGGTTTCCTCCACAAATCCCTGCTCGATCGGTGTAAAACTATCATTTATATGTACGAAAGGTATAAACACACCAAATAAAGTCAAAATTAGACAATTGTAGTCCCTGTCTCACTGTGAAACGACCCATGATTGTTTTGCCACTGACGGTTCGATGCGCCGTGCGTGTTGGGTTTGATACTCACATGCAGCCGTAAATACTCTAACAGAAGTGTGTTTTATCTTTCTGTCACGCCTTGTTTCGCGTAAATCGACCCTGGAACCACTGAAATATGAACTGTAAAGAGTCTAAGATGCTTTAGTCTTCACATGTCACTGATTACGTCGCAGAAAAACACTCACAACATTCTTTTTAGACATTAGCCACATAAGTAAGATAAAATGCAAAGAACATGCACAAAATAGACAGGCCATTGATTAATAGTTCAGAGATAATAAACTCCTGACTTAATTACCTACAGACGACATTAATGCACGTGGTAAATGATGGAAAAGCTCTGTTTTATTTAGCAATTAGCAGAAAAAGCTGGCACAAGTTGGCGCTCTTCTGAGGCCCAACGAAATCGAAATTATAACAAATTCGTGACCAAAACTCACGTCAAAAACCTCAATTCTGATCGATTTATTTGGTTTTCTGATTATTTCTAGTGATCAGATTTTTGTCCCACACTGGCGTTTCTCTGTCATGGTTCAAGACCGTGCAAAACCCCAGCTCTGAAGTCGAGCGTCAAGTGTAAATCCTCCTTGTTTCTGAGTCTGGTCTTTGATTCATTTTTCATGGATTCTTCTGATCTCAGACGTGGATCCGGTGACCAGGATCCGGCTAAATATAGACCCCTGTGGAGGTTTAACAGAGCCGCGGCGGTTTGATCCTGGCTTTGGCCCAGTTTGAGACCTAATATAGAGTCGGTTTGGTCCTGTTCTAGTCCTGGTTTAGTCCAGGTTTAGGGTGAGAAAAATAACGATCTTCGATTCTTGTAAAATGATTCTGACTGGATGCAGACCTGTCGCTGATCGGGATTGTCAGTTTGCTTTTTGTTTTCCTGGGTCTTTTGCTCGTAACACAGCGAGTCGCAGCGCTGCTTTATCACGTAAATGTGTGTGTATTTTAGTTTCTGACGTGGACAGCTTCGCGCTACGCGCTCGAGAAGTCGCTTTAGTGCAAAACGCGCAGATGAACTGTTGAATGAACTCCACGAGGTGTTGCTGCAGAGAAGAAGAGCGTGGGCTGTGGCTAAGCAGCTAGCATGAGGCGCTAACACAAAGCTATGTGCGCGAACAGCTAGCATGAGGCGCTAACACAAAGCTATGTGCGCGAATAGCTAGCATGAGGCGCTAACACAAAGCTACATGAGCAAACAGCTAAACTCTGCTCAAAGTTTATTCCAATTATGGATGTCCCGACCAGTCCTGGTTTAGACCTGGTTTAGCCCTAGAATAGTACTAGTTTATTCCTGGTTTATCCCTGGTTCAGTCCTGGTTCAGTCCTGGTTCAGTCCTGGTTTAGTCCTGGTCTAGTTTCTAGTTTTTTAGTCCTGGTTCAGCCTGGTTCAGGTTCAGTTCCTGGTTCAGTCCTGGTTCAGTCCTGGTTCAGCCCTGGTTCACCGTCCCTCAGTCCTGGTTCAGTCCTGGTTCAGCCCTGGTTCAGGTCCCTGTGTTCAGCCCTGGTTCAGGTTTCAGTCCTGGTTCAAGTCCTGGTTCAGCCTGGATTTCTCTCGTGTTCAGCCTGGTTCAGCCCTGGTTCAGGTTCAGGTGGTTCACTGGTTCAGTCCTGGTTCAGGCTTCAGTCCTGGTTCAGATCCTGTTCGAGTTCAGCCCTGGTTCAGCTCCTGGTTCAGGTTCAGTCCTGGTTCAGTCCTGGTCCTGGTTCAGGTTTCAGCCCTGGTTCAGTCCTGGTTCAGCCCTGGTTCAGGTTCAGTCCTGGTTCAGTCCTAGGGTTTCCAGGTCCCAGTCCTGGTTCAGTCTGGTTCAGGTTCAGTCCTGGTTCAGTCCTGGTTCAGGTTCAGTCCTGGTTCAGGTTCAGTCCTAGGTTCAGTTCCTGAGTTCAGGTTCAGCCCTGGTTCAGTCCTGGTTCAGCCCTGGTTCAGGTTCAGTCCTGGTTCAGGTTTCCTGGTTCAGGTTCAGTCCTGGTTATCAGTCCTGGTTCAGGTGGTTCAGTCCTGGTTCAGTCCTGGTTCAGTTCAGTCCTGTTCGGTTCAGCCCTGGTTCAGGTTCAGTCCTGGTTCAGGTTCAGTCTGGTTCAGGTTCAGTCATCTGGTTCAGGTTCAGCCCTGGTTCAGCCTGGTTCAGGTTCAGTCCTGGTTCAGCCCTGGTTCAGGTTCAGTCCTGGTTCAGTCCTGGCTTCAGGTTTTCATGGTCCTGGTTCAGGTTTCAGTTCCTGGTTCGAGGTTCAGTCCCTGGTCGTTCAGCCCTTGGTCAGATCCTTACGTCCGCGTGTATGGTCCGATGGTCCGAGCAGGAGATGGACCCTCCCTCCTCGTAAAGCGCAGACTGTGTAAACGTTCTCTTCCTTCCTTAAATGCCAGCGTCGTTTCTTCTCGGGCAGGTGTTTGCTCTTGTTAAAACTGATTGTGAATGAAAGATGGCGTCTCGTGAGGTCCGCGGCGAGAATGCCAAGGGAATCCATCATGTGGCGGATCTGCCGCCGCGGCCCTGCTGCGCCCGGTGAAATATGAGCTAATAATCAGACTCATGTGCCACAGGTTCTCCTGGTTTTCGCTCATTATGACGTCGTTTGGTGAGTTCGTCCCTGTGGTAATTCATTAGCAGCATTTTTCATGCGTCAAGCGGCAGTTTGAGCTTTAAAATGGACAAATAAAAGTTGGAAAAAGACAGAAATAGCTCTGTGATGTCATCAAAAAGCGACAGTCCATCAAAAACACCTTCTATGACCGTTTGAACAGTCATTTCACAAAATAAAGGCGTAATTATTCGTCAACGTATTATTTAAATGGACTTTGGCCCTTGTTTACGATCTGGTTGCTAAGTAACAGTTGTGAGGGACATTTTGAACGTCACCAAAATGGCCAAATTGGAGAAAAACAGGCAAAACGTTTGGTAAAATCTCAAGTATAAACATGTTCCTTTTGTTTTACTGTGAAATGTACTTGGACTTTTACAATTTACTTTTGTTCTCACGCAATTAATCCTGCCCGTCTTCTCCTTCGCCTCACAAAAACACCCGCTTTCAAATGACCCAGATCTGTCACGTTAAACCAGTTTTGCGCTGTTTCGTTTTATGGTTTTACTTCCCGGTTGTAAATCACACGAGGAAATGTTGGTGCGAGTTCTTTGACTCAACGTTTCATTGAGAGAACGAGACCTTCTGTTTAACGATGACGTAACGTTAGCGCTAAATAACCAGCTAACGATTAGCCTTGGGAGATGCTAACAACAACAGAACGTGCAGGTTATCTCTATGTGGTACTAACCATAACCCTAAACCATCACCAAAATCCAAAAAAGCACATCGACTTTCAGAATCCCGAGTTCACGAGGACGACATGAACGCAGCTGTTACCTAGCAACCATGTGACTCCTCCAACGTCACAGAAATGAATGTTTGACAAAGGAAAATATGCAAAATCACCGTTTTATTTTAGTGATCAATTCATGTTTAAAAGGGACAGAAAATGGGTGCAATATCAATATTTCATCCATATTTAATACGACGGCGCTCAACGTTTCTTCACAAACCGACGCTGTAACGTTTTTGTTTACGTTTCCCGCAGATATTGTGCCATAAGTAAAGTCAAAACTCGAAAATCGTAAAAACCTGTCTCAAATCGCCTTCATTACAACTGTGCGCTACCGTTAGCATGCCGGGGCACGCTAGCTTTTGTTTAGCTCCCCGTGGTACTCCCCTCTGCTGCCAGTAGATGGAGCGCTAACACCAAGTTTTTCACAGGAACAAGAGCCAGTTTAAAGCCAAACGAAAACATCTCTAATCAAAAACCCTCGCCGTGAACAATTTCCCCTCATTTTAATCTGTTCTTTTTATAATAATGTTCCGCGTGTTTATGGCTTCAATGTGTCGTTATTAAATTAGCGAGATGTCGTTGTGTAACCGCCTTCCCCGCCGAGCCTCATCCGTCCCCCCCGGCGCCGCCTCTCCTCTCCTTTCACGGTCGTCATGGAAAGAGTGCCAGGTAGAAACGAGCGAGGAGTCGAACCCGCGACCTTTTTTAAACACGTGAAACACGACGCTTTGTGTTTGTGAGCGACGAGACGTTTCACCACAATGAGAGAGAGAGAGAGAGAGGGAAGGAGAGAAGGAAAGAGGGGGAGGAGAGAGAGAAGAGAGGGGGGGAGGAGAGAAAGAGAGGGGGAGGAGAGAAAGAGAAGGAAAGGAAAGAGAGGTGGAGGAAGAAACAAGGAGGGAGAAAGAAAGAGGAAAGGAGAGAAGAGAGAAGGAGAGAGAGAGGAAGAAAAAGAGAAGGAAAGGGAAGAGAGGTGGAGGAAGAAACAAGAGAAAGGGAGATGACATGGAGGAAGAGAGAAAAGAGGAGATGGAGAAGAGAGGCAGATGAGGTGAAGGGCGAGAGTGACGGATGAGTCGAAGGAAGGAAGATGAGAGCAACAAGGAAAGGAGAAGAGCGTGGAGAAGAGAGGGATTAGGTGAGAAGAGAGGGAGAGAAAGAGAGAGAGAGAGTAGAAACAGGTGAAAGACAAGAGAGAAGAGGAGAGAGCAGAAAGGAGGGAGAGAGTAGAGGAAGGAGAGAGGGAGGGAAAGAGGGAGGGGGGGAATGAGGGGGAGAGTAGAGGAAGGAAAGGGAGGGAGGAGGGAGGGAAAGAGGGGAGAGTAGAGGAAGGAGAGAGGGAGGGGGGAATGAGGGGAGAGTAGAGGAAGGAGAGAGGGAGGGAGGGAAGGAGGGAAAGAGGAGGAGAGTAGAGGAAGGAGAGAGGGAGGGAGGGAAAGAGGGGGAGAGAGGGGAGAGTAGAGGGGAGGGAGGGAGAAGAGGGGGGAGAGAGGAAGGGAGAGAGGGAGGGGGAGAGTAGAGGGAGGGAGAGAGGGAGGGGAAAGAGGGGAGAGTAGGGAAGAGAGAGAGGGAGGAGGGGGAAGAGGGAAGAGAGAAGGAGAGAGAGGGGAGGGAGGGAAGAGGGGAGAGAGTAGAGGAAAGGAGAGAGGGAGGGAGGGAAAGAGGGGAGAGTAGAGGAAGGAGAGAGGGAGGGAGGGAGGAAGAGGGGGAGAGTGAGGAAGGAGAGAGGAGGGAGGAAGAGGGAGTAGAGGAAGGAGAGAGGGAGGGAGGAAGAGGGGGAGAGTAGAGGGAAGGAAGAGGGAGGGAGGGAAGAGGGGGAGAGTAGGGAGGAAGGAGAGAGAGGAGGGAGGGGAGGAGGGAAGAGGGAGAGTAGAGGAAGAGGAGAGAGGGAGGAGGGAAAGAGGGGGAAGTAGGAGAGGGAAGGAGAGAGGGAGGGAGGAAAGAGGGAGAGTAGAGGAAGGAGAGAGAGGAGGGAGGGAAGAGGGAAGAGAGGAAGGAGAGAGGGAGGGAGGGAAAGTCAAGAGGAGAGGAGATGTAAAAGTGAAGAGGAGAGAGAAAGAGGACAGGACGGACAAGAATGAAAGGAGAGGAGAGAAAGAGGGGGGGAAATAGAGGGGAGAGAGAGTGGGGGGAGTGGGGGAGTGGGGGGGGGAGTGGGGGAGAGTGGGGAGAGGGGAGTGGGAGGGAGAGTGGGAGGGGAGTGGGGAGGGGGAGGGGGAGAGGGGGAGTGGGGAGGGAGAGGGGAGGGAAGTGAGGGAGTGGGGGAGGGGGGAGAGGGGGAGGGGAGGAGGGGAGGGGGAGAGGGGGAGGGGGGAGGGGGAGAGGGGAGGGGTGGGAGGGGAGAGGGGCCTGTGGTATCAGATGTTGGTCTGAGCCTGGTGTAAATTGGCTTCAGTCGGCTGAACACACTTATCTGGCTCTGGCCCGGGTCCATTTGGGCTCCGGAAAAGAGGAGCGCTTGGTTTGACATGTTTGGGACCAGCAGAGCCGGGCGGAGTTTATCGCCGCGGCGAAGTCGGGCGTGGACCAGCGACTCAGGGTTCTATAAATACACCCAGAACAAGCACAGGACAAATACAACTTTTACAGTCGTTTTTAGTGAGACATTTATCTACGAACGGCCCAGGAAGTGACCAGGATCGGTTTGCTTGAATGGGCCGGTCCGTTAGGCAAATGTGAACTCCGGTCATGTGATCTGTGAATGCAAACAAACCAGAGGAACGAAACCAGGAAGTGACGGGGAAGTGAAGGGAAGTGACTGACCAGGAAAGGACTGCGGACGTGACAAAGTGACCAGAAGTGAAGGAGTGACCAGGAAGTGACTGGGACGTGACCAGGAAGTGACCAGAAGTGACCGGAAAGTGACGGGGAGTGACCAGGAAGTGACCGGGACGTTGATCAGGAAGTGACGGGGAAGTGAGGGAAGTGACGGGGAAGTGACCAGGAAGTGGGGAAGTGACCAGGAAGTGACGGGAAGTGACCGGGGAAGTGACCGGAAGTGACGGGAAGTGACGGGAAGTGACCAGGAAGTGACCGGGAAGTGACCAGGAAGTGACCAGGAAAGTGACCGGAAGTGACCGGGAAGTGATCGGGAATGACCGAAGTGACCGGGAAGTGACCGGGAAGTGACCGGGTGAGGGAATGAGTGAAGTGACCAGGAAGTGACCGGAAGTGACCGTGAAGTGACCGGGAAGTGACAGTGAAGTGACAGGAAGTGACCGGGAAGTGACTGTGAAGTGACCAGGAAGTGACCGGGAAAGTGACCGTGAAGTGACCAGGAAGTGAACCTGAGGCTCAGGAACATTACGAACTGAGTCCAACAATGTCATGATTTTTAGGTTAACAGACAATCGTGAACGTAAATTGTATCTTTTCGTCTTTTTAGCGTAAAAATACATGTAAAGAACTTTAGTTTTGGGGCTGTTTGTGTCACATGAACTTTATTTTGTCCTTCAGGAAGTTTGAATTCATGAAACTGGTGAAAAAAACTGTTGTTTGATGATCTCATTCATCGACCGACCGTCCTGAACTTCTGTCCGTTGAGCCGCACAAGCTGCACTTTTTATCGGCTAAAATCACAAATAATTATGTTAAAAAATGGCACTTAAAAAGGCACTGAACCGCTCTGTCCCCCGCTACGACCACGGAAAACCGCAGACCCCCGTGAGGCCAGTGCTGAAGCTAAACCTTCAGCTCTTGAGCGCCCCTTTGTGGTTCATTTACACTTCGTCGCTGCTGTTGAATGAGACATTTTGCTCACAGTTTGTCTTAATAAACTCCAGTTCATCGACTCCTGACGCCCCGCATCCATCTAATTTCATCATTATCACCTCAGCCATTATAAATACAATAATATCGTCCCGGCGTCGCCTTAATTAGCCGCACGCTCCCCGTCGTTGATGCGGCGGACGCTGGATTAAAGGGCTGCTCAGCGCGGTGGAAGTGTCATCACATTTACATGCAAATAGACATAATTACATGTCATCAGCAGACGCCATCGCTCACGGAGGAACAGAGGAGAACCGAACAAAGGCGGCGGCCGAGAGGAAGCGGCGCGCGGCCCGTGATCAATGAGAGGAACAAGAATGTACTTCTGCGATTCATTCATTCAGTATTTCCTTTTGTGCTTTGGTTCAGCCGAAGTTGCCCGAAATTAAAATAAACTTGAGTTGAATTTATATTAAAGGGGGGGGCCATGTGAGGCTTTTTGCCCGAGGCCCCCACAG
This sequence comes from Chaenogobius annularis, assembly GCA_015082035.1. Classification (NCBI taxonomy): domain Eukaryota; kingdom Metazoa; phylum Chordata; class Actinopteri; order Gobiiformes; family Gobiidae; genus Chaenogobius; species Chaenogobius annularis. Next base: position 16,732 of record BJKM01000193.1, on the reverse strand, counting down.
TTCTGTGGTTGGGGCCAGTGAAGAGGTCGATGGTGCCTTGGTCGACCAGTGATTTTGGGTGGATTTAAAGGGTTTGAGTATAAAACCGTATGGACTGGGATTTCTTAAGATTTGGAAATGAATTGTGAATTCAATCTGCCTTGTCCGGTGCCCCGCTCACATGACGTGCAGCATGGCAGTGAGTGCATTGAGTGAGGGGCACCAGCCTGAGAGGGCACCAGCCTGAGAGGGCCAGCCTGAGAGGCACCAGCCTGAGGGGCACCAGCCTGAGGGGGCACCAGCCTGAGGGGTACCAGCCTGAGAGGGCACCAGCCTGAGGGGCACCAGCCTGAGGGGCAGCTGAGAGGGCACCAGCCTGAGGGGCACCAGCCTGAGAGGGCACCAGCCTGAGAGGGCACCAGCCTGAGGCAGCCTGAGGGGCACCAGCCTGAGAGGGCACCAGCCTGAGGGGGCACCAGCCTGAGAGAGGGCACCAGCCTGAGAGGGCACCAGCCTGAGGGCACCAGCCTGAGGGGCACCAGCCTGAGAGGGCACCAGCCTGAGGAGGGCACCCAGCCTGAAGGGGGCACCAGCCTGAGAGGGCACCAGCCTGAGAGGGCACCAGCCTGAGGGGGCACCAGCCTGAGGGGCACCAGCCTGAGGGCACCAGCCTGAGGGCACCAGCCTGAGGGGCACCAGCCTGAGAGGGGCACCAGCCTGCACCAGAGGGCACCAGCCTGCACCAGCCTGAGGGGCACCAGCCTGAGGGCACCAGCCTGAGAGGGCACCAGCACCTGAGAGGGCACCAGCCTGAGAGGGCACCAGCCTGAGAGGGCACCAGCCTGAGGGGGCACCAGCCTGAGGGGCACCACCACTCTCTCTCTCTCAGCTCTCTCTCTCTCGCTCTCTCTCTCTCTCGCTCTCTCTCTCGCTCTCTCTCTCTCGCTCTCTCTCTCTCTCTCTCTCTCTCTCTCTCTCGTCTCTCTCTCTCTCTCTCTCTCTCTCTCTCTCTCTCTCTCTTGCTCGCTCTCTCTCTCTCTCTCTCTCTCCTCTCTCTCTCTCTCTCTCTCGCTCTCTCTCTCTCTCTCGCGCGCTCTCTCTCTCTCTCTCTCTCTCTCTCTCTCTCTCGCTCTCTCTCTCTCTCTCTCTCTCGCGCGTCTCTCTCTCTCTCTCTCTCTCTCTCTCTCTCTCTCTCTCTCTCTCTCGTCTCTCTCTCTCTCTCTCTCTCTCTCTCTCTCTCTCTCTCTCTCTCTCTTCGCTCGCTCTCTCTCTCTCTCTCTCTCGCATCTCTCTCTCTCTCTCTCTCTCTCTCTCTCCTCTCTCTCTCTCTCTCTCTCTCTCTCTCTCTCTCTCGCTCGCTCTCTCTCTCTCTCGCTCTCTCTCTCTCTCTCTCTCTCTCTCGCTCTCTCTCTCTCTCTCTCTCTCTCTCTCTCTCTTTTGTTTGAGATGTGCCGGGGCGGCTCCACACGCCACAGTTTAAAACAGGGGTACAGGTCAGATCATGGGCACCGCTGGGGACAGTTTTGACCCCGCAGAAGTTCTCTATGAACCACGAGGAGCAAAGCAGTCTTTAAATGATGGAAATTGGGGCTCATATTCTATTGGAGACTGTGAAAAAAAGAGAGATTGAAATGAAATGAGACGTGTGATGTGTCCAGCTGGTGCAGTGAACCGTGGCTCTGACACCGCGGCGTGCGTGAAGCTGAAGTGGTTCTTCTCACAAATCATCTTTTCATATATGCAACAGAAAGTGTCAATCGTTTTCAGCTTGTAGTGTTTTTTAGAGGCTCGATCTGCAGAAAGAGCAGGAGAAGTGCTTCAGGTGACGCTGGAGCAGGGGCGGAGCAGGGACATTTAGGGGCTGTGGGGGCCCTTAATAACCACAGTAATAACATTATATCTAAAATACACCAGAATACATACAACCCACACTTTCCTTTGTGATTTATGAAATATTTATCACATTTAATTTATAAAATCAAACCCTTATGTAATATCATATATATATATATATATATATATATATATATATATATATATATATATTGTATATGTGTGTGTGTGTGTGTGTGTGTGTGTCTGTGTGTGTGTTGTGTGTGTGTGTGTGTGTGTGTGGTAAATGTGTGTTGTCTGTTTCTCTGCGAGCCGTCGCTTCTTTCACTGGAAGAGTTTGTGTTTCCTCCTCGATACAAGGTCAGAGGAAAGGATGGAAGAAGAGAGAGGAAAGGATGGAAGATGAGAGAGGAAAGGATGGAAGGAGAGAGGAAAGGATGGAAGGAGAGAGAGGAAAGGATGGAGAAGAGAGGAAAGGATGGAAAAGAAGAGAGAGGAAAGGATGGAAGAAGAGAAGAGAAGAGAGAGGAGAAGGATGGAAGAAGAGAGAGGAAAGGATGGAAGAAGAGAGAGGAAAAGGATGGAAGGAGAGAGAGGAAAGGATGGAAGAAAGAGAGGAAAGGATGGAAGAAGAGAGAGGAAAGGATGGAAGAAGAGAGAGGAAAGGATGGAAGAAGAGAGAGGAAAGGATGGAAAGGAGAGAGAGAGGAAAGATGGAAGAAGAGAGGAAAGGATGGAGAGAAGAAGAGAGAGAAAGATGGAGAGAGAAAGGATGGAAGAAGAGAGAGGAAAGGATGGAAGAGAGAGAAGAGAGAAGGGAAAGGATGGATGAGCATGTCGGAAAAGACACACACTACACCCAATCAATATGGAGAGAGCAAGAGAGGGAGATGAAGGAGGGAGAGAGAGAGAGAGAGAGAGGTGAGGGAGGGGGAGAAAAAGAGAATAAAAGAGAGAAAATGAGAGAAGAGAATGAGAAAAGAGGGAAAGAAAGAAAAGAAAAGAAGTGAGAGAGAGTCGGAAAATAGAGAGAGGGGGGTTAAGAGAGCGGGGGGCTAAGAGAGCGGCGGCGAGGGGGACAGACAGAGAGACCGGGCGAGAGAGAGAGAGAGAGAAGAACGAGGGAAGAAGATACGTTTCCTATAAATAATAAATGTTGTGTTTGTAAAAGTCTTATTTTTAATCATGAGCCAAAAAACGGATCGATATTTTCAGGAGTTTGTTTAAGGTTTCGGAGCTCGGTTTCTGTTGTTTCTGTCCCAGAGTTTGAGCTCAAACGCCTCGTCTCGGACCCTGGTGCTTCTGCTCAGTCACGCGTCGTTTCCGTCCATCCCGATGGTGGGTTCTGTTGTTGCCTTGGCGATCGCGGTGGAGGCCATCTTGTGAGTGGAGAAAGAGCAAGATTCCAAAAGGAAAATGATGTGCAATACCGGGACCTGCCACTTGGACCTGCTGTTTGGACCCTTTTGGACCTGCTGCTTGACCTGCCGCTTGGACCTGCTGTTTGGACCCTTTTGGACCTGCCGCTTGGACCTGCCGCTTGGACCTGCCACTTGGACCTGCCGCTCGGACCCTTTTGGACCTGCCGCTTGGACCTGCCGCTCGGACCCTTTTGGACCTGCCGCTTGCGCCTGTCGCGGTCAGAAGGAGGGCAGCTTTGTGTGATGTTACTTCTGAGATCTGAAGAAGACATCAGATAAATCTGTGCTCGTTCTGCTCCGCCTTTCTTCAGCTCCAAAAGATTGACGGCACCAGAGGAACCGACGACAACAAAAAGAACCGACGACAACAAAAGAACCGACGGCACCAAAAGAAAACCAAAAACGACGGCACCAAAAGAAACGATGGCAACAAAAGAACCGACGACGGCACCAAAAGAACCGATGACGGCAAAAAGAACGACGACGGCACCAAAAGAACCGACGACGGCACCAAAAGAACCGACGACGGCACCAAAAGAACCAATAACTGCACCAAAAGAACCCAAGATGTCACCGAAAGAACCCACGACGGCATCGAAAGAACGACGCACGAACCACGACGACCGAAAGAACCCACGACGGCACCGAAAGAACCCACACGACGGCACCGAAAGAACCCTCGACGGCACCGAAAGAACCCACGACGGCACCGAAAGAACCCACGACGGCACTGAGCACATGAAAACACACTGTGTACCTTCAGGCCCGTTGTCTTCAGAGGCTTTCCTGAAGTGCTTGTGCTTCATGTTCTGAGACTCTGAGCGTGAACATCAGAAAACGCGGCTCTTTTGGTGTGAAGCAAACATGAAGCGACCTCTGACCTCATATGAATCTGTCCTGTTTTTACACCTTATTCTTCATCACTAGAATCACCGACCCATTTATTCACTCAAGTCAAAGAGTGTTTCCAAAGTGTTTTATTTGAGATGATAAATAAAACATCTGAGCTGAAGCAGACTGAGAGTTGTGCTTCTGGTGAGACTCGTCCAGGCGTGGTCATCATCTGGACTCATCTTGTCCTTAGGGTGAACCAGTTTTTGTCTTAAAGTGTTGCCTGGTCAGCGCCCTCTGCTGGAGCCACAGCCAGGGACAAACGGAGACTACAGCGCCCTCTGCTGGAGCCACAGCCAGGGACAAAACAGACTACAGCGCCCTCTGCTGAGAAGATGATCGGTTGCAGACTTCCATCTCTGCAGGACCTGTACGTCTCCAGGGCTCTGGGACGAGCAGGTCGGATCACAGCTGACCCTTCTCACCCTGGACATGGTCTGTTTGAACCACTCCCCTCAGGCAGGAGGCCACTCCCCTCAGGCAGGAGGCCACTCCCCTCAGGCAGGAGGCCACTCCCCTGCAGGAGGCCACTCCCCTCAGGCAGGAGGCTACGGTCCATCCCGACCAGAAACACGTCCGGAATGCTCTCTCAGCCTGTGGATACCCGACTTGAGCTCTTGACAAAATGAAAGAGAATCAAAAATGAGGACAAAAGGGACAAAAGGGAAGCAGAGTGTCTCTGTCCCTTATGTCTCTGTCCCTTATGTTCTGTCCTTATGTCTTCGGACTGTCGGAAAAACTGCAAAGAATTTTTAGACAACACGAAGTCCCTGTTTATTTCAAACCTGGAACACGTTAAGACAAAACCTGCTTCACCCTAAGGACAAGATGCCTACACAGAAACAGAGCAATGTAGTGTATTCTATCCAATACAGTGAAGAAAGTTGTAAAGAGCGCCACATAGGGGAGACTAAACAGCCACTTCACAAGAGGCTTTATCAGCACAGAAGACACTTGAGTTCAGGACCCCAGAGCGCTGTGCATCTTCATCTCAAAGCCACAAACCACTCCATTGAAGACAGTGAGGTGGAGATTCTGAGCAGAGAGAAAAGATGGTTTGAAAGAGGAGTTAAGGAGGCCATCTTTGTTAAAAAAGAGAATCCTTCATTAAATCGTAATGGAGGTTTAAGATTCAACCTGGTTTGTTGAAACCCTGGAGACGCCCGGGGGCGTCTGATGGGAATCAGGTACTCAATGAGGAGGGAGCAAAAGTCAGTGTACAATAGGATGTAGGTGGCCCAGCTCAGGTCGTTTCAATAGCCCATTAGCAGGAGGTCCCGCCCTGTGGGCAGGGCTTACACGGAGTAGGATATAAACAAGAGTTCTCAGACTCGATTCACAGATTGAGAATGACTTTTGGATGAGTTGAAATGTTTTGTTTTTCTAAAACAGAGTCCAGATGAGTCCTCTTGTACAAACGCCTGTGAGAAGAGCGATATCTGAAATAAACATCTTAAATACTTTCATTTAGAGATGAGCCAAGTCTCAGTCTGAGCAAAGGACAATGAACCTTAAATAACCCATTTTGTTTATTATTGTGCTATTTAAATGGATATCGAGTATTGAGCCTGGAGCACAGTTTGCTTTGGGTTAAATCACTATTTCAATGTCATCTGGATACAAGCGGGAGATGAATCGACAAATGGATCGTCGTGAAATCAAATGCAAAATAAGAATATGCAGTGTGTGTCGGCTGTCAATAAAACTGTTAAAATGAGCGGGAAAAGAAGGGTAAAGCACTTTTGTCCTTCATTTTATGGTGCGTTTTACGTTTGGCGCGACACTTGAACCTCAACCAAGACTTTCAAACACACATTCCACACATGTAAAACCAAACGACTGAATCGCGATGCGTCGATTTCACCAAAATGTCACGGGAATGAGACCGCCATTCGATTCTTACCGGCCGTAATTGAGCTCCTTGTCTTCGTTTTGCAGCTTCGATATCGACAAACCCTCGCACGCGGGCCCTCGCATTCCGTCCGCGCATGGTCTTCTCGTCTTGAACATTTGCACACGTCGGTTTCGTGACCTTGAGTGGTTTCTCGCAGCGGCTTTTGCCCAACTCGCGCTCGTTATCGGCCGGGGCGGCATTACAGCGTGAGCCGGTCCGCGCTCCGCCGGCTCCGCTCATGAGTTTAATTTGAACGCGAGAGGTTACAGCGACTTTGCTTCTCCTCTCGACTGTAACCGGCTGTGGCACCCCAATGTTTTCTGTCAGAAGAAATTCAGAACGGAAAAAAAAGTTGAAAACCCGCTGTGAATAACAATCTGAGCAGAACTTTTAGGCGCGACGGACTTTTTCTGCTGCAGCTTTGGCCACTCGCTTGTCTCCTTTTGCTTTTGTTTGGTTTCGTTTGGCCTGGAATGATATTAAACTTGATCTTATCCAAGAAAGCATTAAAAACGACTTCTTCCGAGCCTCACAAAAGCCCCTTGTTTCAATTTTCCCAGATTTGTTGCGTCAAAGATCGAGTCGCAGCTGTTTTTAAGTCCATAAATTGTCGTTTTCATTACAACTGCGTGCTAGCATTATTAGCATGTCATGGGCAGTTTATTTTCAAATGGTAATTCGCTCTGTTGCCAGTAGATGGAGCGCTGACACAATTCCTGATGAGGGGAAGTAATGTGTGCGTTTCAATACATATTATTTTAAATTCCAAACTGTGCGAAGTGAAGGAACAAGAGCAAGTTTAAAGGTCATGAATGTGTGACTTTTTACAGGACAAACATTGTGCTAAATGGACTTAAAGTCAATAACAAACGTACCTGGACTTGTGTTTCAGTCCTTCTCGCACAGTCCGACCTCCTCCATCTCCAGAGCTCCAAACACTTCCATCTTAGGACATAAATAACAAGTGGTGTAAAAAAATAAATAAAAATAATACGTTCAGTTTCTCGTGAATGAAAACAGTGCCTTTTGGACTTACAAATGTATATATTTTTGATCACATTTGAACATATCCACACCTTTAACCTACTAAAAAACACCTTTTACCCCTTCAGACTCAGCATATATACTTTTGATTCTTTTGTGACGGGGTTTGGATTTCAACTAAAATTGACAAAAATTACTATAATTGTCCAAAAAAAATTACATTTTAATTCTATTTTCGATGCATTTAAAGTGAAAAACGTGTGAGTTCAAGCTTAACAAGCCTCATCTGCAATAATACTAAACTAGTGCAGTAATGGGCTCGACACACGGGGGCGACGTCGCTCCTTCTCCATTCATCTCCAATAGAACCCGTGCGCCAATGCGAACATCACCCTCAGGTCAGCGACAAGCCAAAAGCAGCGCCCCTGCAAAACCTCGCGCTCGAGCATGTCGACGCGATCCCCAAAGTAGAAACATTTTCCACTTTTGTCGCCGCCGCCTGACACTACAGCCAATCAGGGACAGTTTAATAGAGGGACCAATTAGCTGACGGAATGCTGCATCGTCCTGTTCATCGTGGAAGAGAAAATAATGCTCGCTGTGTCCGATTTTCCTTTAAGATGTTTCACTTGAAGCCTATGTTTGAGTGAATCTTCTCGATCTTTGGGGTTTCCTTGATGAGAAAGTGGGAGAATGGTTGTGGGCGGGGCCGAAAATATGCCCGGAATGCTGATATTCACCATGTTGTTTTCTTGTTTGCGGAACAGCATGAACCCAGGATTGTCTTTTTTATTATTATGAAGCGCCGTCAGTAGTAATGCTTCTTGCACTTCATATTTGCGGCTTGTCTCTTTGGAAATGCAATTAAAACCTCAAATTTCCCTCCAATTGAACCGCCAATCACATCGGTGGGAGACGGGCGATCTGTTCTTCGCCGCCCGGTGCCGTTCATCGCTTCCCGTGTGTGTTCCATTTGAAACCACCTGCGATGAGTGGCGCCGTCGTTTGTCGCTCCCGCGTCACAAACAAATCAAACGAAACATAACCGTTGCTTTGTTTAAAACATTAAACGAAGCGCCAAAAGGCTTGACTAAAAAATATACTTCTGTTGTTGAAATATATAAGCAAAATGTTAAATTTTAAAAAAAATGAATAATTACAAATGTGAATATGATCTGATTGACAAGTCAAAAACTCAAACTTTAAAACATTTTCTAACTTTTCTGTTCTGAAGTCTGAGGACTCAAAAGGCTCCGTTCTGCAGCACGATCGTCTGTAGGAGCTGGACACGACACCAGGGCAGATTTAAACTCTTCTCTTTCTCCTGCAGGAAACCATCACCACGACTACCAGCACAGCCACATGGACCTGACGGCCTTCACGCCCAAACGAGGTGAGGCTTTTCCCTCATGTCCCCGTTATTGTGCTTCCATCAGAACCAGCTCCACAGACCTTGGACCTGATCACGGAGTCTTCATCTGGGGTTGAACTTGTTCTGCTCGCTGACTTTGGACCGGTCGGTGTTTTGTGAAAGTGAAGTGTCTTGCCCAAGGGCTGGGAACGTAACAATGGCCAAAATATCTGGTAATAACAACGTGGTCCGTCACAAAACGTCCAATTATGAGCTCCTTTACTTAAATCCATTGTTTTGTTGCAGCAGCAGCTAAAAAAGCAGAAGGAACTCCCATGATCCTTTGCTCCAGCTGAGCGCAGACTGTTTATTAAGCACTTTTATATCTTAAATCTCTGGAATATCACAGTAATGGAAAAAGTGTCATGCCCCAGGAAGCAAACCATTACCTCGTGTTCTGGGACTGTCGTGTGGTACAAAAATACTAGGCGGAAATTAACAAGGAAATGCAAAGTGTTTTTGACGGGGTAATGTACTCCGCCGTGGACACAGTGGATGGATACCTTTGGAACTTAAAACATACGCACAGGATTCAATTTAAAAACAGCTACATTTAAAAAAAAAAAAAAGAAAAAGAAAAAAATGGACAAAATGGGACAGACATTTTGGACTTAATTTGCTGAAATTCTTCTTCATTTTTTTTTATTTTTTTTTTATGCTGCTTCCTTATTGTCTACTTTTATTCCTTTAATTTCCTTATGGTTCTGCTTGTTTTTTTTGTGGGGTTTTTGAGTGTGTTTTGTGTGTTGTTGTTTTTTCCATCATTATTTTTTGTTGTTGTGTTGTTTTTATTGTTCTAATATTCTAAATAATAATAATAATAATAGCAATAATAATAATAATAATGGAAAAGTATAATTCCAACAGTTCTTTTTATTCTAAAATGTTTTAAAATGTGGTTAGGCTTTTACAGGACGCTAGTAAAATAAAGTACCACAAAGTAAATATAAGTATAATATAGAAACAAGGCGTATCGATCCACTAAACGTCCCGAGGCAGTTTAAAGCGCCCCCTACAGGTCGAACGACTCATTGAACTAAAATGCTGTTCGGATTTATATATTTAAAAGGTTGCTAAAAGTGATAAAAATGTTATCACAGAATAGCTCAATTTTTAGGTTTAAAATTTCACTTCTTGTTTGTAATTGATGACATCACAGTAGGAAATTACCCAGCAACCACTGGGCCAAAACTTAATCTAACCTCACAATTAGATAAAAATATATGAGAGTAACTTTATTTTGTTGAATTAATGTGTAGAAAGTCAAAAAAAGTAGTTTGTTTTGTGTAAATTCTGCATAAACGTTGAACAGTGAGTGTCCCTGGTGTGATGTCACTTCCTGTCCAGATTTTCCCCAACATTTTCTCCACAAATACCCGCTCGATTGGTGCAAAACTATCATTTATATTCACAACGGGTATGAATACACCAAATAAAGTCAAAATTAGAAACTCGTAAAAAAAAACCCGTCATGGGCCCTTTAATGTTTCAGGCTGAATTAACAACATTCGCCGACGAAACGCACAAACGCGACATCAGACAATCCTCCCGACGAAAGGAAAATCCGACGGGTCAAAGCGGCAGCATTTGGCCAGTCGGCTAACGCTGCCGTCCGCTTTGTTTGCTGTGTGTTTGTTTTTAAATGGCTTATCGTCCCCGGCGCCGTTGTAATTAAAAACACATTTCACTTCAACCACGCAGCTGTCCAGTCCTGTTTCCACGATCAATGTTCCTCTGCAGAGCCTTCTCCGTCTCACGGAAACATCCGGAACCCTGCAACCGGGGGTTATGTCGTTGCTCTTGGTGCTATTTCTTCTTCCATGTGTCCAAAAGGTTGCAGATGGAGAGCAAGGGTCCGTAGCAACGCCACGAGATTCGCCGTTTTTCGAAAGAAACCGCCAAACTTCTGACGACAATCTTTGGGGTTGGAAAATAGAGCCGCTTTCCGGTCGAATACGGGGACGACGCTGAACCCGGCGCCAGTGTTTGTGTGTCGTGCGGATGGGCCGCAGACTGCAGAGGCGCTGAACCATAAAACCAGGTCCACGGGTCTGGCAGTCAAAGGGGATTTTCAGTTTAAACGGAAGAACTCCTGCAAGCAAAGTGAGAGCAAATGTGTGGGAAGACGGCCTCACGACAGCGAAGGAACGTCAACGAGACTGAAATGAACCTTCTGGAGTTCGTCGTTTCCAGAGGCTTTTAAAGAGTTTGGATCGAGTAGATTGAGCTATGAATCTGCAAACATCCGGACGTTTGATTCCACCTTCTGACGTCGTAACAAAGTGTCTCTGGAGGAGTTTGTGAGAAATACGCTTTATCGTAAAAACCAACGTGAGAAACACTCGAAAATCAGCGTTTCACTTTAGTTTGTCGTTTTATTGAACAGTCGATGACGTGAAAGGGTTTTTGAAAAGCTTCTGTGATCGTTTCTCTTTAAACTTCTCTTTCGGCGTCATGAATAGAGTCATAATTATTAGAATATCGTCCGTTCAGTCGCACGAATCCATCGATCGGGAGCTTTGTCAACCCTGTGAGAGTCTTTCTTCTTCACACAATAAGCGCTCCTGCGTCAGTTAGAAACCGTGTGTGATTTTGCTACTTCAGCATCTGTATCAAACTGTGCCGTTATTCTTCATCCCCCAAATCCCTCCGTCGCTGCGGCATCGGCCCGTTCGCCAGGGCGACTGAAGCGGCGGCAGACGAAAACGCTCTGATCAAACCCGCAGGCGCCACTCGACTCTGTTTTAGTGCAGAGCGTTTTGTTTCGGGGGGAAAGAGCAGAGGGAAGCGGGACGTGGACGGGAAAGATGTTCCCTGTTCTCGCTCCGTCGTCATGACGCTTCGCTCAATCAGCCTCCACGGTTTATCAGATTTAGTCAGGCTGCGTTTGGGTAGCGGAGGCAGTGATTCAGGGGAAGCTGCATGAACTTCAAAAACACAGAGGAGCACGTGCTAGATTACGACTTAAAGGACAAATATTACGCATTATTTGTATTTTTATCAGGCCTTTTTCATTGTGCTCTTGAGTGCTTTTACGTTGGCATTTCAGGTTCTAGAAAAGGTTTTTACAGAAAACAATATTAGTTTGTCACAGCCTCGAGAGACGCCAGAGTAACTGAGCTGTGGCTCCATCTACTGGCTGCTGAGGGAGTTACACAGTTTAAAAGAAGCGTTTTTACAAGCCTCAGATTTTCTGGTCTGAGCACGCAGTCAAATCACACAAAAAAGTGAGTCTGGAGACGATTGTGGAGTTTGAAAACAGCAGAAGATTCTCAGAGCCGCGTCGCGGATGGAGGAGATTCAGAACGAGAGTGTTTTTGAGGCTCGGAGGGGAGAGGTCTTTCTCACCAGGATTCATCGAACTGTGAATGAAGCTAAATGTGACTCCAGCTGAGTTTGTGACGAGGAACAGAGTGAGAACCGGGATAAATATCTTTATACATATAATATATGTGTCCTTTAATAACGTGAGCGAAGAAGACTAAACATGAGGAAGACTCAAACTTCCGTATGTTTTTGCTGAGGAAACGAGACTTTTAGACTTCAGGCGCGTTCTAAAAGCTTTCGCTCATTGTGACTCCGATCGCCGCCTCTCGCCGAGGCCATTGACCGACTTGACTTTGTGAAGAAAATCTGCTCCGTGGGAAAAAAAATGAAGCCAAAGCGATTGTGCCGCGACCGCTTTCGATCTCAGGTTCATATCTCACCGAGCGAAATTAAAACGTGGCGACGCGGCGGAGCAGCCGTTTGTCATTACTGACGCTCGCTGCGTTTCAATAAATAAAGATTTCCGGAGATGGCTCAGAATGCAGAAGATAACTGTTGTGCCGCGAAATCTAACATACTTTCACTGTGAGTGCGCGCGGTCGCAGCGGTTTCCCCCGGCGACGGCGAGATCACAGAAGGAGCGCAGGTTTCTTTTGGACTGAATGAAATGTTACGATATGCTTAATGCCGTACTGCGGGATTTCACGCTTAAACGTTCACCGCGTCAGAGCGGGGAGGGAACCAGGAGACCCACAACTAAACCTGGACTAGAGCGGGACTCAACAAGGACTAGAACAGGACCGGATCAAGTCCACATTCGGGTTCAAAAGGGCTCAATTCAGGACTGGAATAGCGACATGTGTGAATGCACTGTGGAACATTCCAGGCAAAGCCAGTACCGTTTCTGTGGAGACCAGAAGGTGGCGGACCCAGCACCAGAGAACGCATATAATCTGCATGGTCTCCCTCCAGAGATCTGATTGGTCAGACTTGCTGATTGTCCTTGTCCTTTGAACTGGCTCTTTAACCTTTATATTTATTCATCATTATGTCAGGCGTTCCTTCATCATGATTTGGTGTTAGCGCTCCATCTACTGGCAGCAGAGGGAATTACCACAGGGAAATAAACAAAAGCTAGCCTGCCCCGCTAATGTAAACACACAGTTGTCATGGCGATTTGAGGCACAGACGCTCAGTAACTTCCGAAACTGCACATGAGGCCTCCAGATCTCCGCCTTTGATGTCACGAATCTGGGACATTGGAAACGAGCTCGTGAAACTGAGATGAATGAAACCGGCGTGAATGAACCACATCGCAACTGCAGCTTGGTTTTTTGACGAGGGAACAACGTCAACGGCGCTGCACTTTCCGTGACTCCTGCCGTCACAGCACGTCGAGATCGTTCAGACCTTCGTGTTCTCCTTGAATATAGGGAAACCGTACATTCAGCTTAGCTTAGATTATTGCCTTAGATACCTTAGACACCTTAGACACCTTAGACACATCAGATACAACTTAGATACACCTTAGATACACCTTCTTAGACCTTACACCTTAGATACACCTTAGATAGACACACCTTAGCACACACACCTTAGATCCACCTTAGACACCACCTTAGATACACCTTAGACACCTTAGACACCTTAGATACACCTTAGATACACCTTAGATAGACACACCTTAGACCTTACACCTTAGATACACCTTAGACATCCACCTTAGATACACCTTAGACACACCTTAGACACACCTTAGACACACCTTAGAACACCTTAGACACCTTAGACCTTACACCTTAGATCCACCTTAGATACACCTTAGATCCACCTTAGACCACCTTACACCTTAGACACACCTTAGATCACCTTAGACACACCTTAGATCCACTTAGACAACACCTTAGATACACCTTAGATACACCTTAGATACACGTGGTACTTCTGTGGAGAAACTAAAAGTCTTTCTTCTGCACTCCATACCCAGCTTACGACTAAAACAATAAAACCTTTCATTAAACCAACTGAAATTAGAGTTACTTCTTTTTCAGATTCATTCCAAAAGTGCGGAAAATGTCTTGTTGCTGAGCGTGAATAAAAACTTAAAACGTTATCTCGGTTGCTTCTCACGCTCAGCCGACCAAAGCGACGTCTGTCCGTGTCATGAAGGTTTAGAGAGCTGAGAGCAGTGCAAATCTGTGTGTGGACTTTCAACCGCCAGAAGATAAACTTGGACGACCCCCTGCTTCGGACTTTCCGCAAACGGCAAAAAGACATGTCCTCGGCTAAAATCAAACCTGCAAATAGTTCAGATGCGCGAAAACAAAGTCCGAACCTGCGCAGCCGTTTGCCCCGTTAAAAAAACGGGGGTTTTCTCACGCCTGGGTTCAGTTTCTGTGCCGCGCCCACGTCTGATTACTGCCACGCCTCTTCTCAATCAGGAAATCACTTAAATAAAGACCAAAAGATGGAACGCTTGATTGCAGTTGTTGCTGCTAAGGGTGGTCCAACCAGTTAGCAGCTTTAGGGGCACTTACTTTTTCACACATAAATTTAGATTTTTTTTCCCCTTAATAATAAAAGCCTTATGCTGCATTTTGTGTTTCCTTGTGTTGATTTTGACTAATATTTAAATTTCTTTGCTGAACTGAAACATTTAAGTGACAAACATCTGGAAGGGGTTCTTTATTTGACAGAAATGTACAGAATATGTATATTTACATTTTATACGGACGTTATCACAGAATAGCTCATGTTTTAGGTTTATAATTTCACTTCCTGGTTGTAATCGATGACATCACTAGGAAATTACAACGCAAACACTGTAAAAAAACTCATTTTTAACGTCTTTAGGGTAGAGTGTAGAGTTCAGTTAGGTTAGAGTTAGGGTTAGGGTTAGGGTTAGGGTTAGAGGGTTAGGGTTAGGGTTAGAGGGTTAGTTAGTTTAGAGTTAGGGTTAGGGTTAGGTTAGGGTTAGGGTTAGAGTTAGAGTTAGAGAGTTAGGGGTAGGGGAGTTAGGGTTAGAGTTTAGGGTTAGAGTTGGGTTAGGGTTAGAGTTAGGGTTAGGGTTAGGGTTAGAGTTAGAGTTAGAGTTAGAGTTAGGGTTATGGGTTAGGGTTAGAGTTAGAGTTAGAGTTAGTTTTAGAGTTAGGGTTAGTTAGGTTAGGGTTAGAGTTAGTTAGTTAGAGTTAGGGTTAGGTTAGAGTTAGGGTTAGGGTTAGAGTTAGGGTTAGGGTTAGGTTAGGGTTAGAGTTAGAGTTAGGGTTAGGGTTAGAGTTAGAGTTAGGTTAGGTTAGGGTTAGAGTTAGAGTTAGAGTTAGAGTTAGGGTTAGGGTTGGAGTTAGAGTTAGGTTAGGGTTAGGGTTAGAGTTAGGTTAGATTAGAGTTAGGGTTAGGGTTAGAGAGTTAGAGTTAGAGTTCGGTTAGGAGTTCGGGTTAGGTGAGGAGCAGAAATGTGACTGTTTGATCCGGCAAAATACTGAGCAAACAAACGTATTAAGAAGGATTTCGTCCCCCGTTATGTTCCAATTCTCCCTGTTCCTTCTCTTCTCTTTGCTCCCGGCTTTGAGGACCAAGCAGGACCACCAGTGAGACCGAGCCACACACACACAACACACACAACACACAATCACACACAACACGCACGCACACACAATCAACACAACAAAACTCACATGCACACGCACACACCAATCACACACACACACACACACACAACACACACACACACACACACATCACACACACACACACAATCACAACACACACAACACTCACATGCACACGCACACACACAATCACACACACAACACACACACACACACACACACACACATCACACAGACAACACACACACAACACCACACACATGGCAACCACACCCACACACACACACATCACACACACACACACACACACACACGCACACACACGCACACACACGCACACACACACACACACACACACACAGACATTTGGCCTTCACGTTGGCCGTCTGCACTCCCCCTTATCTCTTGTCTGTGCTCCTCCCCCACATCCCACTGAAAAGTGACCCCGCCCAATGTATTCTAAATATGTGTTGTATTCTGTGTATCATTGTCATGCTTATGCTGAAACTGGATTTCATTTTCCTCGAGTCCAAGTTCCCAGCAGGCGCCGCACGGCTGCCCGGGTGGGCGGGGCTCCTATGCATGTCATCGAATCACGTTCCTATGTTGGGAATTGGCAGTAACGATATCCTGATTCCTGATAATCAATTTGTTTTCTCAATAAGTCCACTTTAGCCTTGTCTGTGTTTGTTGTTTACTGTCGGTTCAGTGTTTATTCTGAGACGTTTGAGCGATGTCACGCCGCCACGCGTTATTTCTTCGCCTCCCAGAATTGCCGGGTAGAATTCCGCCGCGCGGCTGTCAGATTCCTTGACCCGGTTCACGGGTCACGTCTCTGTAATCACTGGGCCGGTCCACATGTAACAAAAACTGACACAAAGTTCAACGTCGTCTCCGTCGGCGTGAACAAAGAAGCGAGGGCGCTTTTCACAAAGCTCTGTTTGAGACGCGATGGCTGTCCGCCGAAAGGACTCTATTTTAATAACCAACTAACAACCAGCTAAACGCCTGACAGACGACAGCAGCAACGCTCGAAAAAGCAAAAAAAAGGGAAGTTTGACATAGAATTGGTTTTGTAAAGCGTGACAAAGATAAAACATCAACTTTAGCCTATTTAAGACAAAAGATGAAGATGACTAAAGGCGTGACAAACGGTGCTTCGTCATCTCTAATGTGACAACAGCTCGACTCCTGCGTTTGTCCTTTTGTTTCTTCTCCACGTCATCATTTGTGTCACGTTTTAACCGCCTCCCGAAAACGAGCCGACATGAGCGCCTGGACCTGCAGCGGGAGCGCCACCAGAATCTGCTGTTTCCTCTTCTTCTTGTTCAATCTTCTTTTTGTTCTTTTTGTTCAATCTCCTTTTTTTAACCTTCTTTTTGTTTCATTTCTTCTTTTTGTTAAATTTTCTTTTTGTCCAATCTTTTTGTTCTTGTTTTTTTTT